>OY723385.1:67195879-67243817 GCA_963210295.1 Ophion ellenae
TCGATGTGGATGCCGGTGATCTTATACACGAGGCGGCATTTCGCACGCGGTGCAGCGGCCTCTTCTCTCTCTCTCTCTCTCTCTCTCTCTCTCTCTCTCTTTCTCTCTCGCTCTCTCGCTCTCTCTCCAATCCTCCGGGCCGCGGGCGATTTTCCTCCGATTATGTACCGCGCACGATTCAACGAACCCCGATAGACCCGCGTCGCTAATGACGCGCTTTACGTAATCCCAAAAGCTCGGCGATACACCCCTCGAATCGATGAACGTTTCGAAGGAAAAAAAAAAAAGAGAAAACCCGCCGACCTCACCGGCGCTGATATCACCGCGGATGTATGTGTGTCATCGAGATACACACTCATTACGGAGACTTTGTACTTATAGCTCATTACGACCATCCATTCCGCGTTACCGTCGATTTATTTTTCCTCCTCTTCTCTCGCTCGATGCTGCCTGGCACTTGCAGGCTTGCAGGCGAATCTATTTATGTCTGGAAAAGGCTCAAAAAAGTCCGCAGGATACGAGCTGTGCCACGACGAGTTTGAAGCCGCCGCGGATGTCGAGAAAGAAGAACAGGACCAAGATGAAGTTGAACAAGAAGCGGGAGGGGCAGGAGACGAAGAAACGATTCTTCCTCCAGAGCTGCCTCCACGGATCTTGAGCGCACTGGAGCGAGGACGCGGGAACTCTGGATCGTTCCGTCTGGATTTGTAGATCCCTTTCTCTAGATCTTTAGATCTCTTTTTCTACATCTCCAGATCTGTACAGCTTTATCTCTAGGTCGCTAAATATTTTTCTCTAAATCTCTTTCATTAGATCTCCTTCTTTAAATCTCCAAACCTCTTGATCTTTGTCTAGATCTCTAGATATCTTTCCTCTTGATCTTTGTCTACATCCCTAGATATCTTCCTCTTGATCTGTCCATATCTCTAGATCTCTAGGTATCTTCCTCTAGATCTCTAGGTGTCTTCCTCTAGATCTCTAGGTGTCTTCCTCTAGATCTCTAGATATCTTCCTTTAGATCCCTAAATCTCTTTCTCTAGATTTCTAAATCTTTTCCTCTAGATCACCAGATCTCTAGATCTTTAGATCTCCAGATCTCTAGATCTCCAGATCTCTAGATCTCCAGATCTCTAGATCTCCAGATCTCTAGATCTCCAGATCTCCAGATCTCTAGATCTCCAGATCTCCAGATCTCCAGATCTCGAGATCTCCAGATCTCCAGATCTCCAGATCTCGAGATCTCCAGATGTCCAGATCTCTAGATCTCCAGATCTCTAGATCTCCAGATCTCTAGATCTCCAGATCTCCAGATCTCCAGATCTCCAGATCTCCAGATCTCCAGATCTCTAGATCTTCAGATCTCTAGATCTCTAGATCTCCAGATCTCTAGATCTCCAGATCTCTAGATCTCCAGGTCTCTAGATCTCCAGATGTCTAGAATCTCTAAATCTCTAGATCTCCAGATCTCTAGATCTCCAGATCTCCAGATTTCCAGATCTACAGATCTCCAGAGCTCCAGATTTCCAGATCTCCAGATCTCCAGATCTCCAGATCTCTGGATCTCCAGATCTCCAGATCTCCAGATCTCCAGATCTCCAGATCTCCCAGATCTCCAGATTCCTGATCTCCAGATCTCCAGATCTCCAGATCTCCAGATCTCCAGATCTCCAGATCTCCAGATCTCCAGATCTCCAGATCTCCAGATCTCCAGATCTCCAGATCTCCAGATCTCCAGATCTCCAGATCTCCAGATCTCCAGATCTCCAGATCCTCCAGATCTCTAGATCTCGAGGTATCTCCCTCTAGATCTCTAGATATCTTCTTTTAGATCCCCAAATCTCTTGCTCTGGATCTTCAGATCTCTAGATCTAGATCTCTTGAACTCTAGATCTTTTCCTCTAGATCTCCAAATCTCTTCCTCTAGATCTTTGAAACTCTTCGTCTGAATCTTTAGATCTCTTTCTGTAGATCTTCGAATCTCTCCCTCTAGATCTCCACCCCTTTTCCTCTGGATCGCTCCCTTTAAGTCTCTAGATATCTCCCTTTAAATCTCTAGATATCTGCCTCTGGATCTCTAGATCTCTGGATATCTCCCTCAATTGGCTCCGGAGCGCGTTGCGCCGCTTTTCTGAGAAGAGTACGTCATGTGCGCGAGGAAAAAAATCCATACACACACACACACACCCGTACAATAGAGCACAAATCATGAAAAATGTATAGAACCGGCTCGGACAATGGCAAAAAGTTTCCATCGCACATCAACCTGCCGCTCGCCCAGCCCCGCGTTTCCCGTCAAAGTCACACTCTTGGCGAACATCACGAGCCCGAATACTCCGCCCGGCAGGCGAGTACAATCTCGCCCCGATCCGTTTCTCGCTCGCTTCGAAACGAAAATTCTCGCTCGATATTTTTAGCCCTTTTTTCGTATGAGGTATGGACGCGCCGGGTCTTGAAGGCCCGTATATCATCGTGGCCTCGTGCGCGGGCCAAACGAGTTATCGTGGGGCTTTATAGGACGGGATGCGTTCGGCGACGGGGGCGCTGAGGGTGTGAGGACTGAATAGGGCCCTAAAACTCGTTACAACGATGGGGCGATGCGTCTGGCCAAAGTCCGCACAGGGCAAATGCAGCAGCAGAAACCGTCGGGCTTTTAAATGAAATCCTTGAACGGCAGACGCCGGCTTATAATGATACCTACACAACAAACAAACTCGCTCACGCTCCCTGCTCCCTAGTCTCTTGAGTCTTCACGTTGTGAAATTTGTTCCTTTCTTCACCCGGCCTGCCAACCGGAGCCTCGTAATCCTCTCGCGAGAATGGCACCCGCACGCGGAGATTAGACTGTCCGGACGACTGTCGGGGGGGGGGGGGGGGGGTCAGAAGAGACGTTCGTGAAATTGTGGCATTTACAAGTGTCGCACCACTACATTCGATGTGTCGAATCCACACAGTGGAAGTGATCGTCGTTTATGACGCATTTTCTTTTTATCAAAGGCTCAGCTTACTCAACGTCGAAACTTGACTCTGTTTTCCTTCTTATTAGAATAATGTCACGTTGCAATCGCAGCTCACTTGGACTTCTTATTCGATGATTGAATTTTGCGCGACGAGAATGCACGTCTGACTTAACACTGAATATTGATTCTGTTTTCGCCGTTAAAACGTTTCACGTTTCGATCAATAGCTCACAATCGCGTTTATTGCGCACATTTTTTCACTTTGCAATTCGCGCAGTGGGGAGTATTTTTTTTCAATGCGAACTTTCGATGTTAATGTGTGATCAAAATATGCTTGACTGGCTTTTCCACGTCGCTGCGATCAATCGAGGGTGGGGCAATGAGGTGGCGAATTTTCGGAATAGTGTGAATATGAATAGTTTGGGGGGCACGAGAATTCGAATTTTGGCTTTATAGCGCAAAATTGCAAGAAATAAGTGTTGGGATCAAGCGGTGTAGATCGCGTCTGATGTGATATGCGTATGTTATTTCGACAGGGGCAAAACGTTGATTCTTGTTCGATATTGATCTAAAGTAAGTATATATGTAGTAAGAAATTAAGAAAGTATGCAATATAAATACAGGTTGAATGTTAAGTATGAAGAGTGTATGAATATTAAAAGTTACTAAGGTAGTTCAGAAGAAAAACCGGAAGTCAAACTGACAATTTCAACGATTTTAATTTTTTTCTTTCGAATGTTTAAAATACGTAGAATTGAATTTCATAAAAAAGTATTTTTATTTTGGTACCCATTAGAATGAAAATTTATGATAATTTTCATAAATTTAACGTAAAGTTATCGTTTCCGGTAAATTTTTCGGAGGTTACGTTTGAGTGCGTGTATTTTGGGCCAAATTTCAACGTTCATATCTTGGAAATGGTACGATGGAGTGGCTTAATTTTTTTTATTTCAACGTGCTTAATGACATACTATCTCTTTCTCACAAAAAAAGGAGGTTAAACGTTAGTCGATTTTTCAATTGTTTCTTCCGAACCACCTTAATATGGTTTTAGCTAAACTTGCAACCATGTATGTATAATTTAAATTTGTAATACTTTTCCAGTGTTTTTCATTATCGGCCAATGTATAATACAAAATAATTTATAATTTAATAAAGTACCAATCTCAATCCTAATTCTTTACATCTGTCATTTATTTTCTTTGTTTTCCAAATACTCGCGTTATTCGTGCTCCTGTTTCCGGTATTGCAGCAATTACGTTACGAAAAACGTTTTCAGCATTATTTTTGTAGACGGATTAGTCATTTTATGTTCCTTTTCTATTTTTACTTTTTTTCAGGGCTCGTAAGAGCATTGCGGTTAGTTTTATTCTGTGGTCTGGCTGTTCCCGTGCAGAAATTTTTTGGAGAGTCCCCAGATCCTACCACATCCCTATTTGATAGGAACGCCGCACGTAGTTGCAAGTTGCTGCTGCGCTATTTCCCGATTGACATCGTCTGAGAGCTTTTTACTTAAAATTCTCAACTGGAATTTGTTGGATCACCCCAAAAAAAGTATCCTTTCGTGATCCCGTGCACAAATTTGTTTGGGGGGAGGGGGTGCAAGATGCACCCAAAACTTGGCGTGTTGAAACATCAGCTGCACGCTTCGTGAGCTTTTACGTGTGTGATGATATTATGTCAAAGTGGAGTAAAATAAATAACAAACGATAATTACAGTGGATTTTTTTAGCGATATCATTCAAATCGATTCTTGAAATATACTTATTCAAGCGATTTATACTTTTATAAGATAATATTTATACTTTTTTAACCCTCCTTGGTCACAGTGGGTGCATTTTACCCAGTCTAACTTTGGGTCTAACTTTGGGTCTAACTTTGGGTCTAAATATCTATGGGTCTTAGTTTCAATTGAAGGTCGGCCCTCCAGGAGGCGAGGGTTTGAAGTGCCACTATGCCACATTTTTTCCCTAGAAGTACCATGTCTGACGAGTATCCTGTTCCAATTTTACTTGAAAATATCGAAAGCTCAGAAAGTTATGATTTTTTAAAGTCAAAAGGTGTATTTTTTTTTGACATATTGACCTATTTACGATTTTTTTCAAAACATGTTGTCATTCGAATTTTGACATACCGACTTTTCACACGTGTTGTAGAATGTTCAAAGTATTTTCTAGTATTTTTTCAATACCGATCGGACTGATAGTTTTCAGACAGCAACCATTTGGAACTTGGCCAGGCGAATTTTACCTAGTGTGACCACGGAGGGTTAAGAACCACGCAATTTGTATATCTCTATTCAAAGGGTGTCTCAAAATGACCTGACATTTTAAATTGCGGGCCATTTTTTGTGGCGAACATGGAATACCAATCTTTGACAGCTGGCATCAGGAAGTATCGAGCTTTAGTCATGGAGAATTACACGATCGAGCAACGCATAGAAATTATTTGCTGCATTGTTGCTGCATAGTTATTGCCGACGAAGTTTCATGGTCGTGTTATCTCGCGCCGCGGCCTTGTGAATCGCCACCAAGATCGTGCGATTTGACGCCATTGGACTTCTTTCTTCGGGTTTTTCCAAGAGGAAAACTGTATGCCAATAATCCACAGACCATTCCGGAGCTCAAGGAAGCAATTGGACGCACCATTAAGGGGAAGTACCTGAGTAAACGGCGAGAAAAACAGGTAAACTTCGAGAATTTTTATCTCAAAAACTAATGTTGCGATTGGATCCGGGTTTCTTTAATCGGAAAATATGAACATTGAGGCATGTTTAGGCATTTTTTAAAATAAAATCGTTGACTGGAAGCGATTCAAACGCGATTATGGCATTAGTGGCGAACGAGAAAAACTATCGAAGAATATTGTATCCAAATTTGGACAAAATCGGACAAGCCGTTTTCGAGATACATCTGGCACCGACTCTGAAAACTATGTTTCGAGATAATCGCGTTTGAATCGCTTCCAGTCAACGAATTTATTTAAAAAAATTCCTAAACATACCTCAATGTACATATTTTCCAATAAAAAAAACCCAGATCCAATCGAAACATTAGTTTTTGAGATAAAAATTCCCGAAGTTTACCTGTTTTTCTCGCCGTCTGCTCAGGTACCTCCCCTCAATGAAATTAGACCGCAATTATGCCAAAATGTTACTGGAAATTTCGTCAAAAGAGTGAACGTTTGCGAACAGGGTCGAGGCGGCCATTTATCGGATATTGTGTTCCACACATAACCTCCATGTTTGTACCTTATATTAAAATAAAAACTATTCGTACTTTTCAAATAAAGAATACGTTTTATCAATAAATTTAAATGTCAGGTCATTTCGAGACACCTTTTACCTTGTTAAGGGGTTACCCCCACTTGCGATTTTGAAAAAATCGATTTTTTTTATTGCATTCTTTTGAAGTATAAGTATCTGAGAATATGTCCTGAAAATTTCAAGTCGATCCGAACAAAATTGACTGAGATATGAGCGTTGAAAGAGAAACTTTAAACGCGTTTTTCTCAAAATGGCATTTCTGAAGTCGGTGACCAAGATTACTCGAACACTAATGAACCGATCTTCTTGAAATTTTGCAGGCTTATTTAATACATAAAAATGTAGTCTTTAATCGTTCGATTTTTTTATTTCGAAAAAAAAATGGCCGTTTTATAGCCAAAAAACGGCCGTTTTTTTTCGTTAAAATCGAACCATTAACTTTGACTGTCCGCCATTTTGTGAAAAATGAATATTTTTTAAAATCCTTCGATTAAAGACTAGTTTATACTTATATTTGACTAAATCCATCCGCATTTTTTTTTCAGATGATCCACTTCGCCGCAATGTTGGTCACCGCAAACCGTGTATATAAAAACATTATTTCATTGACGGCCATTTGCCACTAAACAATGTAATATTTTTCAATAAAAAATTACTGAAAGTTCTTCAAGATGTATTCTTTAAGATGGTATATTGATCGATAAAAAAAGTTTTGTAGTTTTCTTTTAAAAAATTCATGAAAAAGGCCTTTTTTGCGCTACACGTGGAGGTAACGCCTTAAGAAAACTGAAGGTACATAATGCGATGGGGTCATCAAGAATCGTATCGGATTCTGTTCGATAATGTGGAAATCGTTGAGAATTCAAATTAGATTCGTACATTCCAATGAGGAATCCCAACGAGAGCCCAACGAGCGTGAAGTTTCAGTATAGGGATCCAATGCGAAGACCCAATGGATCCCTATCAGGAAGTACGAACAAGTATGGAAATCTAATTGCCTACCTACGACAATGTCTATACGGGTTGTTGCCGGTGGAATTTTCCATCTGAACTTCACGCAATCTTCACGGACGCTTTTTCTACCGCATACCCTGCGGAGTTTGGACTCCTTTACTCTAACCTCCATGATGAATATGAATGAATGAGTAGCATATGCAGCCTCACATTTTTACAGACGCATCTGGACATCGGAGTCACGGACTGCTCTGCCCTCACGACGGTATCGCCGAAGAAACCGCACCAGGTCACGTCTTCAGACTCGACTAAACGAATCCGCAAAAACAGAACCTATCTTTGGATTGGACCACCGTCTTTGCGGTGCCTCACCTCCTACGAGGGCGCTTCCGGTTCGTCGCGTCACCGCGACAACGGAAGTGGCACGATCCGCCTCGTTGTACAGAGCCTCGCGGAGGCGTTGGGCTAACAAGCCCTGGCTATGGGTACCCGCGTGTTGTGAGAGGTTGATAACATCCCTGATAATAACAAGAAGTGTAATAATTGCCACGCAGCGTCGTTGAGTCCGAGACCCTGAAAGACGACACGCTACGCGAACCGCTGCGCAGTTGTCGAAGAGAAAAACGCGGACCGAGGAAGAAAGAAAGAGAGAGAGAGAGAGAGAGAGAGAGAGAGAGAGAGAGAGAGAGAGAGGGGAAGGGAGTCGAGTTGCATCAGCCTCTCCGCGATCATTCGTAGCGACGCAACGATGGAGGAATAACAACGATGATGGGAATATCTCACTGATGTTATAAAATTGTAGTCTCGCTGCATTCGGTTTTTTTTTCAGGCTCAAATTAAACTGGTATGATTTGAATACAATGCTGAGACGATATTTATAATTTTTGCAAATATTGTCCATCCGTCTGTTTGAACGATGTTGGCGCGAATGCGGCGGAAGCTTTTTTTTTCAAAACCTTCAGTATGGGAAAATAAACGCTTTGGTAATTTTTCTGCACTGTGTTTCATCCGGATCCATCAAGTGAAACCCAAGAAACAGCGATTTTCGTTTTGAAAGTGGAGAGATACAATTCGGAAAAAAACGCTTACTGTATAGCTGAGAAAAACGTTTTTTATGGAGCTTAAGGTAGTTCGAAAAAAAAACCGAAAGTCAAACTGACAATTTCAACGGTTTTTATTTTTTTCTTTCAAATGTTTAAAATACACAGAATTTAATTTCATGAAAAAGTATTTTTATTTTGGTACCTATTAGAATGAAAATTTATGATGATTTTCATAAATACTTACAATCGACATTGGTTATTGAGCACTCGGTTGATCATTATCGACTTTACTAGTGAGTTCATGTTTTAAGCAGTTGGCAACCCTACATAACCTCACTTTGGAAGAATTCAAACATCACATCTCAACGATTCGACAAATGTCAAAACCAGCCCCCTGTCACCATCAGTCATACACGGCGGTAATTATTCGGAAAGTGACCCCCACCAGGGAGGGGAGTGGGAGGTGGGTCGATTTATAGATTTTGACCCCCTAAACACGATGGTGGAGAGAAATCGCGGCGGTCATCCCCCTATAAAAAGTTATGGGGTGTTGAAGTTCAAAATGTATTACTTACTTTTTCAATCTGTGTGTGTGTGTGTTTGTGTGTGTGTGTGTGTGTGTGTGTGTGTTTGTGTGTGTGCGTCTGTGTGTGTGTGTGTGTGTGCGCGTGCGTGTGCGTGCGTGTTTGTGTGTGTGTGTGTGTGTGTGTGCGCGTGCGTGTGCGTGCGTGCGTGTGTGTGTGTGTGTGTGTTTGTGTGTGTGTGTTTGTGTGTGTGTGTCTGTGTGTGCGTGTGTGTGTGTATTATTTTTCAAAACCCCATAACTTTTTATAGGGAGGTGACCACCGCGATTTTTCTCCACCATCGTGTTCAGAGGATGAAAATCTATAAATCCCCCCACCTCCCATCCTCCTCTCGGGTGGGGGTCATCTTCCGAATAATTACCCCGAGAAGTGTATGCGTGGGTGACCATTTCTTAACGAGCATGAAAATTTAAAGAAATAAATCGATACTTATAAATATGAGGAAAAATATATTTATTTGCCTTGAACAATTTTTTAATTATCAATTGCCGCTCAGCGTCGTTTGATAATTATAACCTATACACAATACAGAAGGCAGGTCATGGTAAACAAGAATACACTTCGCCGATCGCGGATTGATTTTTTAACATTTAAAATGTTCTGAAGATGTTATTTTACTCACAAGCCACAAGTCAATGGAACGCGCATGCGTAAAAGAAACCGGCCAGGTGACTACTAGCGCCACGAAGTGGACTGTAGCACAATGAAACATCCCGGACAACACGCGAGTAATTTATTGCCATAGGAATAGTACCCAGTGTCAGGGGGCTGGTCAAAACATGGCACAATTACGTGTAAGTGGTCGTTTCTTTTTTTACAGAAAATTGATCTGCTTTTGTTCACGCAGATAAATAATAAGAGATTGATTGGGCCGTTTTGAAAGTTTCATCTTCAGGTAAATATACAGAACAGAATTTTTTTTACAAGTTTTCTAAATAAAAATGTATACAGTCGTTCTTCATATGTATATTTGTATAGGTAATAAACAATTAAAAAATGAAGATCTACAATCAACATATTTTTATTGAGGGAGACTTTGTCCTTGAAATGCAGCGGGAGATGTTAGCGGCTCAACATGAGCAGCTAGAAGAAGAGGAGGGATGCCTCTATGGACCAGGCATTGCCGATTAGCGGTAATTATAAACACATTTGTGTAAACACATTACAAAACTTTAAACGCGTTTTTCTCGAAAACACGTTTTTAAAAATGGCTGACATTCTCCTGACCGCTGTAATTAACATATCGACCTGAAATTTGGAGAGCATACTCAGAAAATATGTCTTCACGGAATGACGGATCGTTTTTTCGATAGATACATTTTTGCATTTATTATTTATCTTTTTATGCGAAAAAAAACGCGAAAATTCGATTTTTTTTTTAATTGCCGCCATTTTCCGAAATTTTTACTAAACGAAAAACCCATCCGTCATTCCATGACCAAAGGGTCACAGATTGATAATATGCTTTGAATTTGTGTTTCAGATCAACAAAGAGCGGGCAGTGATGTCAGCCGTTTACCTCCCGCGATTTGAGGACCTGTTTTCGCGGAGCTGCAACGGCCGCCATTTTGGTTTTTTTTTTAAATTTGTTTAACGTTCTGTATATCACGAATAAAAGCAAGAAAAAAACCGCACTCAAAAAGCTTTACTCGTTTCCTTTAAAAAAAATAAAATGTAAACACCTGAAATAGGGCACTCCAAGGACAAAGTCTCCGTTAAAAAAATAGTGGTCCCATTTTTAAAAAAAGCATGTGACCTTGAAATCTCCGAAGCACCTTGGCCTGAATGAACGTCGTAGCCACCACTCGATGACCCCCTTCCAACTGTGCAACTTTTGTAGGAAAAGTTTTCTCCCAAGTCCGGTAGGTTAGAAAATATTTTTACTGCTAATAGCTGTTGCCTCTCCCGGTATGTAAAGACAGAGATTTACAGCTTCACAGACGAAGCATGCCTCATTATTTGTACATTTTCGTTGATTACTTCATTTGGTCTGTTCTTTTAGATTTTTTTCCATTTTTGATATATATTGCTTATCGAAAATACTAACGAACTGCATAGACCATTTAATAAAATAAAAAAAAATTACTCAAAATTCATGATTATTCGTCAATTTTCGTTTCTTTGTTCGGTTTTTTGTTTATGGTTTGTGCTCGTTCCTTTTTAATATGATCCTTGGCATATTGTTTATTGTAATTGTAATAAACCACATAGCGTAATGCCCGTTAGCCTAGACCCTATTCCAGACTTCCAGCTGTGTTTCTGTGAAAGATTCATCGAAATCGATTCAGCAGTTCTCGAGTTATAAACGAACAAACGTACGAATCGTACAGTTTTATTATACGTAGAGATAAGGATAATTATACGATGCGAATATAAGATATGAGAAATATTTTTTATATCTCATAGATATAATGTATAAGAAATCTCATAAATGTAAGAAACCTCTACGGCAAATAGTCAATGTAAAACCGTCTCATTATCTTTAATCATCATCCGACTCAACGTCTTTGATTCTTTTTCTAGTGATGCGATTATGAGTGAGCATTAGGCTATATAAATAGCGTTATATATATATAGAAAACGTGTTTTTTTTTCATAAAAACCTTCGTACATAACCCTTAGTTACGAGTAATGATGGCTAAAATTTAAACGTCAGTAATGACGCAACATGGTACGTAACGCCGATAAATTTCAACAGATCTGGATAAAGCTTGGTATACTAGAGTTCTCTGGATAGGTGAATTCGAATTTGAGCTCAGGGGCTACAAATTCTTCATCGTTGGGTCAATGTGCTACCCGGGAATGTTCTTTTCCATGTATTTATGATATTTGATGTTGATGACATGATATTTATGTATTTTTGTGACGAAAAAGTTTGTGCGAACAAAGCGTCATCGGGTGGTGTCTTTGGGTAACATTGGATCTAGAATGATCGTTGGGAAGACACCAGATAGTGCGATAGCCCCGAGAGAGCATTGAACATTTTTGGTACCTCGCCAAGAATAATCTTCGATGGTAAAAGTGATTACGAAATTTGGACGTTTCGATATAATTTGAGGAGCTGGCGAACAAAACAAGACTTGTTCACACTACGTATAACATGTTTTATTTTAATTTTTCGTGTTTTTCAAGCTCACCTTTTGTTAGCTCTCGAAATATTTTGACTCAAATGCGGCACCAAACACCTCAAAATTGGTCGAAAACTTTCTTTTCGCTTGAGAAGGCAGTTTTAAGGCACAAAAAGAATGAGAAAATCAAAATTTACGCAGTGTGGACAAGTCGGGATTTGTTCGCGAGCTCCTCATTTTGGCTTCGTTTGGCTTATATTGGATGGATCAAGAGACGCGGCGGATTCTTGACGTCAACTAACGAAAAAAATGCGCTTCGACAACACTGACACCAACGAACACGCCGCAACTCTTTATACAGTAAGATGGACTTTAGCAAACGACTTTTTAACTTTGATTCAATATTAAGGGGTGATATACAGTTAAAATTTTCGAAAAATCGATTAAACATTTTTTTTCTCGTAATGTACATATATTCAAGTACACACAGAGAAAATATTTTGTCAATCCGGCGAATATTCTCGAAGTTACACGCACATTTGTAATGACGTGTCAGAGCGTTCGAAAGTAGGAGGCCGAACTTTAAACGCGTTTTTCTCAAAACTGTGTTTTTGAAGTCGGTGAGCATGATTTCTCGGAAACGGCTGAATCGATCAGTCTCAAATTCGAAGGTTTTTTCTCACCGATAAATATTTTCCAGAAATATTTTTGAGAAGCCGCGATTTTGACAAAAATTATTATTTTGCTTATTTCTTCGATCAATTACAAGATAATACATTATATAAACGAAATATTTTTGGTTTTTTCATTTTAGATGATCCAGTCCAGAGATATCGTGCTCACCGCAAGACGCTTTTTTTAGAGGTGCTCCCGGAGATCAGCTATAGCAGCTTTCAAAATAATCATTTTTACAAATTAAAAATGTTAAAATACAGTTAAAAGTTACCATAATGTGTACTAATTTTTACGTTGATAGATTTAAAGGTCTTCTCAAGAAAAATTCTTGAAAAATCGGTCTTTTTGGGCGTCCTGACTGTATATAACTCCTTAAGGTAGTTCCTGTGCGAAAATTTCAACCAAAAGTTTACATACCATGTTCATGTTTAAAAGATCGATAATTGGTTTAATTAGTAATGACTAAAATTTAAAACTACGCAATATTGACTCGGTACTAGTAGATAATACGATGGATATCATTTATTGCCGTAAAATATATTTTGTATTATAACTGGTGCGATGGTCTAGTGGTTAGCGTGCTCGCCACTAAACCAGCGGACCGGGAGGTCCCGGGTTCGAATCCCAGTCGCGTACATTTCGTCGTGAAATGTTTTTCTTCGGCATTTCGCGGCGAAATAAGACTAGTTCCACGACTGGGGGGCGAACTCGATGACCGGCTGTATTGGTATAGGTTTTCCGCAGTTTCCCTATACCCATGACAGAAATGTCATGATGAATATAATACAGAGGGGGAAGTCGGCTGCGGCCGCAACAGGGGGGAACACGGAGAAAGATGGAGACAAAAAGGAGTAAACAGTAGAGGAAAGAACAGTCATAATGATGGGAAAGAATAGGTAACAAACGCGAAAAGCGTGTACCTAAGGAAAAAACCAATTAAATAAAATTAATTAAATATATTTTGTATTGTGTTTTTGATCGACCAGTAAACTTTTTGCCGGGACTGTCCAGGCTTTGCCCCAATTGTTTTTTTTCCAGGCTTTGCCAGGCTTTGCACCAAAATTGTGAAGGCTTCTCATGGTTATATCTTGGAAACTAGATGGTGAATCATTCTCATTTTTTTTCACGTTATTCGTGATATCTTACTGTAGCTTATCCTCGTTTTTGATCAATTTCTTAATTTTAGTTTTGACGGTAGAATTAATGATGCTCTGTTTGCCCATCATAACGCATTTGTTACGTGTAAACCAAGCCAACTTTAAGTGTAAATATCTCAGGTTTGGGGTGGTCAAACTTATTCAAATTGCACAGATGTTTGGATAATGTATTAAATAACGTATATGTCAAATTTCAACCATTTCTTAATTCAACTCTTATGTGGAGGTACTACCTTAAGCGAAGACGCGGCGACGAATCGAAAATTTAATCACATTTTACCAATGAAATGTGATTTTTTGGTATCGATTTTGTTTGGGTCTTTTTTAGATCCGTGTACTCAATCTTGGGATTGAGAAGTTCCCGAGAAGGCTCGGGATGTTGGGACTCGATCGCAATCGGCTTATACGCGTCTTCAAATTACAGCGTTGACGTTTCCCACCGCACAAATTCGGCCGCTGAATTCGTTTTCGACGTCCAACGTGTTGACAAAGCCCGTGCGGAAATTTGTTGGGGAGTCCCCAGATCCTACCACATGCCTATCGGGATTTGATAAGGGCGTCGCACGTAGGGAGTCCGCAATCTAAGTGGATCCCGTGCTGTTTCCCGATTGTCGTCGTTTGAGAATTTTTTATTCGGCATTCTTAAGGGGTTATGCGCAGTTAGAAATTAAAAAAAATCGATTTTTTTAATTGCATTTTCGGAATGTACAAATATGTGAGTATATTCCCTGAAAATTTCAAATCGATCCAGCGAATATTCTCGGAAATACGCACATATTTGTAAGGACGCTCGGAGCGCTACAGAGTAAGCGCGCGAAACTTCAAACGCGTTTTTCTCAAAACTGTTTTCAAAGTCGGTGAGCACGATTTCTCGAAAACGGCTCAACCGATCGGTCTGCAATTTGAACACAACCTTGTCAGATATATTCTTCAGGTATTGATCGACGGAATAAGA
This sequence comes from Ophion ellenae, assembly GCA_963210295.1. Taxonomy (NCBI): domain Eukaryota; kingdom Metazoa; phylum Arthropoda; class Insecta; order Hymenoptera; family Ichneumonidae; genus Ophion; species Ophion ellenae. The sequence goes on from OY723385.1 coordinate 67,210,538, forward strand.
TTTCCGATAATTATGTCTATTTCTATTTCAACGATTTAACGAAAAAAATTTGGTCGAAAATCGAAATTGTTTCTTTCCGGAGCCACCATTTTGTTAAAAATTAAAATTTCGACTATTCCTTCGATCAATACCTGGATTCATCTATCCCCTAAAGGAATCTTTTTGGTTTTTTTCATTTTAGATAATCCAAACCGGAGATACTTTGCTCACCGCCGGACACTTTTTTTTCGGGGACCGCCAGGAGACTTCCTACAGGAGCAATGTTAATGAATATTTTTGAAAATAAAAAATGCCAATCCAAAGCTAAAAGATGCCACTACACTGCCTAATACTCTTCGTTTTGCCCAAATGAATCCTTTCCCAGAAAAAAATCGTGAAAAAAGGACTTTTTTGGCCTTGCAACTGCGTATAACGCCTTAAGGCCTTAGGCCACGTAACGGATATAAAATCATGTGCGAATTTAACAATTTTTTTTCGTATGAAAAAGTGATTCGCTCGTAAAATTAATTACATATCTATTGCGTATGAATATCAAGCTGTTACAAAATATTTTTTTTTTCTCGATTTACAAAATGACCGACTGCTCGAAACTTTTCAAAACAGCTTTTTTCCAATTGGCGTGACAAATGACTTCAACAATTTTGGGGTCGATTTACTTCAAATTTGAAAGTTATGTTCCTAATTGCATTTCGCAGAGAAGTACGTACGGAATTTCTGATTAATCGAGAAACTTTGCATTTTGTGAGCAGTTTATGAGCAATTATAATGAAATTTTTCACTGAAAATTCATTTCTCAAGTTCACATACGTACAACTTTTGAATAAAAGAATATTTTTTTAATTCCGTACGTACTTCTCTAGGTATCCTAATGTACATTGACGAGAATTTTTGTTTTTTGGTCTAGGTATAAAATTGTGGATGCTAAATGTCACGCCGCGGAGTGCCTAAAAAAGATAACAATAGAAAATATTAGTAGTCAGCCGTTTTCTACATCGAAAAAAATACATATATTGTCTAACAGCCTGATATTCATACTAAATAGATGTGTAATTAATTCGATGAGTAAATCACTTTTTCATACGAAAAAAAATTGTTAAATTCGCACATGATTTTATACCTGTTACTGTGGCCTAAGGCCTTAAGGCGTTACCCCCACTTGTAGCGCAAAAAAGGCCTTTTTCATGAATTTTTTTTAAAGAAAACTACAAAACTTTTTTAATCGATCTATATACCATCTTAAAGAACACATCTTCAAGAACTTCCAGTAATTTTTTTATTGAAAAATATTACATTGTTTAGTGGCAAATGGCCGTCAATGAAATAATGTTTTTATATACACGGTTTGCCGTGACCAACATTGCGGCGAAGTGGATCATCTGAAAAAAAAATGCGGATGGATTTAGTCAAATATAAGTATAAACTAGTCTTTAATCGAAGGATTTTAAAAAATATTCATTTTTCACAAAATGGCGGACAGTCAAAGTTAATGGTTCGATTTTAACGAAAAAAAACGGCCGTATTTTGGCTATAAAACGGCCATTTTTTTTTCGAAAAAAAAAATAGACCGATTAAAGACTACATTTTTATGTATCAAATAAGCCTGCAAAATTTCAAGAAGATCGGTTCATTAGTGTTCGAGTAATCTTGGTCACCGACTTCAGAAATGCTATTTTGAGAAAAACGCGTTTAAAGTTTCTCTTTCAACGCTCTTTCAACGCGGATTCTTCTCTTTCAACGCTCATATCTCAGTCAATTTTGTTCGGATCGACTTGAAATTTTCAGGACATATTCTCAGATACTTATACTTCAAAAAAATGCAATAAAAAAAATCGATTTTTTCAAAATCGCAAGTGGGGGTAACCCCTTAACCGGAATTTGGTTGAATCTCCGAAAAAATGGTGGCCTCCAACAGATGTTACCAAGAATTATCTTTCAAAATAACGACTCTGAATTCGAAATCGCCAGCCTCAAGAATGACAGTGCCGTTTTTAGTAATCGATCTTGCAAGTTTTCGCACGGTGCACGAGTCAAGCGCTTAGCAGGCTGGTTAATACGAGTTCATCCTAAAATCGACATTCCCGACGTAGAGTTGCCGAAATCGGGCCTTATTCAAAGTTGGCCCGAAATCGTAGCTCCGCCTAAATCGTACCACGATCGTATTGCGCACATCGCCCATCACACATATATCGCTGATGGATGTAAACAAAACTACTAACATGTTAAGTAACAAGAATTAGATAAATGTGCTGCTGCTACTTCGTAAAATATTTCGAAAGTCCATATTTTATCATATTTACTAAAGTTTCGACCACGTTAGTGAGACTCTATTATATACAGTTACACAACTGTATTCATGAGCGTTACGTACTGAAAGGTAACTTTTTATTTTTGAGGACGGCACAACGCTTGATTAAGACAAGAATCGCGTTTTCGTTCGGCTTTGCGATACGTTGCACTCGAAACTCAACTTTAAATTCAAAATGAAAAAAATACGATTTTTCTCGTTGCCTATCGCCTGGGGCGTAAACGTCAATTTGCATCAAAAGGTTGGTAAAAATTTCAAATATTGGTTGAGTCACTACGATCTTTGTGAAGGGCCCTTTTTTTCTTCTGCGTCTTTATCGAAATTGTTTTGTGAAACGGTATAAGTCGTATCGCAAAATTTATTCGTCTTCCATCGTACGACCAGATGATTTTTCAATATTTGTATCTATTTGTTATTGACAAATGATTAAAGTTGTTCCTTTGGTCGAAATCGAACTTTTTATTACACAGATTTCCATTTTCGTGATTTTTTATTTTCATTTCTGACCACCCTAGTTGCCAGAACCAACAGCGATTGGCCATGCAGCAACGACACGTTGTTAGAATAATAATAAATTCTTCGTCAATATTATCCAATTTGAAAAACTCCAATTTTGCAAGACTGTATATTGATACGTTATTGAAGTTTGCATCGTTGGAATGCAATGAATCTTCCTTATCAGTTCTTCATTTTTATCATCACCGAAAAATGTTCTCACACTTTTATGTTGACAATAGCTGATAAGAATCTTTAAAAAAAAACGTGCGAGAGATTTTCGTGATCGCGCAAATTGGCCGAAAAAAAATGTGGGCAAATAAAAAAATGTATTTTCGCTGCAGTCCCACGATGCGAACTTCAATGTTATGTAAAATCCAGACCTCGTTCTCCGAATACTCTCATCAGAAAAAAAATATAAAAAATCAACCTGTTTTTTGGGCCGTAAGGGTCAAGGCCACAGTAGAAATTTCAAAAAAATCAATTTTTTCGCTAAAACGGTGCTTTATCATCATAAGAATAAATTACTATTCGATTTATAGCAAGAAATATTTTTTTCCACCGCCTTTGAGCGTATAACGTAAACCCACCTCTGGCACGGCCATAGAGCACCTAAAACTTTAAACGCGTTTTTCTCGAAACAGCTTTTTTCCAATTGGCGTGACAAATAACTTCAACAATTTTCACTCGATTTACTTCAGATTTAAAAGTTCTGTTACTAATTGCATTTCGCAGAGAAGTACGTACGGTATTTCTGATTAATCGAAAACTTTTCATTTTATGAGCAGTTTTATACGAAATTTTTCACTGAAAATTCATTCAAATACCTACAACTTTTGAATAAAACAATATTTTCAAAATTCCGTACGTACTTCTCTAGGTATTCTAATGTAGATTGACGACAATTTTTGTTTTTTGTTTTAGGTAACAAATTGTGGATGCTAAATGTCACGCCGCGGAGCGCCTAACAAAAGATAACAAAAGAAAATATTAGTAGTCCGCAATTTTGTACATCGAAAAAAAATATACATTTTATAACAGCTTGATATTCATACTAAATGGATGTGTAATTAAGGGAGACTTTGTCCTTGAAATCGGCGGGGGATGTTAGCGGCTCAACATGAGCAGCTAGAATGAACAGGCATTGCCGATTAGCGGTAATTATAAACACATTTGTGTAAACACATTACAAAACTTTAAACGCGTTTTTCTCGAAAACACGTTTTTTTCCATGGCTGACATTCTCCTGACCGCTGTAATTAACATATCGACCTGAAATTTGGAGAGCATACTCAGAAAATCCGTCTTCACGGAATGACGGATCGTTTTTTCGATAGATACATTTTTGCATTTATTATTTATCTTTTTATGCGAAAGAAAACGCGAAAATTCGATTTTTTTTTCAATTGCCGCCATTTTCCGAAATTTGTACTAAACGAAAAACCCATCCGTCATTCCATGACCAAAGGGTCACAGATTGATAATATGCTTTAAATTTGTGTTTCAGATCAACAAAGAGGGGGCAGTGATGTCAGCCGTTTACCTCCCGCGATTTGAGGACCTGTTTTCGCGGAGCTGCAACGGCCGCCATTTTGGTTTTTTTTTCAAAAAAAATTTTTTTAACGTTCTGTATATCATGAATAAAAGCAAGAAAAAAACCGCAGTCAAAAAGCTTTACTCGTTTCCTTTAAAAAAAATAAAATGTAAACACCTGAAATATGGCACTCCAAGGACAAAGTCTCCGTTAATTTTATGAGTGAATCACTTTTTTATACGAAGAAAAATTGTTAAATTCGTACATGATTTTTTACCCTTTACTGTGGCCTAACCCCTTAAGCTTACGGAGTCCCCTCGAGGATCCGTGTCACACGTCCAGTTGGCAAAAATCCTACGGTCAAGTTTTCTCCTCAAAGGATTACATTTCAGGCCTCGAATAGATAGACGTTGTTCGTCTTTAAAGACAGCGGAAGGTGATTCTTCTTTTATCTCCGAAATATCAGCCGTCACGGCGAGCGATGCTAATCTGCAAAGCAGCTATCTCCCTCGCGCACATAGCCGCTTGGTCGGCGTGACACTTCGCCTCGAGAATAATCGTATGGTCATTCTAAGTGGACCTAATTTCATTTTGGGTTCATGATCTTTGTGCCGGGGTCAACAAGCCGTCCACGAATGACGGATGTGACAATTCCGCACCGTCGTGAATACTCTGTCAACTTTTTTCTTGTCACAACTACGATTTAGGAGATTTCCGGTACGTTCAAGCAACAATCTCCCTAAACCGTACCTTCAAGGGACTATTCCAGTGTAATTTTTTTTGAAAATCGTTCCTTTTTTGCTTTATGCGAAAATATGGACTTTCATAAACATGCTGTTCAATTTTGGTGGCGAAATTCGAATTATTTCCGTTGCCTTTCTTGAGACCTGGCGCAGACGGTGCGCGTTTTTCTCGAAACGTCGTTTTTCAAAACGGTGGAAGATTTTAAGGGGTTACCCCCAATTGCGATTTTGAAAAAATCGATTTTTTTTATTGGATTTTTATGAAGTATAAGTATCTGAGAATATGTCCTGAAAATTTCAAGTCGATCCGAACAAAATTGACTGAGATATGAGCGTTGAAAGAGTAGAATCCGCGTTGAAAGAGCGTTGAAAGAGAAACTTTAAACGCGTTTTTCTCAAAATGGCATTTCTGAAGTCGGTGACCAAGATTACTCGAACACTAATGAACCGATCTTCTTGAAATTTTGCAGGCTTATTTAATACATAAAAATGTAGTTTTTAATCGTTCGATTTTTTTTTTCGAAAAAAAATGGCCGTTTTATAGCCAAAAAACGGCCGTTTTTTTCGTTAAAATCGAACCATTAACTTTGACTGTCCGCCATTTTGTGAAAAATGAATATTTTTTAAAATCCTTCGATTAAAGACTAGTTTATACTTATATTTGACTAAACCCATCCGCATTTTTTTTTCAGATGATCCACTTCGCCGCAATGTTGGTCACCGCAAACCGTGTATATAAAAATATTATTTCATTGACGGCCATTTGCCACTAAACAATGTAATATTTTTCAATAAAAAAAATTACTGAAAGTTCTTCAAGATGTGTTCTTTAAGATGGTATATTGATCGATTAAAAAAGTTTTGTAGTTTTCTTTAAAAAAATTCATGAAAAACGCCTTCTTTGCGCTACAAGTGGGGGTAACGCCGTAAACGAAGAGTTTTCAAGCTACCCGTCTCAAATGTTGCCACATAATTACTCACGCCTTTCCTCAATATCGTAGGGAAGCGTTTTTATATTTCTATTTTTTTAATTATATATATTTTTGTTTTAACGAAAAACTTTGGAAATAAGGCTCAATTTGACACTTAATTAAAAAATACCCACCATATTGTTAATATTCACCGAAAAAAAATCCTCCGTGCACCTCTACGGTTTTTCATACTGATTATCTTTTTGGTTTTTTTCTTTTAGACAATTTTCGGAGGAGTAGGTCTTTCCACCGTCAGGCGCTATTTTTTTAGACATCATTTTGCAGTGGCCAAAAAATTATATAAAAAATAGAACTAAAACATTATAAAATATTTTTATGCACAGCATAAGTCATTTGAAGAAACGATTTAAAATCGGTATGATTATGAAATTTTATTTGAAAGAAAAATCATGAAAATCAGGTATTTTAAAGCCAGGAATGGTCTTTTTTAAACACTGGAATGGTCGCTTAAAATATTTTCCACCATGTGCATGCAATACGCGTGTATCCGCAATTTGTCCATCGACTATCACCACCAATTGTTTTTCTTTTCAATTAAAGCTGACGTAGATAACATGAATTATCTTTAAGGGAATCTACCAGTCTGGAGCCCGCAATAAAAGATGGATTTCCACAATTTTTTACGAACACCCAATAGGTAGAATGAAAATTCCATTCAGTGACTTCAATATTACACATCTTCAAGTATCTTTACAGTTTTTTTTTCACAAGATTTTGTAAAAAAAAACGCCGGCGCTGAAGCTGGATGAAGCGGGTCACTTTTGCCTGATAGTGTCCTGCGGCTGGCAGACATTACATCGCCAATTTTTCACCGATTGATTTGAATCTTTTTTGCAACATTCTACATCAAAGTACCGAGAGAATTTTTGATACATTGAAAATTTGTTCCCGATAGAAAATATTTTCGACAATTTTTTTTTACCAAAAACAATATTATTTTTCAAACACGCACTCGAATCGTTTCGAATTTTCGTTCGAGGTAAAAAATTAGAGAACTCCTGCCGACCGCACTACCATCAAACGAACGCATCTCGCTTCATCCAGCCTCAGCACCGCCATTTTCTTGCAAAATCGTGTGAAAAAATTCTTTGAGATACTTGAAGACCTGTAGCTTAAAGTCCTCCATACAGAATTTTCATTTTATCTACTGGATATATCCATAAAAAATCGTCGAAATTCAGCTTTTCTTTTGTTCTCTTGACTGGTAGTCTCCCTTAAGACGGGAGCCTGAATTAGAAAGTCCAAAAACAGCTTTTTCGGGAATTTTTTTAGAAACGAAAAAAACATGTGAGCCAAGTAAACATTGAGGTATCGTTTCATGTATATTTGAAATGTATTAAAAAAATGTTCACTATGAAAGAATAAATGACCGCAGATTTATCAGCCTATTCCATGTGCGTATTGCCACTGCAGTCCCCAATCGGCGGAAAAATGCAGCTCGTAATTCTTGACTGAACCAAATAAACCAATACAATGTTCCATTGTCATATATTTTTTGTCTGGGTGAATCAAGAAAAATCTTTAAAAATCGTCAAATTATAACTTTTCTCAGGTTTGAAAAAATTGTTTAAAAAAAAGGTAAATATTTACAAGTGCGAGGCCATTCTGCAGTATGAAAATATGGTTTTTTTATAATGCGGGAGAGGTATTTTATTAAGAAAAAAAAATATTTTCGGAAAATATTCGATTTTTCAAATACGTTTGTTTGGGTTTGTTTGGGTTGTTCGGGTTTGTTTGGGTTGTCCATGAAGTGGCTATCGCCATTAAATTTTTTTGGAATATTACTGGAGCTGGAGCCCCACTTGTAAATATTTAACAAAAAAACATTTTACCGTGTTATAAAAATGATTATAAAAAACTTTTTTTCAACGACTTTTTAGTTCACTTAGAAGAGATTTGCATACTGAAGAAAATAAACTTTGGTTCGATTCAATAGGTCGTTTAGTTTGTGAGCTATCACGCCCGCCAGTTTGGAAAAATCGTGGAAACGAAAACTGGAAAAAACGCGCTTCAAAGTTTTCAATAGGCGGAAATATCAATATCGAATATCAATCGCGTCTCTGCTTTTGGCCTTGTATCTGCGAAAATATTTACAATTGGCCTCTGTCACTTTGTAAATATAATCTCGGATAGTTTATCTATCGATTCAAGCAATAAAAAAACCATTTTTCTGATTCCCGCTTTGAGGAGGTACGGTGATGACCATGCTAGTAAACTTAGAGTCTATTTCACGGCGCAATACCGCCACGTTTTAGATATATGTATATGGCCTATTTTTCGAGAAATATTTTTTAAGTATTGAATTTCGAGTTTCCTATTATTTTTATAAAATGGAAACAACCTCTACTACTCGACTTCAGTAGTACGCCATATCGTTGACGTTTAGCATCGTCGCATTTTCGGTGGCTATCATCGGTTCCACGCGCCCGGCTTATTATTTTTTGTAGCCGGTTAACATGGAGAATGAAAATACTGTGGAAGTTTATCAAAAGAGTAACGGGATTGTACCTAAAGTCCAGTTTAGAGACAAATGTAGATTCTGACGGACAAGAATTAGAAAATGAAAAGAATATTGCGATTGCAAATAAAAAACGTCGCTTTGAAGTTAACCTCAATATCCAATCTGTCCAAAGTCAAAACATATTTCATCGATTGTTATGTTATTTTTCCCTTTCCCAATTTTCACAATATTTGCAGGTATAAAAAGGAACGTTTATTTTATATGACGGTTCTCCCATGCTGAATTTATATATAGATCGATGTATAGGTACATGTCGCCAGAAAAATTGAGATGCCTTTGCTGTACGTAAAAGAACTTCAAGTAAATATCGACGAAAGGCCCTTTATAATCCATTAAAAAATGTACGGCTTCGCACAATCATATTTTTAATTCGCGTTGAAAATATCCAATAGACGAATAAAATTTGCGCGGGTATCCGGCGTTGCCACACGTCGAGCAAGATGGCTACTGTTACGTCACTAGAAGTCTCGCTCTCTGAAAACTTCGGTTGTCACGACTTTATTTCTACATATATTGCTTATTTCTGCGGTGAGCTTTCCAATTCAAGGTGCCTTATCGATCACAAAGATTCAACGAACGCAACCATCAGTTTTTTTTACGTGTTTCTTGGCTCCAAGTAGCACGAAAAAATCGATATATGAGAGGACGGGCACATTTTGTCGTCTACGTGTGACTAATTCACCAACTTTAACAATTAATAACTCGGAAAGTGTACGGTAAATCTCGTGGAAACTCCGCATACGCATGGACGAAGGTCTCGATAATGCTATAAAAAAAAATCGGGCTTTTATCTTGAACTCGCTGCAATCACCGTACCTCCTTAAGGAGTTTCGGTACAAAAGTCAAAATGTTAAGGTAGTTCCTCTGCGAAAATCTCAACCAAAAGTTTACATACCATGTTCATGTTTAAAAGATTGATAATTGGTTCAATTAGTAATGAATAAAATTAAAAACTACGCAATATTGACTCGGTACTAGTAGATAACACGATGGATATCATTTATTGCCGTAAAATATATTTTGTATTGTGTTTTTGATCGACCATTGCCAGTAAACTTTTTGCCGGGACTGTCCAGGCTTTGCCCCAATTGTTTTTTTTCCAGGCTTTGCCAGGCTTTGCACCAAAATTGTGAAGGCTTCTCATGATTATATCTTGGAAACTAGATGGTGAATCATTCTCATTTTTTTTCACATTATTCATGACATCTTACTGTAGCTTATCCTCGTTTTTTATCAATTTCTTAATTTTAGTTTTGATGGTAGAATCAATGATGTTCTGCTTGCCCATCATAACGCATTTGTTACGTGTAAACCAAGCCAACTTTAAGTGTAAACATCTCAGGTTTGGGGTGGTCAAACTTATTCAAATTGCACAGATGTTTGGATAATGTATTAAATAACGTATATGTCAAATTTCAACCATTTCTTAATTCAACTCTTCTGTGGAGGTACTACCTTAAGAAATTGATCAAATTTGGTGATAATGGTCTTCAACATTAAGTGCGAAAACACACATTTTTTCAAAATTTTCTTCTACTTAGTTATCGAGTAATTAAGCATTGAAGCAGATTTCTTATGCCCGCAGTGTATACCTACACATATGGAAACGCTATGCTTATGCACGTGAACTTTAGTGTTAGCTTACTCGATAACTGTGAATAAGAAAAATCTGAAAAAATTTGTATTGTCAAATTTGGCACTGAAGAATATGTTCACCAAATTTTATAAAATTCTGATACTTTTTGAAATTCTTTACGTTTTAAACATGGTTTAGCATGGCAACATTGTATCGCCCGTACCGAACATCCTTAAGGGCCACGATTTAGGCACGTCTAAATCCCGATGAACGATCATATTTGCTCGGGCGACGAGCAGCCCTGGCACCGTATCAAATCGGCACGCGAAGTGAGCGCGTACGCGGAATCGCAATCGGGAAAGGCAGCCAAAGAGCGCATCGGCCATGTGCAAATCGAAGCGAGCGCAGGTTCGCGTATTCTCATCGCGATGAGACCGAGGTGCTCCGCAGCTCGAACGAAGCTCGATCGAGACAAGCGAGTCGATGTAATTGAGGAGCGAACGAAATGGTTACATCCGCGGGTGCTTGGCGCCGATTCGCATGGGAGCAGGCTACCGTTAAGGGGTAAGGCCACCGTGGAATTTTCAAAAAATCGATCTTTTTCGCTAAAACGGTGCTTTATCATTATAAGAATGAGTTACTTTTCGATTTATAGGAAAAACATTTTTTCACCGACTTTGAGCGTATAACGTAAGCCCACCTCTCGCACGGCCATAGAGTGCCTAAAACTTTAAGGCGTTATACGCAGTTAGAAATTTCGAAAAATCGATTTTTTTAAATTACATTTTCGGAATGTACAAATACGTGAGTACATTCCCTGAAAATTTCAAATCGATCCAGCGAATATTCGCGGAAATACGCACATATTTGTAAGGACGCTCGGAGCGCTACAGCGTAAGCGCGCGAAACTTCAAACGCGTTTTTCTCAAAACTGTTTTCAAAGTCGGTGAGCACGATTTCTCGAAAACGGCTCAACCGATCGGTCTGCAATTTTAACACAACCTTGTCAGATATATTCTTCAGGTATTGATCGAAGGAATAAGATTTCCGATAATTATTTCTATTTTTTTTCAACGATTTAACGAAAAAAAATTGCTCGAAAATCGAAATTGTTTCTTTCCGGAGCCACCATTCTGTCAAAAATTAAAATTTCGACTACTCCTTCGATCAATACCTGGATTCATCTATCCCCTAAAAGAATCATTTTGGTTTTTTCATTTTAGATCATCCAAACCGGAGATACTTTGCTCACCGCCGGACACTTTTTTTTCGGGGACCTCCAGGAGACTTCCTACAGGAGCAATGTTGATGAATATTTTTGAAAACGAAAAATGCCGATCTAAAGTTAAAAGATGCCACTACACTGCCTAATACTTTTCGTTTAGCCCAAATGAATCCTTTTCCAGAAAAAAATCGTGAAATAAGAACTTTTTTGGCCTTGCAACTGCGTATAACGCCTTAAGGCCTTAGGCCACAGTAACGGGTATAAAATCATGTGCGAATTTAACAATTTTTTGTTCGTATGAAGAAGTGATACGCTCATAAAATTAATGACATATCTATTGCGTATGAATATCAAGCTGTTACAAAATATATATTTTTTTTCGATTTACAAAATGACCGACTACTCGAAACTTCTCGAAACAGCTTTTTTCCAATTGGCGTGACAAATAACTTTAACAATTTTCACTCGATTTACTTCAAATTTAAAAGTTATGTTCCTCCCCGTGTGGAAAATAGTCCGGGAAACCCGAAGAATATACAGGTCCCGTTACGGCTTCGAAGTGGAATGCCTGACAGGGATTTCCAGAATACTGCCACAAACGGTCCTAGAAAGGTACTCATTAGTTTCCATGATACAAAATAACAGGGGTACGATGGATGCACCAATGAAGGCCCCGACCAGGTACTGTCAGGGCACTGGCTAATTTTTACAATGAGTTTAATCGGGTCTTGACCAGGCAGACTAATGTGGGCCCAGTGTGGTTCAGTCACAATTTCCATCATAAAATAAATTACGGTTTCATTTGGTTCACCAGTAAAAAGCCTGGTCAGATATAGTCAGGGATCATCACAAGGATCAATTAAAGTTATAATATTAATAAGCGACAAAAATTAATAGTAATTTATCAGTGTTTTATAACTGCCTCATGCAAATATCTCACTCACTTAACAATTCGCTTATCATTTTCAATGAATTTGAAAGAAAAGAAGAAAACGTTACAACTTAAAAATATATACATTTTTATTTAAGTAATCACTTATACATGAAGCAATGTCAGGGCATAAGTATTGAGTTTTCCGTTTGGTTCTAGGGACAATCGCAATGTTACCAATTTTCTCTTGATGCTGGCCAATGTGTAAACTGCATCGTCTAAAGTTTGTTCTGGGATTCTTCATGCTCCAATACTGGATGATTTACGTGGATAATTGTACATGTCAACTTTTTTTTCTAAATTTTCCCCTCGATGTAGAGAGATTCTTGGGATTCATTTTCACCATAAATTTTTTTTATCTCCATTATACAACTATCGCTCAAAAGTACAACATTGTTCGGCGTACATATTGTGATGAAAAAAGAGGAATTAAATATCATTGATTTTACAAATATTGTCCCGTCTTTGATAGTACGGCTAATGATTTTTAATTAAATTGGGATCTCTGTTGGATTAGATGGAATGAGATTTCTTTCATGCTGTTGGCGACAATATTGCTCTAATGGATGATTGAGTGTTCTTATTGCATTTTTCATCCTCCCCAAAGATTGGTCTTAAAAAGTATTTTTAGCCATTGAAGTATTCTGAATCGTTATCTACATGATTAACATATAACGTTTTATATTGTTCACATTATCCTTAAAGTGTCAGCATATTGTTTTCTATTATAAGAATGTTTGTAAACTTGCTGGCATATATAAATAAATAAATAAATAAATATATATTTATAAATCTTCTCGGAAAATATGCATCTTCTTTATTACAGGGAAATACAGGGGAATCATAGGGATCTGACGGGGTGAACGTGGGGACTTAACAGGGCTAATTGCAGGGGTATAGTAGGGACGAAATTGGATAATTCAGGCGCAATCAGGGAATCTAGTATGGCCCCGAATAGATGTCCACTAAAGGGCCCGATTTCAAAAGCGAGACAATCCTATAAAGGTACCAGTCGAAATCCAAACCAGGCCCTGGATAAAATTGGGGACAATTAGTTGGGTCCTTTAGACATCCCGGAAAATATTTCCACACGGGTCATTGCATTTCGCAGAGAAGTACGTACGGAATTTCTGATTAATCGAAAACTTTTCATTTTATGAGCAGTTTTATACGAAATTTTTCACTGAAAATTCATCCAAATACCTACAACTCAATTCAAATACCTACAACTCTTGATTAAAACAATATTTTTTTAATTCCGTACGTACTTCTCTAGCTATTCTAATGTAGATTGACAAGGAATTTTTGTTTTTTGTTCTAGGTAAAAAATCGTGGATGCTAAATGTCACGCCGCGGAGCGCCTAAAAAAAGATAACAAAAGAAAATATTAGTAGTCGGCCATTTTGAAAATCAAAAAAAAATTCTAACAGCTTGATATTCTTACCAAATAGATGTGTAATTAATTTTACGAGTGAATCACTTTTTCATACGAAAAAAAATTGTTAAATTCGCACATGATTTTATACCTGTTATTGTGGCCTAACCCCTTAAAGCCCGCGCTATATACCGATCGCAATCGTTCTAGACCGATCGTCTCTGTCGACTTTGCACGTCGTTAGCTCCTCTCGATATTTCGATTTGTCTCATTCCCTCTCTCTCTCTCTCTCTCTCTCTCTCTCTCTCTCTCTCTCTCTCTCTCCTCGCTTGCGTTCGTATCGGCTTCTAATTCAGGCAACGTGTGACCAACTTGTCTGGAGGCGGGCGTCTATATATCGGTATGATACCGTTACCGATCTGCACGAGAAGGACCAAGCGATAATCTCCCTCGATCGCGCTCCTACCAGCTCGATCGATTCGTACGGTAAAAAAAAAAACGTGAAAAAAAGGGGGACAAAAATACGAGCATCGTCGCGATGTATAGCCAGCGCGACAAGTCGGATGATGGACAGCGGCGACGATAGCCTTGCCCCTCCGGAGCGTCCCATCCGCACAGGCCGATTATTCAATTGAATTCAATGCTAAGCCCCAGCCATTAGGAGGAAATTGACTCGAGGAACTTTCTTTCTTTGGATCGTTCGGATGTCGTGGCCGTGCGCCTGCTCTTTCTCGCCCCGTAATATCGTCGGCCCTCTTCTCTCTACTGCTCGCGGGGCCGCCTCGTTAATTGATTATTCTCCGCTCGTACACGTTGATAAAAAAGACAATCCCGCTCGAATATTCCCCCGATGACCTCTCCTCTCTCGCGTCTGTACCGCGCGATAAAGAGACGCGGAAAGATTTGTTTACCCGTCACAATCGAAATTCGAGTCGGCTCACGTACGATTCGCGACCACCTCCGCGAATCCAGATTATCGCGGCTTTTGTCTCGGTTGCTCTTGCAACCAGATTCGTCATCGTTCGGTTAGTATGGCGACCGAAAATGCTATTTCAGAACGGTTATCGAGCACGCTTGGATGAAGTACAGCTCGGAAGCGAACACATGACGTGTTCACTATTAGCTGGCGACTGAGGAGTCGCGGGAACAATTTGGGCCGGATGAAGGCTGCGTTGGGACTTTGCACTCCTAATTACACGGTGTAGTGAACGAATATTTATCTATTTTTGTTGAAGAAATAATTTGTGCGAAAAAAACGCAACGTCGGGTCGTGTTTTTGGGTTACGTTGGATCTCGAAAGATCGTTGGCGAGACACCGAGTAGGGCGATAACCCCGAGAGAGCATTGGAGATTTTTGGTACGTTGATAGGTTAAAGTAATTTGCAATATGAAAATTATTGAGAAATTGGGCCGTTTTTATATTATTAGGACGTTTAAGAAGAGATATACACCTGGATGCCCAGGTAGGAATTGACGATAAAAAAAGGGCTAGCCAAGCTCTGAAACAAGGCTCACATTTTTAAATTCAGGCTGAGCACCAGCCTGATTTCAGGCCTAGCTGAACCCCTGAATGATAACGCGGTTTCAGGCTGTTGCACACAGGCTTGACCAAAGGCCGGTAGAAAAGCCTGCACTAAGTCTGAACCGACGAAACAACAAGGTTCAAAACGAGCCTTAATGAAGCCTTCACGAGCATTTATGACCAAGCTTATCCCAAACTCTTCTCAAAGCTATATGAGGCCTGTTTTTAGTTTTCTATATTCTACATTGGGGTAAATTTAATAAATTTGTAAAGAATTCATTTTATTTATTATATATATTTATTATTCATTATATTATTTGTTATAAAATATATATAAAATATTTTAAACACAATAGTTTATTTTATTTATTGTTTATGGGACACGTAATACACAGAGTGTACGCAAACCCCAGAGAGTGAGTATATACGAAATGTGTATGTGACGAGAAAAAAACTTTTTTGTGTACCTCATAAATATCGATAAGAGAATATGTTTAAATGTTCTGAGCTGCCTCCTACGCTTTCGTTTTTCGTGCCTTCGCACCCGACGAATTTATTGCTAATTTTTTTTTTCATAAAAGTACAGAAAAAATATTATTTAAAATTTATTTTATTTTATCACAACCTGAAACAAGCCTGCATCCAGCCTTGATTTTTTAGCCTTAAAATTCACTGGCTGAATAAAGCTTGAAATAACCCTGAGTTTAGGCTAAGCAGCCAGTCTTGGTTCCAGGCTGCTCCAAACGATCCAATGAAACCTGGCCCAGGTCTGGCCAGGCTCACTCAGGCTCGGTGAAACAAGGCTCGCACAAGTTTGTTTCCATCGTCAGCCTTTTGATTCCCTACCTGGGTGGTCGAGGTCGAGGATTTAGAAGCTATGAACATTCCGTCGACCGTAGAAGACCTACACTATGGGCCTGGTATCGATGATTCCATGCAAGTTGACCAATTTCATGATTTATTCATTCCCAAATTTTCTAACGCGTTTTTCTCAAAACCACGTTTTTCAAATCGGTACCCAAAATTTCTCGAAAACCAATGAACCGATTGCCTTGAGGTTTTTTGTGGTTATTCTATACACCATTATCTAGTACTTGTCAGAGGATTTTTGTTTTCCGTTACTTAGTCTTTGATTTATAGGCAAAATAACTAATTTTGTGGCCCAATAATCACTATTTATGTTCAAACGTCCGCCATTTTGTCATAAATCGATATTTTCAAAATCGGCTGTGACAAGTACTAGATTATAGTATCTGATTTTATAATCGTTTTGGTTTTTTTTTCAGATGATTTTTTAAGAAAGGCCAGTGGGTACCGTATACGCAGATTTTTTTTACGACGCTCCAAGGATCATGCAATATCCTTGTATATTTTTGATATTTTTAAATAAATAAAATTAAACATATTTTTGAATGTATATACTTTTAGATAATTAAAACCCCAATCCGAAATTTCAAATAGTTTTCCTTGAAAAAATTGACAAAAATGACCTTTTTCCGGCTCCTAGGTGTATATCTCCCCTTAATGAGTTCTCACTGTTTCCATCACGGCATCAGATGGCGTTACCAGAACTGTGCGCGTGTAGCTCAAGATGGTAACGCATGTATGAAAAAGTATTATAAGCAAGCTTGAAATTCAGTGTATGTCATTTCGCCGAAGTGTAAGCAACTTTCTTTTTCATAAGGTTGAATATGTCATTTTTCGTGCCAAAAAATACTGGGAATTTTAAGGGGTCTTCTCATTTTAGACGCTAAACAAAGGTTATTTTTATGAATTTTTTTAAAGGTTTATATTATAGATATTGATATAAAAGTTGTTACACTTAATAAATACACTTGCGAAATACGTTAAAAAAATTTCATGGATTTATGTAACCCAAATAAACTTTAAACGCTTTTTTCTCGAAACAACGTTTTTCGACGGCTTGTTGATAAAATCTTCGAAACTACTGATCCTTATGAAATTTTAACCACATATTCTTTACAACTATAGCTATGGCGCAAATCAAGGATTTTTTTAAATTTTGATATTTACTGTTTTTTTTTGCCATAAACGGTGAAAAAACGCGTTTTTTTGTTTTTGAAAAATGTCCGCCATTTTGTTATTTTTGCATATATAAAAAATCGTATGATATGCGCTATAGCCATTAACATACTGAATTAAAACCGTTTGATATTTTTTTATCGGATGATCCATCTCCGAGATTTCATCACCAGCACAAACCTACAATTTTTTTAGGAATTTTTTCTAACTACCATTTTCGTCTATGAATAGTGACTTGAATAAACGAAAATTAAAAAAAATGTCTTTTGAAAGTGTATTCATGAAGTGTAAAAATTTTCTATCAATTTCTATAATATAAATCTATCCAAAAAATGCATGGAAATAGCCTTTTTAGCGTCTAAAGTGAGCCAAGTAGCGAACTTAATGCACTACTTTATTAAAATAAAAAAATCTACAGCTAAAGCACACAGAACTCTTATTGAGAATTACGGCGACTATGCTCTGTCGGAAACAACATCCACTGAGAAAAAAAAATCAAGAAAATATATTGGTTGATTCAAATAAATATCTCATCGCAGAGTGACCCCGATATATGAGATTGTTACAATACTATAAAATATTGGAAAATGTGATTGATTCAAACAACATATTATTTTATTTGAAAATGTCTTCTGTTTTCTGAATATCTACATTATACTTCAAATAAAATGATATTCTATTGAAATCATTCTATATACAATCCGTAGATGCATGGATGAAATAATTAAGCGGTTCCTACAACATTTTTTATTTCGTACAAAAATATAATCAATAGAATGAATTATTTCTTCACTACATCGAAACGAATATGCCATGAGACGTAAGTTTTTCAATTTGTTTTAAATCTTAAATAAAAAGTAAGCATTAGAATGATCATCCACGATAATAGTGGAGAGAATATCAAGTATCCAATGGAATATCCATGGAGAGAATATCAGATATTCAACTGATTAGAACAGATATTACACTTTGATCTTAGCCACAGGCCAAGAACCGATACTCTTTAGAGTTTCTCCAGCGTTTAAGTAGATTTTCGGTTCGCGCTACGCTTACGAGAAACGAGCGCGCGTGCGGCTTCTAGCGGTTACTCCGAGAACTACGGGTTTCCTCACACCTACAATTTCGGTGGCCCTCGGCCATGATTTGGTCGAATTTTTTCAACCAAATGTGCAAGAAACAAATTTTACTCTCGCATAATTTTTTAACCAATTCAGACATTCGCTTAATATTTTTCAATCAAAATAAAATATTAAGGGAGACTTTGTCCTTGAAATCGGCGGGAGATGTTAGCGGCTCAACATGAGCAGCTAGAAGAAGAGGAGGGATGCCTCTATGGACCAGGCATTGCCGATTAGTGGTAATTATAAACACATTTGTGTAAACACATTACAAATCTTTAGAAGCGTTTTTCTCGAAAACACGTTTTTAAAAATGGCTGCCATTCTCCTGACCGCTGTAATTTACATATCGACCTGAAATTTGGAGAGCGTACTCAGAAAATATGTCTTCACGGAATGACCGATCGTTTTTTCGATAGATACATTTTTGCATTTATTATTTATCTTTTTATGCGAAAAAAAAACGCGAAAATTCGATTTTTTTTCAAATTGCCGCCATTTTCCGAAATTTGTACTAAACGAAAAACCCATCCGTCATTCCATGACCAAAGGGTCACAGATTGATAATATGCTTTGAATTTGTGTTTCAGATCAACAAAGAGGGGGCAGTGATGTCAGCCGTTTTCCTCCCGCGATTTGAGGACCTGTTTTCGCGGAGCTGCAAAGGCCGCCATTTTGGTTTTTTTTTCAAAAACATTTTTTTTAATGTTCTGTATATCATGAATAACAGCAAGAAAAAAACCGCACTCAAAAAGCTTCACTCGTTTCCTTTAAAAAAAATAAAATGTAAACACCTGAAATATGGCACTTCAAGGACAAAGTCTCCCTTAATATTTTTCAATCAAAATGAAATATTAATATTTTAACGAATAATGTACTTAAAAATCAATATCGGATATGGTGAAAACAATAAAAGGGGATATTACGATATCTGTGGCCCCAAGTTTTGGCCATGCAGTCTTTATATTTGGCCCAAAATAAGACTTTTTTCAAGAATACAAAAAATCGAAATTCGGCTTTTAAGGGGGTGAAACAGAGGTTTTAAATTTTTAATGAGGCGGAGTATTTTTTGGGTAGATTTCTTTAGAATTCGGCGTAAACATTCTAGAAAACAAGTAATTTTCAAAGAGTTAGGTAGTTCATTGAAACACGATTTGTAATGGGATAAACGGGAGCTTGGAACGTTGTTAAACATTATATTTTTTCGTCAAATCCTCTGAAATTCAGCTTCCCAGAAGGGTGATTGCATCATTGGGGGATATTACGGTATCTGTGGCCCCTAATTCTGACCACGCAGCCATCATATGTGACCCAAAATAAGACTTTTTTGAGGAGTGGTAAAAATCGAAATTCGAACCTTAAGGGGTTGATACAGGGGTTTTAAAGTTTGTATGGGACATCATATTTTTTTTGACAGATTTGCTTGAAACTTGTTGTAAATAGTCTACAATACGAATAATTGAACACGTATTTCTGCATTTCCTAAAAGTGGACCCTTAAGAGAGTTAAACGGGAGGGTAAAAGTTTGTATGAGACAACATATTTTTTTGTCAGATTTACTTGAAACTTGGCATAAATACACTAAAGTACAAATAATTAAACACGTATTTCAACAATTTATGAAGTTTAACCTTTAAGGGGGTTAAACGGGAGTGTTAACGTTGATATGAGAAAACATATTTTTTTTACCAGATTCACTTGAAACTTACTAAATTGATTTGATATAGAACACTAGATGTTTTCCTCTGTGTTTGGTGCGTGTAGACAGTCAAGTAGTACTTTTTTAGCCCCTTAACTGTGTTTGTTTCAGTTGGCATAAATATACCAAACAAATACATGTGTAATTATTTGTATTGGAGTGTATTTATACCGAGTTTCGAGCAAATCTGACCAAAAAATATGTTGTCTCATATAAACTTTGAAACCTCCGTTTCACCCCCTTAAGGGTCGAATTTCGATTTTTACCACTCTTGAAAAAAGTCTTATTTTGGGTCAAATATGAAGACTGCGTGGTCAGAATTAGGGGCCACAGATATCGTAATACTGCGGAATAAAATAACATATTTACTCAATAGAAATTTTATTTGAATCATACGAGCGAAATTCAATTTTTCTTGTGCACTCGAATCAACAATATTCATGTTATGAATTGAAACGCTTTTTTCGTTCGTTGCAGAAATTGCATTCAAAACTATATAATTTCTTCGCGATAATTATTTAGATAGTTTCAATAATATATTGTCCTCGGCTAACGATATATCTTTTGGGTGAAAAAAAAAACGTTCAATTTTATCATGTTATTGAAGTCAATAGCGTTTTGTTTGGACTAATAAATCCGATTATTTACACGAACAATTGTACAATTGAATCAACGAAATTTCATTCAATAACACCAATGACATTGGATCAATGCTTTTTTTTTCTCAGTGTACTAAAACGCGATGACCCATCAGGAAGTAAGACCCATACTTGGTCCAAAAAAACTACGACCATTACTGCACGGGAGAGTTAGTTTTTTTTCGACATAGAGTTTCAGGGATACGGATAACATGTACGGCTCTCGCTTGTCCGCGGTTCCTAAACTTCGGGCTGACCATGCCGCCTATTTCGGCGCGATCAATGCCGATCCGCGATCGAAACGCGTACACGTTCCGACATTGGGAATCAACATCACCGATGCGTCTCGCATACGCGCGGGAGACTCTTCTTCCGTCTGACCAGTGAAATATAAAAATATTTATAGCGGCAAAAGAGTGTCCGCGTGTGTACTCGAGCCGGCTGAGAACGGCCCCGAAAGCTCTTCCGCTCGAGCAATCTCACTCCCATATCCTTCGAAACGATTGATCGACGCGAGGTCCGTCTCGTCATTACCTCCGAGTGTATTCCGCAAACGCTGAGAACACGTCGCGTGTACAATGAATAATCCGTCGATTCGTCACTGCGCCGTCTCGTTATATCACGTCGGCCAGGGCATTGAGGATTTTTTCCGCGGTATACGCAACTGGTCGAGATCAACGAGACGGGGCTGGGTTGAAATTCCGAACTTTTAATGATCAGCACGCTCAAAATTCCGAATTTATTGGCTAGTACTCAATACTTCTGGGAATTTATAATTCCAAAATGTCGTAAACAGAATTATCATATAACCGAAAATAATAGTACACTAAGGAACTAAATTGCAAGTCATGGGGCCGACTGATAAAACGTCGGCCACTCTGAAGGCCGAAAAAATAGGCTTTTTAGGGATTTTTTTTCAGAAAAACTACAAAATAAATCGACATTACAAAAAAGGGCGTTTATCATACATATCAGTGACTGTATACAATAATTTTTTTGAAGCGATTAATTTCAAAATGGCGGCTGTGCAGCCTTTATCTCAAAACTGCATTTTTTAAGTTGGCCGGAAACATAACTCAGACAATTTTCAACCGATTCACTTGAAACGTTGAATATATCTTGAAAAATACATTGTCTATGGACGTACGTAGGATTTTTTTTATATTGCATAGTTCATTTGTTTATATCAATTATCTGACGATTTTTTAGGCAAATTTTTGGAAAGTGAGAAATTCAGTCAGATAATTGTTAATAACAAATGAACTATGCAATATTTAAAAAAAATCCTACGTACTTCCATAGACAATGCATTTTTCAAGATATATTCAACATTTCAAGTGAATCGGTTGAAAATTGTCTGAGTTATGTTTCCGGCCAACTTAACAAATGCAGTTTTGAGATAAACGCAGCACAGCCGCGATTTTGAAATTAATCGCTTCAAAAAAATTATTGTATACAGTCACTTATATGTATGATGACACCCTTTTTATTAATCCCGATTTATTTTGTCGTTTTTCTGAAAAAAATCCGCAAAAAGCCTTTTTTTTCGGCCTCCAGAGTGGCCTGACCCCTTAAGGCGGGAAATACATTTACAACGATAAAAAAATCGATTTCTTTTTTTTCCGTTGAACGATAGCATTATATATGATGCATTCCACGTCACTTCAGCCAGTAAAGAAAAAATCCACAAATAATTTTGAAAAATCGAGTTACTTTATTGAAAAATATTCACCGAGGGTCGAAATTTAAAAAAAAATTCTGACGTTTTTCTCGTTGATTACCATTTTTTAACATTTTTGCATTCAAATGGCTGTATCTTTGGCAGGATTTGACGTATTTACATTCGTAAAAAACGACAATGCGCGTCTTTTTATAGCCTTCCAGAAAAAAAATTAATTTAGATTTTATTGAGCAAGTCGGACTTCCGTTTCAGGGCAAAATAGCAAAAATATTTTTTTTCTCAAGGAAAGACACTCATTATTTTATTTTTTTAAATTTCCGTGAATTGTGAATACGAAAAACGGATTTTTGGTATTTTTTATATTATAGGATTCCTAAACACCGTGAAGTAACAGCTATTTTTATTTTTTTTAATTAATATTCGATTGAAGAGTATGGAGCACTCCAAGGCTCCAATACATATGGACATGTCATATGTATTTCAAACACCTGGTAAACATACAGCGAGTGCTCCACACTCTTCAATCGAATATTAATAAAAAAAAATAAAAAAATAATAATAGCTGTTACTTTATGGTGTTTAGGAATCCCATAATATAAAAAATACCAAAAATCCATTTTTCGTATCACCAATTCGGGGAAATTCTTATAAATAAAATAACGAGTGTCTTTCCTTTAGAAAAAAAATATTATTGCATATTTTGCCTTGAAACGGACGTTCGACTTGCTCAATAAAATCGAAATTAATTTTTTTCTTGAAGGCTAGAAAAAGACGCACATTTTTCGTTTTTTACGAATGTAAATACGTCAAATCCTGCCAAAGATACAGCCAATTAAATGGAAAAATATTGAAAAATGGTAATCAACGAGAAAAAACGTCCGAAATTTTTTAAAAATGTCGACACTCGGTGAATATTTTTCAATACAGTAAATCGATTTTTCAAAATTATTTGAGGATTTTTTTTTCTACTGGCTGAAGTGACGTGGAATGCCTCATATGTAGAATATTGTGTTCGGGAAATTGGTCATTCGGGGGCGTTTTCGAAGAATTTTCCGCAAACGGCATGAAATAGGTTGTTGAGCAAGACTGCCAGCTTAGATCCCGGAAATAGGGGTGAATTTCGACCATTTTTTATGGGTAACCAGTTGACAGAAGGAAAATTCGGTTTAGCGGACTTTATACGACAGGCCTTGAAGTATCTTTACTTCCATAGACAACGTATTTTTCAAGTTATGTTCAACATTTCAAGTGTATCGGTTGAAAATTGTCTGAGTTATGTTTCCGGCCAACTTAAAAAATGCCGTTTTGAGATAAACGCTGCACAGCCGCCATTTTGATATTAAACGCTTCAAAAAAATTATTGTATACAGTCACTGATATGTACGATAAACACCCTTTTTTGTAAGCTCGATTTATTTTGTAGTTTTTCTGAAAAAAAAACCCAAAAAGCCTATTTTTTCGGTCTCTAGAGTGGCCTAACCCCTTGATATTACATATTCGGAGTTTTCTATGCCGTATTACTGGGCGTTCAAATAAAGCGTTGATCTTCATACCATTTCTGAAAATTATCTCGCATAAGAAATCATACTTGTATCCTTTTTTTATCGCTACTCGTACCGGTCCACATCATTTACAGTCGACCGTGTAGATTTTCGCTGGCATAATCTTTACGAGACTTGTAGTTTCGAAACATTAAAATTAGGAGTTTTAAACCGTCGGAGCATTCAAAGTTCGGAATTTCAACCTGGCCCCCAACGAGACGAATGTTCTATTTGTTTGGTCGACCACCGAAATTACACCAGGAGTCGACCCACGTGTTTTCTCTCCCCCCCTTTTAAGTTCGGAAGAAATTGTTAATCAGTGACGCTAAATGGCAAATACTCAAGTGTCACTCGAGCATTTTTTTCTCCTGTCTTTCCTCGCGTCCGTGACTCATCCTAAGAATCTTCCAGTTTGCCACTCCACGCTAATTCGCTCGACTCTCTGTGCGGGAAAAATAATGGACAGCTCCGATAATGAGGATTTTTTCCTACCCGTTGCAAATTGAGTCTCTTTGTAAAATATTTTCCGAAAATTGCCTTAGAGCAGCGTTGAAATCGGAGGGAATAAAAAAAAACGTGGAAAACGTTTGGTTTTCGCAAAAAATGCTCGGTCTAATTTGACGTGTCGACGGGACTCGCGAATAACAAAGACCAATAACGGCGAGCGGGGCCTTGAATTCGGTTAGAGCGCGTATATACGTACGTGTTCGTTTAGGAAAATCGTGCCGTGGAATATTGCGGCAGAACCGAACGGTCGAGGCGTGTTATTCAAAGGCGTATGTCTAGTTTAATTTTTTGAAAATATCGATTTTTGGGTTTCGACGAGTTCTCACAGTTTATCATTTAAAAAATATTCTCTGGGAATTTAAAGTCGTACCGTTTGAAATTGAGGACGGTATGGGAGTTCATAGGTTTTTTTTTGCGAACCGGCGAACTTTAAAAGCATTTTTCTCGAAATTACTTATTCAAAATCGGATACCACCATATCTCAAAAATCCCTGCACCGACCAACTTCAAATTTTACGAGCTTCTTTTACATATCAAAAAGTAGTGCTTAAAGGGCTATGCCAGCGTGACACTTTCAAAAAATCGATTTTTTTTTGCCTTTTTCGACAGTTTATACTTTCAAGAATATCATTATTATTTATATCAATAACATTTTATCTTGCAAAAATCGATAGTTAAATCTTTAAACGCGTTTTTCGCGAAATGAGATTTTTCAAATTTACTGACATTGTAACTCAGAGAGCAATTATCCGATTGACTTGAAATTTGAACTGAGTACTCTTGAATATATTTACTCTACAATGACGTGGGATATTTTTTATTGGATGAAAATTGACGATTTAGCATTGAAAAAACGACCATTTTATAGGCAAGAAAACAGACTTTTTTCATAACTACGCCATTTTGTTAGATTTTGATATTTTTCGAAAATCCTACGTCATTGTACAGGAAATACCTTCCAGTTTAACGACATTGTTTCCTTTTTCGGTTTCAGCTACTCAATCGGCCGGAATAATGTCAGCAGTGGAGGAACCTTTTTTTTGGCGCCTCCGAAGGCAGCGCACAAGTCACTTGGATCTCAATATTTTTCTAGGTCAATTATAGCAAAATATATTCTTAATTTTCCGAAACATTTAATTGAGTACGTTTCTTCCAAAAAATTTCCGATAATCACCCAAATGTTCAGGGTTCACACTGGTATAGCCCCTTAAACGAAAAAAAATGTTTCTCCATGCATAGTTTTTTTATCAATGAAAAATAGATAATGAAATATCTATTTTAAAAAAAGATAATGATAATAATTAAATAGATAATTTAAAATAATAAAATATCTATTTTT
The DNA here is from genome assembly GCA_963210295.1 of Ophion ellenae. Classification (NCBI taxonomy): domain Eukaryota; kingdom Metazoa; phylum Arthropoda; class Insecta; order Hymenoptera; family Ichneumonidae; genus Ophion; species Ophion ellenae. The sequence continues at coordinate 67,236,323 of OY723385.1, forward strand.
AAAATAGATAATAATTTTTAAAATAGAAAAATAGATAATGAAAATAAAATGAAAAATAGATAAAATGAAAATAGATAAATAGAGCGTTTTATTCGAAAAAAGATCGGTACTTTCACTTTCAAATGCGGCTATTTTTTCAAAAATCAATATTTTATTCAGTTTGTCGTCCAAGCACTAGATAATTTTATGCGAAAACTAAATGCGTTTGATTTTTTAAATTTCAGATTATTGGATTCCGAGCAGCAGTGGTCACCGCGAAGGAGGTTTTGCAAACGGCGGTCCACACAGACCATTGCCGCTACCACTTTTATAAATATTTCTCAATACAAAAATTATTGAAGATACTTTTGAATTTTTTCAAAAAAATTAATCCGCACACGTTCTCCCAGAAAAACGTCACGAAAGTTCCTCTTCTTTCCAGCCACGATCTAGGTGTACTCCGTTAAAGGGTCTGCATGAGAATGACATTTAGAAAAATGTGCCCTTTTTATTGCATAGCCAATATGGCCTTTTGATTGCATATGGTCTTTTTCTTACATAGCCTGAAGTATCGACTTTTATTTGCAACAGATTTTGTAAAAATTCACAAAATTGACCGGGTTATGACGATTTTTGTGAAGGGTCAGATCGCCCATTGGGCTTCGGCGGACTGTCCCGATGCGATATGCATTTTTTTTTTTTGCGTTTTTCTCGCATCAATGTCATATGAAACGGTGTAAGTGATATTTCGAAATCTATTGGTCCGATTCACTACAAATTTGGACAGAGCATAGTTTATAATCTTTGCTATTGTATAACCGGATGACATTTCGATATTTTTATCCATTTGTTAATAACAAATGATTGAAGTTGTTTTCTGGTTGAAAATCGAACTTTTTTTTCTCCAACTTGGCCAATTAGATAATTAAAAAAAGAATGTTAACTATCCAGTCATCCCCAAGTTTTATTATTAAACTAAGAGTACATTTTTCAATTTTTCATTTCAGATCAGCCTAGTTGTCAGTACCATCTACACCGATTGCCCATGCAGCAACGGCGGACTTTCTTTAAATAAATAAAACTTCATTGTTCATCAACATTTGTCAATTTGAATAAAACCTCAAACTTGGCACGCCTGTGTATTAATTGAATGTAAAGTCACAACCCTGTCATCCCAATTCCCTCATCAGAAAAAAAATCTCAAAAACTCACCCTCTTGATGGGCCCCAAGTTTATGCAGACCCCTTAATCCGACCCAAAAATTACCGTCTACATTATTTCTCAAATCCAAAAACGTCCGCATAAAACTTATTCCATCGTCTGGGCTTATTCCATTTAGGGTAATTGATTTTGACAGGAATTTCTTCGGTATTATTCGGAAATGTATCCTCGAGGATATTTTCACCGGCAGTACTTCCGATAGACGCGAGCTGCCAAGGAGAACTCGGGAAAACGGCGAACCATGTGAAAACCAACGGTTCCCTGAAAACGGCCGAGTATGAGGAAAGAATATGCTTGTTCCCGCCAGAGTTGCGCGGAACATAAAATCGAACGCGTGGGCGGCGTTCGAGGAGAACAATTAGGAGGCAATAGTCGCGGGGTGACATTGACGAAGAGTTTCAACGAGCTGCGATTGCGTCGTCCTTTTAGATGATGAGGAATAAATTGGTGGAAAATGAGCTGTGCTCGATCGCCGGAAGGTGATTCCCTTCGTTTTTATACAGTTGCTGGTAGGAATATATATATATTGTCCGGAACGTCGATAATTACCGAGTTATTTGTGTGTGTGTATATATATATATATATACAGGGTGTCCCTCTGATCTCTGCCACTCCAAATAACTCGGTAATTATCGACGTTCCGGACAAAATTTGTACGGTGTGAAGGGGGCCATCGAATGCGACCAATTTTTTTTATTTCGGTGGAGGCGCAGACGCACAGTGAAGGTCACCTCAACTTTTTTAAAAATGGAATCGTACATTTTTTCAACCATCTTGTGGAGCACCTCAAGCCGCATAAAAAACATCGGGGGTTCAAAGTCGTTCAAGGTCATTCAAGGTCACCTATTTAGATTTGCATCATCGACACTGACCTTGAATGACCTTAAACTACTTTGACCCCCTAATGTTTCTTACGCGGCTTGAGGTGCTCCACAAGATGGTTGAAAAAAAATGTACCATTACATTAAAAAAAAAGTAGATGTGACCTTCACTGTGCGTCAGTGCCTCCAACGGAATAAACAAAAAAATTGGTCGCATTTGATGGCCCCCTTCACACCGTACAACTTTTGTCTGGAACATTTTTTTGTGGCGTCGATAATTACCGAGTTATTTCGGATTGCAGAGACAAGAGGGACACCCTGTATATGTAACAAGGTCATTCAAGGTCAGTATCGATGATACAAGTCTAAATATCTCAGATCACTACCAAATATTTGGTAGTGATCCGAGATATTTAGATTTGTATTTCATTTTACTAGGTGTTCGATACTGACCCTGAATGACCTTGAACGACTTTGACCGCCTAATATTTTTTATGCAGCTTGAAGTGCTCCACAAGATGGTTGAAAAACATGTACCATTCCCTTTAAAAAAGTGGAGGTGACCTTCACTGTGCGTCAGCGCCTCCACCGAAATAAAAAAAATTGGTCGCATTTGATAGCCCCCTTCACACCGTACAACTTTTGTCTGGAACATTTTTTGGTGACGTCGATAATTACCGAGTTATTTCGGGTGGCAGAGATGACAGGGACACCCTGTGTAGGGTGGCTCGATGTAGACGTTCAAAAGGAAAATCCAGACGCCTCGCAGAGATGACAGGGACACCCTGTAGGGTGGCTCGATGTAGACGTTCAAAAGGAAAATCCAGACGCCTCGTATACGATGCCTCGCTATGCGAATCACCCCCATGTATGTTCTACGATCTTCCTTGGTTTTCGCGGAAAAAAAGCATTTTTCTTTCAGTTTTCCTGTAGCATTGGTTTTTACTTTTTTCTCATATATGTGTGGGACCTATCATCCCATCGTTCCTATCGCCATAATCCAATTATTGTTACCGTCATCCAACGACCAGACCCCCCCCCCCTATTTTAAAATGACGTAATTTATGGACGGCCCCTATGTACTTTCCTTTTAGAAGTAGTCAAAAGCAATTGGAAGTGTAGTATAAGAATTTTTTGTTTCATCCTCTGAACTTTAAATACTGATCCCGTATAGAAACTGTCATAGGTATCCAATTGGATTCCCATACTTGTCCCTACTTTCTGATAGGGATCCAATAGGTCATAACATCGGATACCTATACTAAAACGTCACGCTCGTACATTGGATTCTCATCGAGATTCCCCATTGAAAACCAATGTACGAATCCAATTTGAATGCTTGAAGCCAATGCCACATTATCGAGCTTGATGCCACATTATCGAACAAAATCCGATACGATTGGTGATGAATCCTACCTCATTCTGTAATTTGATTTTCTAAACAATATATAGACATATTCAAAGTGAGTGAATCTTTCAAAAGTATAAGTGTTATCTTAAAAATGTATAAATTGCTTAAAAAACGTATGTCTCAAAAATGGATTTAAATCACATCACTGAAAATATACTGTAATGATCGCTTCTTTACTTATTTTACTGCACTTTGACATAATATGTCCACACACATACGCGCTCACGAACCGTGTAGGTTATGATTCAACACGCTGAGATTTTTCTCGTGACTTTTACATTTTTTCGTTTCGAACATCATAGGAATTCTCAAACGACGTTCATCGGGGAACAGTGCAGAATCCAATTAGATCCCAATGAGGACCCCCTATATGTGCGGTGTCCCTAACAAATCCCTATAGATATGTGGGTGGATCTTGGGAATCCCCCAACAAATTTGTGCACGGGATCACGAAAGGATATTTTTTAAGAAGGTCCAACACCTTCCGGTTGCGGATTTCAGATAAAAAATTCTCGCGGAATCCATTCGAATTCCAATGCAGACTCTCGACGTGCGGCGTCCTCATTATATTCCTACAGGGATGTGGCAGGAACTGGAGTCACCGCAACAAATTTCTGCACGGGATCATCTCAAACCTATTTCTCTAACTTTTGATCAAAATCTAAGGCATTTACGTCAGTGTTCAGTCATGTATTCATCGCTTGAGGTAGTACTAGCGGATTGACTAGTCAACAGAAAATCTATAAAGTATCGAATCTGAAAAAAGCAAAATATAATGTATTTGGCTATAATAATAAACATGATACAGAAAATAATTATTTGAGAAGTGCATGTGATAACTGTTTGTATTATAGTTTTGTAAATAAAGTAAAATCGCAATCCAATTTGACTTGAGTTGTCACAGGCCGCCATTTCATAATTCTGGCAATATCCGTGGCAGGAAGACTAGAGGTAAGGAGTACGAACGCCTGTGGCGAGCTCGACCCAAAAGCGTCCGTGAAACTGTGGATTTTAGTAGTTGGTGTTTCCAGGGCGTGCGTCGCTAGTGCATGACCGCACCGAAGTGAACTAAGCGACAAGAGGAACACAACCGACGTCATGTGTCATCGATGATTCCCGCTCGTCGTTCGTGTTGGCATAAAGCGTGTTCGGGCTAACCAATTTTGCGAATTGTGTTAGATGTACAAAACTAATAATTGTCTCGGTATAAAATATATTTAGTGATCTGCGGCGGCAACAATCAATCGTAGGTAAGAAAAATAGTACTTACATTCATAAAAACAATGGTTTCGTTTTATCGTACCATTGTCGTACCGAGTGAAATGAAAATTATCACAAACGCGAGATATGGAGCAAGTGTCCCGTCGATGAGACAAAACGTGCAATATATGGACTTTTTTCGTATATTGCACGTTTTGTCTCATGTCTCGAAAATAAACAAAATGTTTATTTTCACAAATAAAATTATTTTCACAAAGAAAATAAACATTTTGTTTATTTTCTCTGTGAAAATAATTTTATTTGTGAAAATAAACATTTTGTTTATGCAATATACGTGCAATATACGAAAAAAATCCATATCTTGCACGTTTTGTCTCATCGACGGGACACAAATAAAATTATTTTCACAAAGAAAATAAACAAAATGTTCATTTTCTTTGTGAAAATAATTTTATTTGTGAAAACAAACATTTTGTTTATTTTCGAGACATGAGACAAAACGTGCAATATACGAAAAAAATCCATATATTGCACGTTTTGTCTCATCGACGGGACACTTGCTCCATATCTCGCGTTTGTGATAATTTTCATTTCACCCGGTACGACAATGGTACGATAAAACGAAACCATTGTTTTTATGAATGTAAGTACTATTTTTCTTACCTACGATTGATTGTTTCCGCCGCAGATCACTAAATATATTTTATACCGAGACAATTATTAGTTTTGTACATCTAAACACAATTCGCAAAATTGGTTAGCCCGAACACGCTTTATGCCAACTACGAACGACGAGCGGGAATCATCGAGACACATTGACGTCGGTTGTGTTCTTCTTGTCGCTTAGTTCACTTCGGTGCGGTCATGCACTAGCGACGCACGCCGTGAAAACACGAACTACTAAAATCCACAGTTTCACGGACGCTTTTGGATCGGGCTCGCCACAGGCGTTCGTACTCCTTACCTCTAGTCGCCCTGATCCGTGGCAACGCTGTATTCAGGTGCTTTCGATACATGTCAAGCATGTGTTTTGTTTACCGTACGTGTAATCGTGTGTTGTAGTGTATGTTGTAATGTGCATATTGTAACAAGAGAGGTGGCAGAAAGCGGCTAGCGAACGCAAAAATGAGTCGATTAAATCGATGATATCTGCTCGAAATGTCCCGTATCCTATATTTTTTTATGGAACATACGTGATCGCGAAAGTTTTCTTGTTATTCGTCGCTTTCGCATAGCTCTGATCTCACCGCGAGCTATTATTATTTCCGTTCCAAAGTTCGAGCCGCACGAATTCCCTATATAGTGCGGGTTAAATGCATTGATTTCGTGGATTAATTATTATTGTATTTAGCCGGTAAGGCCTGCAGAGTTTTCGCGGACGTCATTTTTTATGTCTCTACTACAGCATACAAAAAAATTAATTTTTTCTAATGAGGAGGTTCGTGCGCGTACTGCCTCAACAGTGCACTTCATAACGATAACACAAGTAGAAAAAAAATCGCCAGTAAAGTACATACACAAGAGAGAAAAATCAATAAAATATTTTTGCCGCGGACTAACAAATATTGTAGAACATACCGTGGGAACAGTTTTTCGTCGCTCTTCCTTATGCGTCGACGGTACTCGGCTGGATATCGGGTTACAAGGCTCTTAAGCGGGTCATAAACGCCAGGGCTGTTTATTCCGGAGCTAAGGGATAAGACGAGGGACGAAGGCCCAAGGGTCTAGGCGGGGCGCCTAGGAATTGACAACGAGTGGGAATTCTGTCTCCAGACCTCGAAGTGACCAGTCGCGATCACCATCCTAAAGACTTTGCTATATTTGTTAAATCGATCATTGACTAATGTATAGTAGATTTCTGACCTTCCGGGAGGATTCCATTAATGGAGGACACCTCTGTAAAATTTCCGAAAATTGTTCTTTTTCGAAACATTTTTGAAAATTTCTTTCAACCTTCTCAAATAGATGCATGCTCGTTAATAGCTGAAAAAAACGGTTTTAAAGTGGTTTTCAAGCTATTTTCTAGGGGAGTCTCCGAGCGCTGAAAAGCGTACCAAAAAACTTCAAACACGTTTTTCTCAAAACCATGTTTTTGAAATCGTCACGCAGCAGAACTCGAACAATTTTCGTCCCATCGACTTGAAATTTTAACTGTAGCTTCTTAGATTGCTTTAACAGCCAAGAACGAGCGCTTTTTCGATTAATTGAAAATAGTGAAAAATATATGACTTTTTATATAAAAATTATGGTCGAAAAAAACGAACTTTTTTTCAAACGTCTCAATTTTTTTCCATTATATTTTAATGTACTTGACTGCTGAAACTAATATAATTAACGAAAATATTACCCTCTTAGTTCCAGGATTAAATTTACGATACTTCTACTGCGTGCCGCGAAGAAGGTTGACTGAAAACCACTAGTACTATAGCGACTCGTGCCGCGCCATTTTGTATTCTTTTGGCAAATAACTTTTTTACATACTCCAATATATACCTAACAAAGCCTAAAAGATCTTTCGTCCATGTATTCGATTCCTTTTTCTAAAAAAATTCAAAGAAGGCCGCCGAAAATGGGCAGGTACAGTAGGTGTCCTCCAATTAACCTGTCATTTTAAAATCCTAAGATTCGATCTTCAAATATTCTCCCTACCATACACAGGAGTGATTCGACTAGGCATCTATATGTTGCTTTTGGTCACTTGGACGTCACTTTTCGGGCCACCCTGTATATACATAAATGAAATCTACGCGAGTCTATGCAAGAATGAAATATGAAAGGTATTACGTGTTTCTCGCGTATGGGTACGTGGGTACAACGCGTATTTGTCATTCGATGCGAGAGT
>OY723385.1:67244017-67301517 GCA_963210295.1 Ophion ellenae
CTATCCTCCTCCTAACTTTGCCTTAGGTGGACGCCAGAGGTGAGTATCCGAGGTACTCGCGCGCTCAACCCTCTCTCACCGATGCCTCTCCTATCCCTCTCTATTCCCCTCGGCTCTTTGTTTCTCTACACACGTACCATCCCGTGGCTCCGTCCCTCTCTCTCTCGCGCTCTCTCACATACACTTTTTTTCCTTCTCGCGCATCTCGCTCCTCGAGGCAGCGTCCCCCGGCCCTGCGCTCTTGGCAACGAGTGATATTTCTCGAAAGAAAAAATACGATAAAGAAAACGTTTCGTCTATCCCGGGAAGAAAAGTATTGGGTGTCCAAGTACGACCTTACGGATTTTTTTTTATTACACAGGAACACGTTTATTTGAAACACGATAAATCAGGCTTACTTTGTTCGAAATATGCTCTATGGGAAGCTACAACCTTTGCCCACTGTTCAGACAGTAAAAGGATTCCACACTGGTAGAAGTCGGGTGGTTTTGAAGCGATCCAGTTGTCAAGCCAATTCTCGATTTCTTCGTGAGAAATGACTCGACCTATGGAAAGGGCTGATGCCATAGATCGAAGCAGATAGTAATCTGAGGGAGCAATGTCGAGTGAATATAGCGGGCGAGGTAGAATCTCCTAGTCCACTCCTTGTAGATCATTCTTGACGGATCCATGAACATATAGTCTGGTATCGTCTAGTGATGCTTCCAATCGTGCAGCTTCGAATTGTTTCCCTGGCTTTCCAAGCTAACTATGGCTTTCAGCTGCACTTTTCTTTGAAACAAAATGATGCAGGAACCCTCGCCGCAAATTACGTTTATTCGCTACAAAAGAAGATATTCTGAGTACGATATATACAATAACTGTTGACGCTTCAGAAGTTTCAGGATAATTGAAGAAATTTTACGATTTCATTCAAATTGGTAGAGTAAATTCGTTGTCATATACTGAAAGCATCGTTCAAATTTTAAATCGATCGCTTACACCGTTTCTAATCATAAACTCGACAATTTGAAAAACGCTTTTTGGAACAGGGAGATGCTTACACTCATCGCTGAATGGCAGTTTTACACATGAAATAGTGTGAAAAAAATGGTTAAAATTTTATAAAAAAACTATCAAATCACTCAGTACATTATGACAATTTCGTCATCGGTGTCATAATGTAGGTTTTTTTTTCAAACGGATGCCATTTTCTTAACCCCGGGTTTTTAGAGAAAAAAAAACAAGATAAGGCCCTCCAAATTTAGTGTAGTTTAATTATTTTTAACCAGTTTTTGTTTCAAATAAACTGATAAGGCCGTGGAGCGCCTCGCACAGACCGAAACTCGCAGTGCATGGCTTTATTTGTTTATTTAGATTTAGTTTCCTATTACTTTATATTTTATTTATTTTATATTTTTTTTAAATGCCTGTATTTCGTGCATTTTCGCTGCCTCTCGACGTTAACCTCCCCTTAGAAAGTGTCTTTTCGAGTGTAAATTTTACAAAAACAGTTTAGACGACCGATTTCAATTCTAGAGGGTGCATTCACTATATAACAAAGAATTTACTGAATAAATTTAAATCAAATCGTAACATTTAGTCAATTGTCCTGAGACCGCTTCAGCCAAATAGCATCAACACGGCAGAGATACATTACTTGTGGAAAATCCGTAGTCATAAAGGGTGTCTCAAAATGACCTGACATTGTAAATTACGCGCCATTTTTTTCGTGACGAACATAGAGTACCAATTTTTGACAACTGGCATCAGGAAGTATTGAGGTTTAGTCATGAAGAATTACACGAACGAGCAACGCATAGAAATTGTTATTTTCTGCATTCTTACTGCATAGTTGTTGCAGACGAAGTTTCACGGTCGCGTTATCTCGCGCCGTGGCGATGTGAATTGGCCACCAAGATCGTGCGATTTGGCGCTATTGGACTTCTTCCTTTGGGCTTTTCTGGAAGGTAAAGTGTATGCCAATGATCCACGGACCATGCCGGAGCTCAAGGACGCAATTGGACGCACCATTAATGAAATCAGTCCGTAATTGTGCCGAAATGTTATTGGAAATGTCGTCAAAAGAGTGAACGTTTGCAAACAAGGACGAGGTGATGTTTGTACCTTATATTAGGACTGGGAATTAATTTGTAGCGTTTTTTTAATGAAAAAAAAAACAATTATTTTGAATGAAAATAAAAAAATACATTAATGAAAGTATTGCTCCTCGCTTTCTACTACTCTTGACCATCTTTCGGGCAGGGTACACGAATCCCGTGTCGGAAGAACGCCTCGTCTTTAGATGCAATCCACGAATCGACCCATTTTTGACAATCTTCGTAAGAAGTGAACATCTGCTCAGACAGGCTATGAGCCATCGAACGAAACAAATGGTAATCAGATGGAGTGATATCTGGAGAATACGACGGGTGGGGTAGGACATCCCATTTAAGTGTTTCCAGATATGTTTGTACCGGTTTTGCGACGTGCGGACGAGCATTGACGTGCAGCAAAATGTCTTTGTCGTGTCTTTCGGAGTATTCCGGCCGTTTTTCTTTCAATGCACGGCTCAAGCGCACCAACTGCAGTCGGTAGCGATCCCCAGTTATGGTTTCATTCGGTTCCACAGCAGTTTATAATAAATCACACCCCTCTGATTCCAGCAAATACAGAGCAGGAGCTTAGACCCATGAATATTTGGCTTTGCCACTGATGTTGATGACTTTCTGCGCTTCGTATTGTCGCAATGGATCCATTTTTCATCACCAGTGACAATTCGATGCAAAAAACCGGGAATAAAGCGGAGGTAAAACTCCCCGCAAAAACACTTTATTCAGCACAAATGTTGACATATTCAATCAATTATAAAGTGTTGTTATTTACGATTGAAAAAGAGGTTATGTACAGCAAATGACATTCAATGATAGCTGTTTCACGATGAATACATTACTGTCGGTAACAACGAAATACTGTACTCCCTACGCCATCTCTTGTGAAACGCTACGAACTAATTCCAACACCTACAAGGAACACCCCTCAGGTGACATCCTTCGATTTTGTTGAAATTTGGATATGTTATAAAGCACCGAAAAGTAAGCGATACGTATTTTTTTTTATCGGCGGAAAAACGGCTTTAAGGGGTGAAACCACCCCTCGAAAAAAGGCATCTCGAGGGGTAATATAGAAGTTTCACACACAAGGAGTCCACCGATTTTAATGAAACAAAAACGAAAATTCCTCTAATCCAAAGCAATTAAAAATCCACTATAGTGACATTGCAAAACAAAATTAAGGGGTGACCACCTAGAGATGCCGTTTTTCGAGGGGTGGTTTCACCCCTTAAAACCGTTTTTCCGCCGATAAAAAAAATACGCATCGCTTACTATTCGGTGCTTTATAACATATCCAAATTTCGACAAAATCGAAAGGTGTCACCTGAGGGATGTTCCTTGCTAATATTAAAATAAAAATATTCGTACTTTCCAAATAAATCATGCGTTTTATTAAAAAATCAAATCGTCAGGTCATTTTGAGACACCCGATACATATATGATTCTTTTTGAGGATATTTTCTCGTTGGCAAAGATGGACGGCCACTATCGCGAGAGATTCGCATTATCCGTCCCTATCCAAATAAGAACAATCTGCTGGAAGTTGCAATTACCGAGAGTCGCGTGAAGGAGGAGGCATCATCGCGAAACAGGATGGTGAAGCGAGGACCTTGGGCTCCTTGCGAGATATCATGATAATGATTGTGTCCCCGCGCCGCGCGATTCGCGTTCACAATCTCGCGTACAATTCTATTATAATGCGCCAGGCACGAATTACATTGCCGAGCGTCCACCTGCGTCGAATGTACGCGCGCCCCAAACAAACATCAGAAGCCACCGAGAACGAAAGCTCGACAATTTTGTAGCTCCGGACGGGCGTCTCGTTCTCGTCGAGCGCGTCGAAAATCCACGAGGGATTAAACGCGGACCGATCTCGATACCGGTCATCCGGTCGTTCATGCGCGCGCGCGCGCGCGTGCTGTCAAGAGATCGCGGGTGAGAGGCGCGACGAATGTTGTTGTACATTCTCCGGTAATATGCAGGGATTCCGTAACGGTACGTAACGGTTATCGCGCTTCGTTCCTATTTCACCGTGTGTTTAATCTTTTCGAAGGGGCGCGAGGATATTTGATAAATCGAAATTCGTACAGCGCTGACAATATATCGCGGGCCTCGAAGGAGGGCACGGAGCGCCGTTGCGCGGGCCGCGTCGAACGCTCGGGACGTTGACGCTGAATACCCAGGTAGGGCATCAAAAGGCTGACGATGGAAACAAACTTGTGCGAGCCTTGCTTCACCGAGCCTGAGTGAGACAGACCTGGGCCAGGTTTCATTGCATCGTTTGGAGCAGCCTGGAACCAAGACTGGCTGCTTAGCCTAAACTCAGGATTATTTCAAGCTTTATTCAGCCAGTGAATTTTAAGGCTGAAAAATCAAGGCTGGATGCAGGCTTGTTTCAGGTTGTGATAAAATAAAATAAATTTTAAATAATATTTTTTCTGTACGTTTATGAAAAAAAAAATTAGCAATAAATTTGTCGGGTGCGAAGGCACGAGAAACGAAAGCGATGGAGGCAGCTCAGAACATTTAAACATATTCTCTTATCGATATTTATGAGGTACACAAAAAAGTTTTTTTCTCGTCACATACACATTTCGTATATACTCACTCTCTGGGGTTTGCGTACACTCTGTGTATTACGTGTCCCATAAACAATAAATAAAATAAAGTATTGTGTTTAAAATATTTTATATATATTTGATAACAAATAATATAATGAATAATAAATATATATGATAAATAAAATGAATTCTTTACGAATTTATTAAATTTACCCCAATCCCAGGTAGGAATTGACGATGAAAAAAGGGCTCGACAAGCTCTGAAAAAAGGCTCACATTTTTTTATTCAGGCTGAGCACCAGCCTGATTTCAGGCCTAGCTGAACCCCTGAATGATAACGCGGTTTCAGGCTGTTGCACACAGGCTTGACCAAAGGCTGGTAGAAAAGCCTGTACTAAGCCTGAAACGACGAAACAACAAGGCCCAAAACGAGCCTTAATGAAGCCTCCACGAGCATTTATGACCAGGCTTATCCCAAACTCGTCTCGAGGCTATATGAGGCCTGTTTTTTAGTTTTCTATATTCTACATTGGGATAAATTTAATACATTTGTAAGAATTCATTTTATTTATTATATATATTTATTATTCATTATATTATTTGTTAAAAAATATATATAAAATATTTTAAACACAATACTTTATTTTATTTATTGTTTATGGGACACGTAATACATAGAGTGTACGCAAACCCCAGAGAGTGAGTATATACGAAATCTGTATGTGACGAGAAAAACACTTTTTTGTGTACCTCATAAATATCGATAAGAGAATATGTTTAAATGTTCTGAGCTGCCTCCTTCGCTGTCGTTTTTCGTGCCTTCGCACCCGACAAATTGATTGCTAATTTTTTTTTTCATAAAAGTACAGAAAAAATATTATTTAAAATTTATTTTATTTCATCACAACCTGAAACAAGCCTGCATCCAGCCTTGATTTTTTAGCCTTAAAATTCACTGGCTGAATAAAGCTTGAAATAACCCTGAGTTTAGGCTAAGCAGCCAGTCTTGGTTCCAGGCTGCTCCAAACGATGCAATGAAACCTGGCCCAGGTCTGTCTCACTCAGGCTTGGTGAAACAAGCCTCACACAAGTTTGTTTCCATCGTCAGCCTTTTGATTCCCTACCTGGGATGTAGAATATAGAAAACTAAAAACAGGCCGCATATAGCCTCGAGAAGAGTTTGGGATAAGCTTGGTCATAAATGCTCGTGAAGGCTTCATTAAGGCTCGTTTTGAACCTTGTTGTTTCGTCGTTTCAGGCTTAGTACAGGCTTTTCGACCAGCCTTTGGTCAAGCCTGTGTGCAACAGACTGAAACCGCGTTATCATTCAGGGGTTCAGCTAGGCCTGAAATCAGGCTGGTGCTCAGCCAGAATTAAAAAATGTGAGCCTTGTTTCAGAGCTTGGCGAGCCCTTTTTCATCGTTAATTCCTACCTGGGTAGGCGATTGAGGCGCTGCAAGGCAGCCAGCTAAAGGCGGGATACAGGGGCCGGGTTGAATGATCAGAACGCTCAAAACTCCGAAAGAATACTACCCCGAAAGATCAAAACGCCGAAAGAATTTTACACGAAAGACCAAAACTCCGAAAATCTGAACACCTTCAAAATAATTCGGCCATGGGAGTTTTTGAAGTTTCAAAATTTTCAATAAATCGACGAATTATTTAGGGGGCATCCATGAATTACGTGAGGTGATTTTGGATTTCACGACATCTCTCCCCCTGGTGAGATGTCGTGAGATTTTGCTCGGCCCCCTCCCCCCTCCCCTAATCTCACGTGAGATTTTTCAAAATGCGGAATCAGAATGCGGTTCACGGAAAATAAATTGTAGTAGAAGTAACTGCGGTTGTAGTACCATTTACTCCACCATGTAAAGTAGTAGGGAGACTCTCCCTACGTGATAAAAATTACGTGATTACTAAAATTACTAAAATTACTAAAATTACGTGATATTTGCCGAAGCCCCCCTCTCCCCCGCGTGAGATTGGGTAAGCTTTCGCTCGACCCCCTCCCCCACCTAAACGCCTCACGTAATTAATGGACGCCCCCTTAATGATTTTTTTTTATTAAGAATCGATTTTACGTCAATTTTGAAATTTGTCTAGATAATGTTATACGTTCTACATAATTTACAGTCTGCTGGCATGATCTTGACGAACCTTGTAATTTTGGAACATTAAGGGGCTATACCAGTGTGACACTTTCAAAAGATCGATTTTTTTGCCCTTTTCGACAGTTTATACTTTTGAGAATATCCTGTACAAATTTTAAGGCCGTATCTCCAGTACTCTCCGAATGACAGACTTCTAAAGAGCAACCGCTCGTAAGTACAAAATGCCTACGAGCAATCTTTAAACGCGTTTTTCTCGAAATGAGATTTTTCATTTTGCTGACGTAACTCAAAGAGCAATTATCCGATTGACTTGAAATTTGAACTGAGTACTCTTGAATATATTGACTCTACAATGACGTAGGATATTTTTGATTGGATGAAAATTGACGATTTGGCATTGAAAAAAAACGACCATTTTATAGGCAAGAAAACAGACTTTTTTTTCATAACTACCCCATTTTGTTAGATTTTGATATTTTTCGAAAATCCTACGTCATTGTACAGAAAATACCTTCCAGTTTAACGACATTTTTTCCTTTTTCGGTTTCAGCTACTCAATCGGCCGGAATCATGTCAGCAGTGGAGGAACTTTATTTTTGGCGCCTCCGCAGGCAGCGCATAAGTCGCTTGGATCTCAATATTTTTCTATGAAAAAATTATGTAATATAGGTCACATATAGCCAAATATATTCTTAATTTTCCGAAACATTTAATTGAGTACTTTTCTTCCAAAAAATTCCCGAACATCACCCAAATTTTCAGCGTTCACACTGGTATAGCCCCTTAAAAGGTTCAAAATTATCAAAAAATCGACAAATTATTTCGAAATTTTGTTTTGATTAAGAAGTTATTTTTCGCCAATTTTGAAATTTGTCTAGACAATGTTATACGTTCTCCATAATTTACAGTCAACTGTGTAGACTTCCGCTGGCATGATCTTGACGAACTTTGTAATTTCGGAACATTAAAGTTCGGAATTTCAACCCGGCCCCCATGTCAAGATCATGCCAGCGAAAGTCTACGCAGTTGACTGTAAATTATGTAAAACGTATAATATTGTCTAGACGAATTTCAAAATTGACGCGACATCACTTCTTAATAAAAAAAAATTCTTCAAATAATTCGTCGATGTATTGAAAATTTAACAACTTTTAAACCATCCATAGCCGAATTATTTTGAGGGTGTTCATATTTTCAGAATTTTGGTCTTTCGTGTAAAATTCTTTCGGAGTTTTGATCTTTCGGGGTAGTATTCTTTCGGAGTTTTGAGCGTTCTGATCATTCAAAGTCCGGAATTTCAAGCCCGGCCCTATCTTGAATTTCGGAATATTAAAATTCGGATATTAAAAATCGGCCCCGGGATATACATTTACAACGATAAAAAATCCATTTTTTTCTGTTTCCTTCAAACGATAGAACTATATAGGGTATTTGGCGCATGGGCCGACACATTTCCTTGGGAAGGTGGGGGGGGGGGGGGGGCGATCATTTGCTAATTTTTTCACCCTTAGACCCTATGTCCTAAGTGTCACCGTAATTCAGATATGATTTTCTTTCCTTTTTTTTAATTACCCGAAATTTTGCCTTCGTAAATCGTCATAACTTTTTTAATTTGTAGTTGCAATAGCACGGAATAACTCTCGTTGTATTCTGCAATTTGTGTTTATTATAAATAAATCAATATTTGATACAATTGGTTTCGAGAAAGTGACTCTTGAGCTTCCAGTCTTAAAAATGTGTAAAAGTCTGAAAAATTTCAACTTCTAAAATCATTATAAAAAAAAATTTGCCCTCTTTATGACGACCACATAATGAATGATTTCTATGACATACCGTTGGAAAGGGTATAAGGTAGTGAACTTTTTTAAACAAAGCTAAGTTCAAAATAGATTTTAGTTTCTTTTTAATAATGAATTTAGATGTTGACATTTTTCATACATTTACGCATTTTTAAAACTTCGGAAGCTCATGAGTAATTTTTTTAAAACCAATCGTATCAAATGATGGTTTATTTATGATAAACATACATTGGAGAATACAACAAAAGTTATTTCGTGCTATTGCAACCACAAACAAAAAAAGTTATGATTTAAAGGCGAAATTTCGGATAATTTTTTTTTGTAACTTCCATTTGTACAGGGTACTTCCCCTTATTACATTCTCCACCATATTCCACTTCACTTCCCCAATCCGTCCCCCCAAATATTATTAAAAACACCGTCATTTTGATGATAAATGAATTTTAAAAAAATGTTTTGCATACTTAAATATACTATTAAAGTACACCTACAGTTTGATAAATGAACAATAATTATTTCTTCGTTTGAAAGATCCCTCAAAATTGCTCAATTTTGTCCCGTCTAGATGTATATCCCGCCTGAAGGGGAGTTTTCAGCATGACGTTCCAATAGCCTTTTCACGATTGCGGAAAAATCGGAATGATGAAGTATCGTTTGGCGTGTGCAGGACAATCACTCGAATCTGATCTTCGCAATAGGAATATAGTCGGACGGTAACGGTTTTGACATCGACCGGCTGGGAGGCAATTGACATGTGAGCGTTGCGTAGAAAATGGATTTCAGAGCTCAGTCTAGATTTTTGAAATATGGAATTTTTGTTTTTGAGGGATTCTCAAAGTATAACATTTAAAAAATATTCTCTGAAAATTTCAAGTCAATCCGTTCAAAATTAAAGTTATAGGTGCTTATTGGTAGGTTTCGCGAACCGGCGAACTTTAAGGGGTCTTCTCACTTTGGACGCTAGAAAGAGGCTAATTTCATGAATTTTTTTGGTAGGTTTAGATTATAGATATTGATATAAAACTTGTTACACTTAATAAATACACTTTCGAAATACATTTAAAAACATTTCTATGTATTTATGTAACCTCAACAAACTTTGAACGCGTTTTTCTCGAAACAACGTTTTTCGACGGCTTGCTGATAAAATCTTCGAAACTATTGAACCGATCCTTATGAAATTTTAACCACATATTCTTTACAACTATAGCTATAGCGCGTATCAAGCATTTTTAAAAAATCTTATATTTACTATTTTTTTTCCAAAAAAGGGTGAAAAAAAACGTTTTTTTTTTGTTTTTTCGAAAAATGTCCGCCATTTTGTTATTTTTGCATATATCAAAAATCGTATGATATGCGCTATAGCCATGAACCGACTAAATCTAAAGCCGTTTGATTTTTTTGTTTTGGATTATCCATCTCCGAGATTTCATCAACAGACCTACCATTTTTTAGGACATTTTTTTAACTACTATTTTCTTCTATAAATAGTGACTTAAATAAATAAAATAAATTTATTTATTTCGAAAGTGTATTTATCCAGGGTTTATCCAGGGTATTTATCCAACTTTTGTTGGATAAGTATTTGGAAAGTGTATTTATCCAGGGTATAAGTATTTGGAAAGTGTATTTATCCAGGGTATTTATCCAACTTTTATATCAACATCTATAATATAAACCGATCAAAAAAAATCATGAAAATAGCCTTTTTTTAGCGTCCAAAGTGAGAAGACCCCTTAAAAGCTTTTTTTTTTCTCAAAATGACATTTTCGAAATCGGTGACCACGCTATCTCAAAAACCACTACACCGAACAACTTCAAATTTTATAAGCTTCTTTTACATATCAAAAAGCAGTGCTTTTACGAAGGACTTTTTTTATGCTTGAGTTTTTTGTTCACGAAAATAAAGCATTTTCGATACTTTCCACGCTTGTAAGTATTTTTCAATAAAAAATGGTAAAAGACACTTAAAACCATATTTTTTAATATAAAAAAATAAAATTTGAATACTTGGACACGTTTTTTCAGAAAAAAATGGTCGAAAATTGCTTTCTTTCCGACCAAAAGCTGGGAGTAACAGGTTGGAATTTTTTTTTTCGGTTCGTATTTGTAGGATTCGCATCCCAGGGTTTGCATTCGGTCTTAACTTTAATTTACAACAAAGATTTCGTAAAAATTCTAAAAATTAATCGAATCATGGCAATTTTCGTGAAGGCTCGAGCTGCGCGGCGATTTTCCTTTTTTTTTTGCATTTCTCTCGAAACTATAAAACGGTGTAAGTCGTATCTCAAAATATATTCGTCCGATGCACGTTAAATTCGGACAGAGCATAGTCTCCATCCATTTGTTAATAACATTCTCATCCATTTGTTAAAAACAAACAATTAAAGGTTTTTCCTGGTCGAAAATCGAACTTTTTCTCTACAGCTTTGCCATCAGCGTAATTTTCAAAAATTAAAAAAAAGTATCCGGTCATCCGAAACGTTCACTATTATACTAAAACTCAATTTTTCAACTTTTCATTTCCGAACAGCCTACTAATCAGAACCACTTCCAACCATAGGCCATGCAGCAACCGCTGCACTTTCTCTAAACAACAATAACTTCATTGTTCATCACTATTTTTCAATTAAAAAAAAACTCGAACATCACAAGACTACGTACTAACTGTATCTAAAAACCCTCCTCATTCCAATACCCTCATAAAAAAAAAGAGGAAAATAGAAAACCGACCGGTTTTTCGGACCTCAAGTTAAGGGGTCTTCTCACTTTAGACGCTAAGAAAAGGCTTTTTTCATAAATTTTTTATACCTTTATATTATAGATATTGATATAAAAGTTGTTACACTTAAGGCCTTAGGCCACAGTGACAGAATAAAATCATGTGCGTATTTTTTAAAAAAATTTCGTATGAAAAAGTAATTCACTCATAAAATTAATTACACATATATTTAGTATGAATATCAAGCTGTTAGAAAAAAAATATATATTTTTTTTCGATGTACAAAATGGCCGACTACTCGAAACTTCTCGAAACAGCTTTTTTCCAATTGGCGTGACAAATAACTTCAACAATTTTCACTCGATTTACTTCAACTTTGAAAGTTATGTTCCTAACTGCATTTCGCAGAGAAGTACGTACGGGATTTCTGATTAATCGGAAACTTTTCATTTTATGAGCAGTTTATGAGCAGTTATAACGACATTTTTCACTGAAAATTCATTTCTTAAGGTCAAATATCTACAATTTTTTAATAAAACAATATTTTTTTAATTCCGTACGTACTTCTCTAAGTATTCTAATGTAGAATGACGAGAATTTTTGCTTTTTGTTCTAGGTAAAAAATTGCGGATGCTAAATGTCACGCCGCGAAGCGCCAAAAAAAAGATAAAAGAAAATATTAGTAGTCGGCCATTTTGCACATCGAAAAAAAATATATATATTTTCTAACAGCTTGATATTCATACTGAATATTTGTGTAATTAATTTTATGAGTAAATCACTTTTTCATACGAATATTTTTTTTTCATTCGCACATGATTTTATACATGTTACTGTGGCCTAAGGCCTCAATAAATACACTTTCGAAATACATTTTTTTTAAAATATATTTATTCAAGTCACTATTTACATACGAAAATGGTAGTTAAAAAATGTCCTTAAAAAATTGTAGGTCTGCGCTGTTGATGAAATCTCGGAGATGGACCATCCGAAACAAAAAAATCAAACGGTTTTAGATTCAGTATGTTAATGGCTATAGCGCATATCATACGATTTTTGATATATGCAAAAATAACAAAATGGCGGACATTTTTTCGAAATAACAAAAAATAAAATGTTATTCCACCGTTTTTTTTGCAAAAAGAAATAGTAAATGTCAAAATTTTAAAAAATCCTTGACATGCGTTATAGTTATAGTTGTAAAGAATATGTGGTTAAAATTTTATAAGGATCGGTTCAGCAGTTTCGAAGATTTTATCAAAAAGCCGTCGAAAAACGTTGTTTCGAGAAAAACGCGTTTAAAGTTTGTTTGGGTTACAATACATTAAACAAAATTCAATGTATTTCTAGAGTGTATGCATTACGTGTAACAACTTTTATATCAACATCTATAATATAAACCTAGCAAAAAAAATTCATGAAAATAGCCTTTTTTAGGGTCTAAAGTGAGAAGCCCCTAACCTCAAACTGAAAAATTTCGTCCCCGTTCCGATTGCGCAACGCGAACGTTACCGTCCAGCACTGCCGAGCCCTCTTCCCCAACAAGCCACGCCGACTTGCCCCGCCGTCCGCGTGCTCAGCCCAAACAGCCGGTAACCTTGCAAGAGTTTTTAAACACCAACCTCCTCTGTGCATCATCCGTAGCGTAACAAAAGCGATTAAGCAGCGATCTAATAAAGTGTGCGCTCGTACGACCTCAACAGGCTAAATAGATGATTATTGGTATACATCGCAGCCCGTATTATTCACGGCTCGTTAATGAGCGGCTCGCGGTTCGATAGCCGAATCGAGAGCTCCGCACGACGACGCCTCGCTCTCGTTTCATCGCAAACCCCCAAACAGCCGCAAAACGCGAACACATAAAACGCAAAAAAAAAAACAAAACAACAGAAAAATTCGACGCACACGTATGATTCACGCAGGGCCCACGCGCGTCTCTCCGACAAATTTCGTGCAATTGGCGTGGATTAAAAGTACGCGCGTGACTTTGACGGCTGGCGTCAAACCTCGCGGCTCCTGTCACAAGCGCCAGTGCCGAAATATTGACAAAGCCGACAACGGCATTGCTAACGACGACGACGAAGACGAGCGAGGAATTTTCAGCCTAAAATTCGGCTCGAGAAGGTCAACATCGAGGCTCCGTGGCTTGGCGAGTAGCTCGTTAAAAAAAAAACAAATGAAAAAATAAAATAAAATAAAAACATCGTGTGTTCGCCGCGAGAGCCAGCAGGAGGATCTCGCGGCATCACAGCCGGGAACGGAAGATAAGAAGAGTGCAACGGAAGAGAAGAGGCCGCTTCGGCGACCGAAGAAGCGAGGAGGAAGAGAAGGCTCCTCGAGGAGAGCAGGAGAGGAGAGAGAGAGAGAAAGAGAGAGAGGCAGGTGTAGCCGTGGAAGAAAGCAAAAGAGTATAGAGCCAGGGACCGTCCTACGGGAGTCGAGAAAAGTTTAGAGAAGCGGCAGGAGGCTCGCGCGGGGGGAGACCGCGCGCAGAGGGGGAGGGTAGGAGGGGGGGAGGGCCCCCCTCGTACCACGAGCTGCTCTTCGGCTCTCGTCGTGTCTAACAGCGGGGCTATATAAACGGCCTCTCGACGATTCGGCCCGACACACACGATCCAATCTTCATCACGATCGCTACGCGGTCCTTCCCAGAGACAAACACACTTGGCCTCGACAGTCAACCGACGCAAATCGCGCATCGTTGAAATTCCAAAAAACAACCGAGACATTCGATCATTTGTATTTAACCATTTTTTTAAAAAGCAACATTCTCGCGGTTTTGGGTGAATCTTTGCGACACTTCGGTAAAAAGAAAAACGTATTCCACGCGGAGCAGCGCGGAGCTTTCGACCCATTGGACAAGAGTAAGTACGAATAACGATAAAAGTCAGCAAAATTTTACGAAAGAAAAACTTTGTACCGGTACAAAGTCACGCTCGTTTCAATGCGTCACCTTTTTCTCACTCTCCCTCGTAAGCGCTCCGCATTACGAAATAATCGAACGTCTATGGAGATTCGGTGGCTCGGCGTGCAAAGGCGAAAAAAAAATATATAAAAAAAAAGGTCTCAGCCCCCTCCCGCGATTAAAATCCGCGCGCAATGAGACCGCGACTCGTTTCCCAACTGCGTCGCGCAATTTTCGCAATCCTTTCGTCCTCCCTGCCGGTTAGTGCTCGGCGCTCGCACACAATATTTTCTCGGATAAACCGCACCTCGGTTGGATTGAGCGCGGTAGCTTTACGGTGGGCACAGCGGGCACGCTCATTCCGCGAGTTCCGCATCGTTGCAGCCACCCGAGAGACGAATTCCACTCCTTGCTCTATCTCATCTCGTAGCCCGACGCGCCCACCCCCTCTTAAGTTCCGTTGTATTATTATTCTTCAATTGATTATTAGTCGAGTGTGTTGTCGGGGAGCCGCGGTGAGTAGTCGCTCAAGGGAGATCCGACCATTTGATAAATCCGACTGACTGCATTCCATATAACTCTTTTGTAGCCTCGTGTCCTTATTACTTGTCCCATCCGACTTGATGAGGTAATGGAGGCTCTCCATCATCTTTCAGAGGCATTTCCTCTTCGCTCGCCCTGGGCTCGGACGAGCTCGGGGAGTATCAGCCCCCCCTCTCTATCAGCCCCCTCCCAGTGGCCCCACCGACGCACGGAAATTTCCATCGATCCTAATTACGTACCGGATTCACACCCCCGCGTCATTTTTCTCCGTGACGTTTTTTTTTCGTTTGAAAAGCCCGACGAGCGCGACAGGGGGGGGGGGGGGGGAGGAAAGGAATCGCGACGTGGTTAACATGTAAAATAGACGCGCGATGCACGGGAGATATACGAGCCCGAGGCGGGAGTTGAACGACAAAGTGCGTAACGAGATCGGTGCATGCACTCGCCGCATCCTGTCGTTAATTCCATAACGCGCGCGCGGACTCGCTCTCGCTTGTCGAATGCATATTCGGTTCAATGTCAGAGGCTCTCGGATAGCGACTGGCTGCTCGGTCAAGTTTTTTCCGCGAAGTATACGAGCGAATGGCTGAATGGTTTTTTTTTCGCAGGGGGACAGAAAAGGATCAGCAGGATGAAGCTCATTTTGGCGACCGTGATGTGCCTCGCGGCGATTCAGGCGAGCTTTTCCATGCCGGTCGCTGAGAACGCTCAAGAGGAAGCGTCCCCGGCGGCTGCAGCCCACGAACCAAACTCGGGATCGCTCTTGGTAGTGCCACTCGAGAAGGCGGAACTACCGGCGAGCCTTGCCGCCGAAAAGAGCGCGCCGGCTGCCGTTGAGACCGCCGCAAGAAGCTTGGACGCCAGTCTCGACGCGCCGGCGAAGATACCGGATGACGAGAAACAATCGGCAAGCGACGCGGCTGCTTCCGGCGAGAAGAAGAGCGCGGTCGCGGCTCCGGAGACTACGTTGCTCTCCGAGACTGAGGTACGATAACGATCTTGCTTTTTTTGGTGGTCGAGAAGTTACCGATCTTTCGTTTTGTTGTCGGAGAAGTTACCGATTTTTTGGGGATTGCAAGTTACCGATCTTTCGTTTTCAATCTCCGAGAAGTTACCGATCTGTCGTTTTCATTTTCGGAGAAGTTACCGATCTTTCGTTTTCATTCTCCGAGAAGTTACCGATCTTTCGTTTTCATTCTCCGAGAAGTTACCGATCTTTCTTTTTTGTTGTCGGTGAAGTTACCGATGTTTCTTTCTTGTTCTCCGAGAAGTTAGCGATTTTTTTTGCTCCGAGAACTTACCGATCTTTCGTTTTTTATTCTCCGAGAGTTTACCGATCCTTTTTGTTTGGTCCCCGAGAAGTTACCGATGCTTCTTTCTTGATCTCCGAGAAATTACCAATTTTTTTCGGCCTCCAAAAAGTTACCGATCTGTCGCTTTGATTCTCTGAGAACTTACCGATCTTTCGTTTTTTATTCTCAGAGAATTTACCGATCCTTCTTTTTTAATCCCCGAGAAGTTACCGAAGCTTTTTCTCGTTCTCCGAGAAATTACCGATCTTTCTTTCTTTGTTGTCGAAGAAGTTACCGACGTTTTCTTCTTGTTCTCCGAGAAGTTAGCAATTTTTCTTTTTTCGGCCTCCGAAAAGTTACCGATCTTTCGTTTTTATTTCCCGAGCAGTTACCGATCTTTCTTTATCGTTCCTAGAGAAGGGGCCGATCTTTCTCTTCTATGCCCCGAGAAGTTTACCGATGCTTGTTTCTTGTTTTCCGAGAAATTACAGATTTTTTTTCGGCCTCCAAAAAGTTACCGATCTGTCACTTTGATTCTCCGAAAAGTTACCAATCTTTTTTTTCCGCCACCTTCTTAGCTGCTTCTTCCTTGTTCTACGACAAGTTGCCGATTTTTCTTCTCTAATCGTCGAGAAGTTACCGATACTCCTTCCGTGTTCTCCGACAAATTACCGATTTTTCTTTCTTCTCCGAAAAGTTACCGATCTTCCTTTCTCCTTTTCCGAGCAGTTCCCGATCGTTCTGTTCCGTTCTCCAAAAACTTCCCGATCTTTCTTCTCCGACAGCTTACCGATTTTTTTTCCTCATTCTCCGAGAAGTTAACCGATTTTTCTTTTCCGTTCTCTATCTCTGATGATCGCCGTTCACAGGCGAGCGCAGCGTACAAGAGTGCCGAGGTGAGTGCGTCCGAGGCGGCACCAAAATCGGCCGCGAGCAAAGCGGTGACCGAGCACGAGACGCCGTTGGCCGAGCCGAAGTTGGAAGAGCCGGCGGCGCCGAGCGTGCCGCAGGAGCGAGCGGTCGTCGCACCGGCCGAGGAGAGCAGCGAGCCAAAGAAGCAAGCGGACGAGAAGGAGGACAAGGAGCCGTCGAAGGCGGATCGCGTGACCCGTGAGGCCGAGGAAGCCGCAGCGGCGGCCGCGAAGGCATCGTCCGCGACGCCCTCGGAGTCCCCTGCAGCTTCGGTAGCAGCCGTCGAATCGAGCCCTGTCGCGGAGGCCGCCGCCGAGCAGCCTCGTCATCAGCAAAGTGCCCTTTCCGCCGAAGCTTCGCCGATCGAGCAAAACTCAGCGCCAGTGGAGAAAAAATCGGCCCCGATCGCGGCGGCTGCCGAGCCGAGCGGCGCCGAAGCGAAGCCCGTAGAGAGCGCCGCGGAGCAGCCGGCCGCTCGTGCCGACAAGGAGATCGAAAAGAAGAACGTGCCGATCGAGGAGTCGCCGATCGCGAAGCCCGCGTCGTCGGAGCACCAAGCAGCTGTTGAGATCGAGGAGCCCGCGTCGCCCGCGGCCAGCTCCGTTCCCCAGGCCAAGAGGGAAGCCGACGAGCCGATCGCCGCCCCGGCACCCGCCCCCGAACCATCGGACGAAAAATCGGCCCGTCTCGACGCCGCCGTCGAGGAGCCGAAAGCCGAAATCGCGCAACCAGCCGTACAACAGGCGCGCAAAGAGAGCGAGGAACCTTCCGAACAATCGTCGGCCACCTCGGCAGACGAACGGCCCTTGGTCAAAACGGTAGCGAGCAGCGAGACTGATCAGGCGGAGAATTCGGCCAAGAGCTCATCCATCCTCGTTGCCGACGGTGAGGAAAAACTGACGAAATCGGTGCCGGCCGACGATCCCAAGGCCGAGGAACTTCCCAAGCCCCAGGAGGTCACCGCCATCAAGGAGTCCAGCGAGAAACGCGAGGTCGCCTCGAAAGAGAGCTCCGAAAGCTCCGAGAGCAACGAAAGCGGCGAACAAAGTAGCCAGCAAAAGCAACACTCGGAATAAGAGGCCCGTTTATCCACGGACCATTCTTTATCGTCGATTGTTTTTCGGTGCATCACCCGACCTTTCTCACATGTCCACACGAATGTACGAGAGAACGAAAGATTGAGAGAAAGAGAGATAGAGCGAGAGAGAATTATTATGAGAGTGAGCGAGAGACACGGCTAATTGAGAGACGAAGAGCCCGAGAGTTTAACGATCTATAATCGATCGCGACGATTCCCGTCGGAAATAACGTCGCGAAACGCGAATATCTCCGTATGCCGAACGACGTCGCGGTTCGTTCTGGCGAACACAAATCGCGGAAGGTACTGTTCGCGAGGACGAAGCGACGCTGTGCTCGTCGACGTCGTCGTCACGTATCGCTCCTCTCATATATACGTTTATAGGAAAGCCATCCCCGTCACACGCTCGGACGCGACGAGCCAAGTTTACCCGTTCGCCTCCCAAACCCATCCCCCTTTCCTGAATATCCCTCGCACATCTCTCCAGCCTACGCGTCATTATTGATAATATTGTTATTATTAATATTACGGCTATATTATTTTTAATATTACGGTTAGTACCATTACGATTATTATTATTATTATTATTATTATTATTCATTGATTTGTATTATTGCTACGAGCATCGTTATTATGATAATAATAATAATTGCGTTATATTGTATCATGTTCTCTTACGTGTCCCGCGAGGGTCCTTGAACGAGTAACTCGGCCATCTCCGAGCACCGCTCTCTTTTGCCCGCCACGCTCCCACAATGTTATTGCTCGGGCGCGACAATCTCCGAATGATTATTGCCGTATAGCACGGCCGAAACTTCACGAGTCTTTACGAACGTATAATGGGCTAGCTATATGCAGGGAATGGAAGTTTTGGGGCGAACTTTTACATCCCATTTTACCCCCTTAAGTGGCAATTTTTTGGGAAATTCTTTCTCAGTGACCTCTACACCTACTGAGGAACGGATCTTCCAAATTTCGTGTTTCCATCTTGGTTTAGACTGTGCGTTGTCTAGATAGTCAGGCATTCAGTAAGTTAGTCAGTTAGTCGAGGAACTGGTTTATATGTATAGAAAATTATTGGAACGCTGATCGAACTTTTTTTCTGGCAAATTGAAGCTACAGTGAACTTTTTTAAGATTCTTATTAGAGACCTGTAGCCTAAATCTATCAGAAGTGATTTTGTATAACAATGAAAATGGAGAAAAACGAAAATGAAAAAGAATTTTCGTTGCATTCCAACGATGCAAAGTTCAGAAACATCGTTTTTGTATGCTACGGGTAAGATAGACAGGCGTTTGGGCTTTAAAAGTCCACCAGGGAGGCTGTTTGGGCTGAATTGATCCAAAGGGAGTTTCAGCGGGGTTTCTTGTGGAAAAGACGTCGCGGGGTTTTGCAGTTTTATAGAGTTTTATGCAGTTTTGAATAATTTGACGAAGGTGGGAACGAGAACCGGACAGTGGTCCAGGTGTTTTGAGGATTGAGATCCTGAGGCACGGAATTCGGAAGAATGGATTGGAGACACACGGTAGTGACATCAGAACAAAGTCATCAAGTCATGTGGACCCAGAGATGGAAATATTCGTATCTTCGTGACGAAAAAGTGTTTGGGTTCAAACCCAAACACCCTATAAGCATCAATGCTAATAGAGTGTTTTTATATTGACTTAGGGATGCCGTAACGTAGAAGAAAACCCTCAAAATATCTGTTTGGGTAACGAGACTAAAGAGAAGTGTCAAACTGATGTGCCACGTGATTCAAAACTTTAAGGCGTAACACTCAGCTCGTGGCCGGAAAAAAGAGCCATGTTCGCGAATTTTTCCTGGGAAAACGTGTGCAGGTTTTCATTTTTGTTTCCCTCTCTTTAAGGTAGTACCTCCACAGAAGAGTTGAATTAAGAAATGGTTGAAATTTGACATATACGTTATTTAATACATTATCCAAACATCTGTGCAATTTGAATAAGTTTGACCACCCCAAACCTGAGATATTTACACTTAAAGTTGGCTTGGTTTACACGTCACAAATGCGTTATGATGGGCAAACAGAGCATCATTAATTCTACCGTCAAAACTAAAATTAAGAAATTGATAAAAAACGAGGATAAGCTACAGTAAGATATCACGAATAATGTGAAAAAAAATGAGAATGATTCACCATCTAGTTTCCAAGATATAACCATGAGAAGCCTTCACAATTTTGGTGCAAAGCCTGGCAAAGCCTGGAAAAAAACAATTGGGGCAAAGCCTGTACAGTCCCGGCAAAAAGTTTACTGGCAATGGTCGATCAAAAACACAATACAAAATATATTTTAGGGCAATAAATGATATCCATCGTATTATCTACTAGCACCGAGTCAATATTGCGTAGTTTTTAATTTTATTCATTACTAATTAAACCAACTATCAATCTTTTAAACATGAACATGGTATGTAAACTTTTGGTTGAGATTTCCGCAGAGGAACTACCTTAAAGAGTACGGTTGAAAGGATGTCTTACAATGTTTGTATTGAAAAGTATTTGTAAATTAATAAATTCAGTTATAGTACTAGGACTTTGTATCAATGAGAACGTATCAATGAGAATTGCGATGTTGAGTTGCGTATCGTTCGGATGCAACGAAAACTTTGCCGAATTGCACACATTTTTGTGGCCAATTTTTTGTTTACCATTAGGAATCTACGGCCTTAATCTGCAAGTGAAAAGATTATGAATAATAATACGAATAAAGAGATGAAAAATAGGAAAGTAAATTGAATGACCTACAGCTCCTTTTCTCAAAGCAGTTTTCAAAACCGGTGGACATGATATCTCGAGAACCAATTGATGGATTGTTTTCAAATTTACAGGAGATACGACGAGAAACATTTGAAGGTCGTTGACGATCTCACTTTTCAAAAGCCGATCTTCTTTTTTTAAGGGGTAAGATGCAGTCAGAATGTTCAAAAAATCGATTTTTTTTTAAAACATTTTCTTGAAGTATGATGTTTCGAAAATAATTCCTGAAAATTTCAAGTCAATCCGACGAATAGTTTCCGGGATATCCCAAAGTTTGGATATTTTGGAAGCTTCCACATCGGCAGAAGCCCTATTGTATGGCCCAGAAATTGATAATTCGATGTAAGTAATTTTTTAATTCGTATTTCCATACATAAATCAAGTGTAAAATTGGAAAACTCTTTCAGATATTTTCAAAAACGTATTACTCAAAAACTATGAACTTTAGCAAGATTTTGTAAAGAATACTTTCGTTTTAAAATTGCCCAAAATGTTAAGAAAAATAATTCATCCCGAAAAAATTTAATTTTTTGAAAAATTTGCATTCAGCGGATCAAAATACATAAAAAAAAGTTTAGCTTCATCCATCGAGCTCAACATTTTACGAACATATAATACCGCACATCCACATCGAAAAACTTTGAACGCGTTTTTCTCGAAACTATGTTTTTCAAGTCGGTGACCACTATAATTCAAAAACCACTCGATGGATTTTGAAGAAATTTGATGTGCTTATTGATAGCATTAAAAACTAGTCCTCAATCGAAGGATTTTCATTTTTGTTGAAAATTTATATATTTTTTTAACAATAAACGAGCGATTTTTTGGTCGAAAATCGAAAGTTATCTGTCGGAAGCCGCCATTTTATTAATTTTTGAATAAAAAAGCTTCGATTAAGTACTAGATTTATTATTAAACTAATGGTTTTTTTTTAATTCACAAGATCCAGTAAAATTTTATGATGGTCACCGCAAAGCACTACATACCGAAGGGGGTCTGACAAAGATGGCGATATTTTTATAAATAATCAACATTTTCCTTTGACAATTTGTACAAGCCAAGTTAAAATATAACATAAAAACTCTGTATAACCATTTAAAAAAAAATTAATTACTATAAAAAAAAATGATTGAAAATGCTCGTTTTTCACGCCTCTGACTGCATCTCACGCCTTAAGTTAAGTAAAAATTACGACTTTTCCAATGATTTTGTATGCTCGAGATTCAATACGTCGCCACGTTGTTAAAAAAATGATTTTAAAAATCGCTGATCGTCAACGACTCGTATTTATCGTTAGCTTATATAACCTATTGGGTTTTTAGATTTGAGATGAAACATTTAAGCTGGAGAATGTCCACCGCCAAACGTCGCGAAAAAATTTCGTCACCTGCCGGCGGCCATGTTTTTGTTGTCTTTCTGTATTTTTCCTTTTTTTTTAAGGTTCTCAATGTATGTACCTTTGTGTTAAAAAAAATGTATTTCTTTTTCACTAACGGTTTCCAAAAAAAAAACAAATTTGGCAATTTTTTCGAGCTTCTAGGTAGATGTAGCCTCTTAAGTGCTAAGTTGTTGAGCAGGAAAGACAGCCCGAATACACTGTGAAATTCATGGAAATTCGTGCGAGAATAAATAATTTGCAAATTTATAGTCGATCGTGAAATGGCAACAAATTTGCTCTGTTCAAATATATTTTGAAGATTGAGTTCACGTGTCAAATTTTTCTCGCAGTTAATTAATGTAAGTCGAAACTGGACCTGTCTCTATATTTTACAGGCTGTAAAGCATAGTACAGCGTGATTTTATGCAGGAATAAAATTATTGTTCAACGTATCCAATTTTCTTCAATATGGAAACAGGAGTATTTGAATATTTTTACAAGAACAGTTTCTTAGGACTAGCGTGCATCTCAAGATGTGCGTGCACCTCAAAGACGACTGCCACTCTAAAGCCCGGAAAAAGATGAATTGACACAATTGTTTTTTGGTACCCAGTTGATAAAATGAAAATTCAGTTTAGTCGCTTTTATTCTGTAGATCTTACAGTATATTTACAATTTTTTTCACTAGCTTTTGTAACAAAATAACGGCGCCGAAGTTGGATGATGAGAATCACCTTTGTCATGAAATGATATTGACGTTTGCATCGTTAGAATGCAGCGATTTTTTTTATTACTTTTTATTTCTTAATTTTTATCATTATCCAAAGCCTTTTTTTGCAAATTAACATCGTAAATGCCTCATAAAAACACGTAAAAACGTTTGAGTGATTTTCACAGGCTAAATCAGCCAAAAATAAATTGCACAATTGAAAGTAATGCATTTTCGTTGCATTTCAACATCATTGTCGGATAGTGTCCTGCGGCCGGCAACATAACATCACCAATTCTTTACCGACTGGACATTTTTTTAAAACCCCACAAGAACATTGTACATCGAAGTACCTAGAGGCTTTGTGATATGTTAAGGGGCCATACCAGTGTGACACTTTCAAAAAATCGATTTTTTTTTGCCTTTTTCGACAGTTTATACTTTCAAGAATGTGAGATGAGATTTTGATACTTTCAAGATTTATACTTTCAAGAATATGAAATGAGATTTTTCAAATTTGCTGACATTGTAACTCAAAGAGCAATTATCCGATTGACTTGAAATTTGAACTGAGTACTCTTGAATATATTTACTCTACAATGACGTAGGATATTTTTGATTGGATGAAAATTGACGATTTGGCATTGAAAAAAAAACGACCATTTTATAGGCAAGAAAACAGACTTTTTTCCATAACTACGCCATTTTGTTAGATTTTAATATTTTCGAAAATCCTACGTAATTGTACAGGAAATACCTTCCAGTTTAACGACATTTTTTCCTTTTTCGGTTTCAGCTACTCAATCGGCCGGAATCATGTCAGCAGTGGAGGAACTTTTTTTTGGCGCCTCCGTAGGCAGCGCATAAGTCGCTTGGATCTCAATATTTTTCTATGAAAAAATTATGTAATATAGGTCAAATATAGCCAAATATATTCTTAATTTTCCAAAACATTTAATTGAGTACTTTTCTTCCAAAAATCCCCGAAAATAACCCAAACTCTCAGCGTTCACACTGGTATAGCCCCTTAATATGTATTCCCGAAAATAGTTTATTTTGGCGATTTTTTTTACCCAAAACGATTCTTTTGTCTCAAAAATCGAACAATATTAATCTTTGACAGTGGATTTTTCGATGATAACATTTTACATCGGAGTACCCAGAGGCTTTGTGATATGTTGAAATCTTTTTTCCGAAAATAATATTTTTTGGCGATTTTTTTTTACCAAAAACCATGTTTTCCCGCAAAATCCACTATTTTATCAAAAGTCGATACTTTTCGATTTTCCCACGTGCCTCGACGGCAAATCTTATCGAGAACTCAAATTACTTTGAATTTTTGTTCGCTGTAAAAGATGATGGTGACTGGTTCTATCCAGTTTCAGCGCCGCTTTCAGTTTCATTAGCTTACAGAACCTTGTGACATAAATTGTAAAGATACTTCAAGGCCTGTCGTATAAAGTCCACTAAACCGAATTTTCCTTCTGTCAACCGGTTACCCATAAAAAATGGTCGAAATTCACCTCTATTTCCGGGCTCTAGGCTGGCAGTCTTGCTCAACAACCTATTTCATGTCGTTTGCGGAAAATGTTTCAAAAACGCCCGGATGACAATTTCTCTAATGCAATTGCCCGTAAGAATTGTTTCCCGAATGACCAATTTCCCGAACACAGTTTATCGAACGAACAATTTCTCGTACACAATTTGCCGAATGAACAATTTCTCGAATACAATACCGCAAATGGACAAGTCTTTTCAGGGTGAACGATCAAATTATGAATAAATTGAATAACTTCAATTTTGAATAATTAATATTTGCATTAATATTTTTACGTTGGTCAATCGTAAGATTTATTTCGCGATATCATTTTGCATTAACAATCTTGTGCTTCTTTCAGTTTGACCAACTGAAAGAAAAATGTATAAAACGTTAAATTATGCTTTCGATTAGAAAAGTGTACATGTTAGTTAAGGCCCACTCTAGAGGCCAAAAAAATAGGTTTTTTGGGGATTTTTTGCCACAAAAACTACAAAATAAATCGAGATTACAAAAAAGGGAGTTTATCATGCATATCAGTGACTGTATACGATAATTTTTTTGAAGCGATTTATGTCAAAATGGCGGCTGTGCAGCGTTTATCTCAAAACTGCATTTTTTAAGTTGGCCGGAAACATAACTCAGACAATTTTCAACCGATTCACTTGAAATGTTGAATATATCTTGAAAAAAACATTATCTATGGAAGTACGTAGGATTTTTTTTTATATTGCATAGTTCATTTGTTATTAACAATTATCTGACGATTTTTTAGGCAATTTTTTGGAAAGTGCAAAATTTGCCTAAAGAATCGTCAGATAATTGTCGATTTATTTATTGTTGATAATACTCGATTTATTTTTTAGTTTTTCTAAAAAAAAATCCCCAAAAAGCCTATTTATCGGCCTCTAGAGTGGCCTAACCCCTTTAGATACTAATTCAATAACAACTGAATAATTAAGCTATTATAAAATTATGAAATTATCCAATTAAAATTGGGTCTGCTTGGGTTTGTTTAAAAAACGTTCATTCGGGAAATTGTCCATTCGACGAATTGTTCATTCAGGATATTGTATTCGAGAAATTGTTTATTCGGTAAATTGTTATCAAGTAATCGTTCGTTCGGGAAATTGTATTTGAGAAATTGTTTATTCACGGATAAACAGTTTATGCACGGAATTGAAGTTTGCATGACCATGCAAACTTGAATTCCGTGCATAGACTGTTTATTCCCGTCATTCAATTCCGTGCATAAAAAATTCCCGTCGTTTTTCGGAAAAGTCCTCATACTGCATAATTACCCGAGATATTACCTGTTTCCGGAAACTTCATAAACAATAAACAACATCATGGCGAAAAAAAAAAATGTTCTCGTCGTTTTTCGGAAAAGTCCTCATACTGCATAATTACCCGATTCTTATTGGAAATGAACAGCATAAATTCGAAAGCAGACATTTCCGATCCAAATAAAAATGAGAAAATCGGATAAATAAAAAGGAAGTGGCGTTGCGTTCAAACGATGCAAACCTCAGCATCCTTTTCATGCCGACATAAGTTTCTCTCGTTCAAAAAGCCACTTGTACAAACGCGTGGATCGCCGCAAGAAGCGACTGTCTCGCGTTCGTGTAATAACAGCCAAATGTCACGTTGTGCCCGCGCTGGTATTTCGCAACTCTCATCGCGCCCGCGCCCGCGCGGTATTGTACCGCGTACGTACGAGGCCACGTGCGAGAGAGACAGAAGAAGCGAGGAATAGCGTACGGATAATTTGTCGGGGACATAAGGAAAAAAAGTCCGGCCATACTCAACCGCCTCCGTGGCGCAATTGGCTAGCGCGTTCGGCTGTTAACCGAAAGGTTGGTGGTTCGAGCCCACCCGGGGGCGATTTTTTTTTTCCTCGCCTTTTTTTTTACCAGGCAAATATAATCGACAGATCTCGAAGAAGCCTCATTCATCATTGAAAGAAGGATCTTTGGAGTGAACGATTAGCCCGAGAGAACAGCCGCAGCGATGGCGACGTAGAGGCACGAGAAGCCACGAGAGTGCAAACAAAGGGAAGACTTTAATCGAGCCACGAGGCCCCAAAGACGCAACCTTCCGTATCCGAGTCGAATGCGCTAGCGATATTTGCGTCGATCGGCAAGCGCGTTGACGATTGCTGACCTGATTGGTAAGAGCGAAGCAGGCTAGTACTCCGAGTGACCACCAGTCGACCGCGTGACCGTAAAACTCCCTCCCGAGTATTTCCGGGGCCATGTACTCCGGGGTACCGCACATCGTCGAGGTCCTGTGACTGGGTGCCAGCCATTTTGCAAGCCCGAAATCGATGAGAATCGCGTGGCCCTCGTCATCGAGAAGCACATTCGTCGCCTTTACGTCCCTGTGCACGATCCCGGCATTGTGAAGAAAATCTTGCCGCGCGGGAACAAATTGACGATCAATGGGGGCTGCGCGAGGGCTCTTCGTCGATCGCGGCCACGGTCTTACATACAGGTCTTGAAACGAAGGCGAATTTCAGTACTGGGGCCAGGCACGATTGGCGTCCAAGGCGCTGCTGTCGACGGGTGGACTTTGCCTGGCCCGTTCATGATTGTTAAACATAACCCAACATAACCAAAACTTTACAGTCGAAAATGTGTTCGTGTGTCGCGGTGAAAAGAAAGTACTTGGTGATCATTTTTTTGTGATTCGTCGCGTTCGTGTTCAGCCCGAGAGTTTAGCTCATGGAGCCTAGATACCAGGAGGTTCAGCGGCAATGCAAAGGCGCTGAAAACAGCGTCCCAGAAAATGTGTCGAAGTGATGGCGCTGGGGTGCAGCGACACCTACATGTATAGTAATATATTGGTCAACGAGGTGAAAGTGATCGGATGAGTTTCTAACCTCACGACAGACCGATCGTGACATCAAACGTCGAAATATCCGCCGATTCATAATTTCCTCATTACGGTTCGGGAAAAAAAAACGCAAAAGCGAGAAAAGATCTCAAACTCAAAATGGCAGCGATACAGCCCATCTAGAAAAACGTGTTTTTTTTACAAATAACTTCACGGGAGAACGGCTTTCTCGTAAAATATAAGACCTGAAACAAAAACCAAACAATGATAATTTATATATTATTAGCTATGAGACTACCTATAAAGTTGCTTTCAAATTTTGAAAAAATGGCGCACTTTGAAGGAAATAAATCGATTTTTCGCCAAAAAAGCAGTAAATTGTTTATAAAAAAAAAAGTTTACATTTAATCAAAAAACGGCGACGTACTTCCATAGAGAATGTAATTGTGAAGCTGCTCTCAACATTTCAAATCGATGCATGCAAAGGAGGTCGAGTAATCCGTTTTCCGAGATTGAAAAAAGTGGTTTCGAGAAAAACGCGTTTAAAGTTGTTAAATCGCGTAAAAATCGCTGCAGGACCAATTGCATATTGTTTTTATGACACCGAAGTATTTTTAGGCAAGAAAACGTCTTTCCAAAATCCTAGAGTGGTGTTATCCCTTAAGCGCCATCATTTCTCGTTCGCGTTTTGGGGACGAGTTGAAAGGCCTCGCTGAACCTCCTGGTATCTAGCTTCCATGGTTCAGCTTACGAGGCTCCTATATTCCTTCTTTGTCGCACATGACACCCCGACGTTATGAGCGAACCTTGCGGCGTAAATCGGAACTTACGCACTTTCGACACAAAACGGGCATACGCCCACCACCGTCGTTTCAAGACCTGTATTTAAGGTATTCCTTTCGTGGACGGCCGCATTTTGTCGTATAAGCAGGGCCCGTCTGAATCATTGATAAATTACAGTAGCGCTTTATAAAAATAAGTCACAATTAATTATTATACCCAACGATAAATTGGAATGAAAAATGCCGCGCAAACTCAGTAGATTGAGCCATTTTTACATTTTCTCGGAAACGTCGCGGCTACGAAAATTCTTCCGCTAGTCACATTTTTCTCCGTTTTATCATTAATATTTTCTTTAAACATCCGGCAGCCCCCTGTTTTGATTGTTGTTACGGAATCTTTGGATTTTTTTACCCATGTAAGTTTATGTCAGGCATCTAGAGTTATTTAGTGTATAAATAATTAAACATACACTACTGGTCAAAAGTTTTCGGACACTTCAGATAATTGGGAACCTTTCGATCACTAGATAATTGCCAAATAATGTTAGAATAATATCATTAATTTCGTGTATTATTTCACATAGATAGTAGTAGATAGCTTCGTTTATTTCATGTACATCCTTGCGGGCTTTTTACATTTCCTCCTTTCTTTCTTTCTTTCTTCCTTTACAGAGGTTCTTATTATCAAACATCCAAAAACATCAATCCTATTATCGTTGCGCTTCTTGTGTTTGTACAACTTTCTTCCCCGCTTTCTTGCCTTCCTTCGCTTTCCTTATCTCTGCCCCCCTCTCCTTTTTCCTCGCCGCATTCTCAAATTGCCTCGCAACTTCACACATCTCTTCTACTAAATCCTTTCCCTCTAGTGCCTTCC
Source organism: Ophion ellenae (assembly GCA_963210295.1). NCBI lineage: Eukaryota > Metazoa > Arthropoda > Insecta > Hymenoptera > Ichneumonidae > Ophion > Ophion ellenae. The sequence goes on from OY723385.1 coordinate 67,272,925, forward strand.
TCAACCCTCCATTTGGTTGCCGCCTTTGCTGCTTTTCCCACTCTTAAAATTTTCTATGGACCTGCTCATCCATCATTTTCTTGGCTTACGAAGATACTATGTAGCTCTATAAAATAAATTATATTATTATAATATTGCAATTACCCAAAGTGATCGAAAGTTTTGCATCTGAAGTGTTCGAAAACTTTTGGCCGGTGTGTCATCTCTATAAAGCGCCGGATAAATGAGACGATTTTTAGAGTCGTACTTTTTCGTCAAAAGTTCGGTAACGTGGCTCGAAATTTTACCGGTATACTGGGATGTACTTTGACTTGATTATAGACGAAAATCAGTTAATTGTTAAATATTCAGGTTCGTGAAAGGAATACCTTGAGACCGTGATGGCGGCCTTGTTCCTACCCACCTAAAGCTAAGCCGATCTCTCCGACGTATACTCGCACGACCGACTCCGGCAAACAACCGTAATCCTCGATCAACGAGTACAATTCCCCTCCGCTGTAATAATCCATCGCTAGATCGGAAACGACGCGCCATTTCGTGAAAAAAAAAACATTAAGGGCTTAGGCCACAGTAACGGGTATAAAATCATGTGCGAATTTAACCATTTTTTTCGTATGAGAAAGTGATTTACTCTCGAAATTAATTACACATCCATTTAGTATGAATATCAAGCTGTTAGAAAAAATATATTTTTTTTTTCGATGTACAAAATGGCCGACTACTCGAAACTTCTCGATACAGCTTTTTCCAATTGGCGTGACAAATAACTTCAACAATTTTCACTCGATTTACTTCAAATTTAAAAGTTATGTTCCTAATTGCATTTCGCAGAGAAGTACGTACGGAATTTCTGATTAATCGAAAACTTTTCATTTTATGAGCAGTTTATGAGCAGTTATAACGAAATTTTTCACTGAAAATTCATTTCTTAAGGGGTTAACCCTACTTGCGATTTTGAAAAAATCGATTTTTTGTTATAGCATTTTCTTGAAGTATAAGTATCTGAGAATATGTCCTGAAAATTTCAAGTCGATCCGAACAAAATTGACTGAGATATGAGCGTTGAAAGAGAAGAATCCGCGTTGAAAGAGCGTTGAAAGAGAAACTTTAAACGCGTTTTTCTCAAAATGGCATTTCTGAAGTCGGTGACCAAGATTACTCGAACACTAATGAACCGATCTTATTGAAATTTTGCAGGCTTATTTAATACATAAAAATGTAGTCTTTAATCGTTCGATTTTTTTTTTCGAAAAAATGGCCGTTTTATACCCAAAAAACGGCCGTTTTTTTTTCGTTAAAATCGAACGATTAACTTTGACTGTCCGCCATTTTGTGAAAAATGAATATTTTTTAAAATCCTTCGATTAAAGACTAGTTTATACTTATATTTGACTAAATCCATCCGCATTTTTTTTTCAGATGATTCACTTCGCCGTAATGTTGGTCACCGCAAACCGTGTATATAAAAACATTATTTCATTGACGGCCATTTGCCACTAAACAATGTAATATTTTTCAATAAAACAATTACTGAAAGTTCTTCAAGATGTGTTCTTTAAGATGGTATATTGACCGATTAAAAATGTTTTGTAGTTTTCTTTTAAAAAATCCATGAAAAAGGCCTTTTTTGCGCTACAAGTGGGGGTAACGCCTCAAGTTCAAATACCTACAACTTTTGAATAAAACAATGTTTTAAATTCCGTACGTACTTCTCTAGGTATTCTAACGTAGATCGACGAGAATTTTTGTTTTTCGTTCTAGGTAAAAAATTGTGGATGCTATATGTCACTCTGCGGAGCGCCTAAAAAAAAGATAAAAGAAAATATTAGTAGTCGGCCATTTTGTAAATCGAAAAAAAAAATATATTTTCCAACAGCTTGATATTCATCCTAAATAGATGTGTAATTAATTTGACGAGTGAATCACTCTGCCATACGAAAACAATTTGTCAAATTCGCACATGATTTTCTACCCGTTACTGTGGCCTAAGGCCTTAAGAGGGATTAGAAAAAGGAGAAAAAAGCGAAAGTGCGAGACTGGCCGATACTCACTGATGTAGAGGGTCTTTCGGCCTTGCCAATACTCCAGAATATCAGCCACGAAGGGATGATGTCCGACTATCCTCTGAACGGAAACTTCGCGCTTTACCTGCTCCACAGCGTCTTCCTCTATTATCTTAGCCTTACCGATCATCTTTAAAGCGTAAACCTTGGCGTCATTGCCTCTCCGGACTTTGTAAACGCGACCGTAAGCTCCGGTCGCCACGAGCTCCAGAATCTTGTAGTTGGCCCGTGCGAGGTCCTCCCGCGGCCGGAACTCCGGCAGAAAGATGGCCTCCGCTCGACCCACCGGCCACACAGCCTTGGACGAGCCTAGAGGATCGTCCAGCGTTCCGATACTCCGACTGACGCGAAATCAATGTTTCACGCTTAATAATCGCGCCTGTCGAGTCTGACGCCTTGACTCACCTTGTGCGAGAGACGTAGGAGCGCGGCCTGTAGCAATCGTCCGTCCGGCGCGATTCTCTTCCTCCCGACGAACAACTACCCCCGATCATATCGCTAAGACTGTACTACGACAATTGCAAATGAAGGCAAAGCTTATCCCGGTGACGTTGCGTACTCGCAAATTTTTATTCGTGCTTTATTTACCTCGCTGGCATATTTTCGGCGGGAGCGGTGATACGTTTTGTTGCTAGAATTGCCCATTTGGGATCGCTGTTTAACCTCGCTGGTTATTGCGTTTCTCGATTTTTGCCGATGGAGACTCTCTCGCCTATACGAGCGCATCGATTTTCGACATTTTTGGGAGTGCGAATGAAAATATTGGACATGCGGTATAAACGGTGATAAATGATAAGTTTGTCAAGTGGAAGCGTTTTGTTTTGTATACAAAGCTGGAGCAACCTGTAGGCGAGAAAGCTGAAAACAGGCGACTTTGAGAGTGGCGACGTTTGAGTCGGCTGAGCACGTGGGCGATTGGAGGGTAGCGCCTCTCGCGGTGAAATTCGGCCGAATTGAGAACGAGGTCCGTAGGGACTTCGCGATCACCGAAAGCGTTCACGCCTCTCGCGGCCTAAGGCAGAAGCTCTACTGGTTTAGTAAACTTTGATAACTACTTAAGGGGTTAGGCCACTCTAGACTTTTCGAAAAATCGATTTTTCTTTCATCGAGCAGAAAATAAATGCAAGAGCAGGACGATAATCTGAAAGGCCAATTGTATGGTGCAGGCATCGCAAATTAAAGGTATTGCAAAATTATTCATGATTTTCTACTACTCAAAACTTCAAACGCGTTTATCTCAAAAGTGCGTTTTTTAGGCAAATTTTTCACTTTCCATTTTAGAAGTGCGCCATTTGGCCAAAAATCAATATATCGGAAAAATCCTACGTACTTCTATAGCAGTTATTATACAGGGTGTCCCATTTTAATGTTACACCTGAATTTTCTCGAAAAATATTGCTCGGACGAAATATTGTGTGGAACAAAACTTCTAGGGATTGAAGGGGGACGTTTGAAAAAAATGTATTTGAGGAGCCAAAATTCAAAATGGCAGCGTCACAAAAAAAAACATGTCAGCCTTTGTAACGCCGCCATTTTGAATTTTGGCTCCTCAAATAAATTTTTTTCAAACGTCCCCCTTCAATCGCTAGAAGTTTTGTTCCACACAATAGTTCGTCCGAGCAATATTTTTCGAGAAAATTCAGGTGTAAGATTAAAATGGGACACCCCGTATATGATCGAAAAAAATTCATTGGCTCATCATAAGACGGAATGACACCTCATCGCGGTCGGTATGGTAGAACAATTATAGATACCCAAAAATCTCTGAAACGGCTCTTCAGATCCCGTCGAAACGTTGCCAAAAGACGTCAAATAGATAGACGAACAGCTGTCTGCCCTTCAAATTTTCTGGATTTGAGGGGAAAAAAACGTAGATCAGCTTATCATAAGCCAATCTACGTATCTTTTCTCAAATTCAGAGAATTTGAGAGGCAGACAGCTGTTCGTCTATCTATTTGACGTCGTTTGGCAAAGTTTCGAAGGGATCTGAAGAGCGGTTTCAGAGATTTTTGGGTATCTATAATTGTTCTACCATACCGACCGCGATAACGTGTTATTCCGTCATAATTTAAAAATTACAGGAGCTCTTTGTCCGGCCGTGGACCCTGAAAAAACGGAGACGTCATCGCAAAAACGCTGCATAGCCGTCATTTTGAAATTAATCGCTTCAAAAAAATTATTGTATACAGTCACTGATATGTATTATAAACACCCTTTTGTGTAATCTCGATATATTTTGTAGTTTTTCTGAAAAAAAAATCCCCAAAAAGCCTATTTTTTCGGCCTCTAGAGTGGCCTAAGGCCTTAAAGTATTCCTTTCACGAACCAGAATATTTGACAATTAACGGATTTTCGTTTATAATCAAGTAAAAATACATCCCAGTATACTGGTGAAATTTCAAGCCAAGTTACCGAAATTTTAACGAAAAGTTCCGACTCTGAAAATACTCATTTATACGGCGCTTTATGGAGATGACGCGCTGGCCACATTTCTATCTAATAATTTATACACTGAATGACTCTAGATGCCGGATATAGACTGTATACGCGTGTCATAAATGCCAAAGATTCCGTAACGACAATAAAAACAGGTGGTTATCGGATGTTTAGAGAAAATATTAAAGATGAAACTAGGAAAAATGTGACTAGCAGAAGAATTTTCGTAGCCGCGACTTTTCAGAAAAAATGTCGAAATCTACTGAATTTTTTATTCCAGCTCATCGTTGGGTATACTAATTGATTATGACTTATTTATATTAAGCGCCGCTGTAATTTACCCATGATTCAGAAGGGCCATCCGTAGGCCCCCAAAAAATATGGCCCTCCGTGAAAGAAATACCTTAATTAAGCCACGGCCTTACCTACAGGCCTTGGAGCTTGATCAAATTACAATGGTGGGCGTGACACGCGGATTTAAGCTGTCTTTGTGTCGCTAGTATCGAGGGATGTTGTTTTGATAGTGAGAACATAACCTGCGTATTCAGTGATTCCGCGTACATAGTTACCACATAGTGTGGTCAGACGAGTGCAATAAAAGTGTTAGAGACTTATGACTTTACTTTTCCATGCAAAGAACATGGCTTGGATGTTTTATCATATGCGATTGTTTATTATATTATGCAAGCGCACGAGGCAAAATGCACTACAGGAAAATAGGCTCGTCTAAATCGACAAACCAATGAAATGATGGTTATTTCGCTACATAGTAAGTTTTGTCCAATTATTTTGTACCTGCAAAACAGCAATTAATAAATATCCCTCGTTCCGCCAGCATATTGAATTTTAAGACAGATAATTATTTTTATAGGATTTATTCACGCGAAATTATTTTTGCACGAAAAATATGCATAAGGTGTTATATCCATATTTATTGTTAGCCAAAATAGCAGTCCATGTATACGTATACATAGAAACACTTACAAGCAGTAACCTCAATTATGCCTGCCATTCACGATTTATTAAAATTCACATTCTTTTTCTGCAGCTATGTATGCATGAAGATAATCCTATCGGCAGGCTTCAATCCATAGGATTTTCATTTCTTTTTTTGAGCTCACTAAATATATTAATAATCGTCTCTGTAAAATTTCAGGGTCGGTTATAGACCTCATTACAGAGAAAAAAATATAAAAATTAGGTATTTTTGTGAAAGAATTCCAAGACGACATACAAAAACCCAATTTCCGGTCGCTACAAAAGTGTATATAATAGTGGGAATCCGTCAGATTCTTAAAAATAATCAGATTTACATACTTAACGCTTGTAGTAATCCAATGCTCTCAGAGAAAAAAATACGCTTATTGACCTAATTTTTACTTAATATCAAGTTTAATTTGAACTTCCGGTATTGGATTTATTATACCTCTTGCTACGATAAAGAGACGTGATAGCAAGGCAACAGCGGACTGTAGTCCTAACCTCATCTCACTCATTCGAACTTCCACACATATTTCATTTTTAACCGACATATTTCGCCGATAAATTTTCCACGCTTTTTACCAATCGTGGCCCGAATACAATGCTTTGTATTTCCCGCAGCTGACATTGTTTGGACAGATCAGGGTGCTGACACTGGTAGATAAATGCTGTTCGGTATATGTCCTTGCCGCACTTTGGCGCTAGTAGTCGTGTGACAGGCATGCATATATATGTACGATGCACCGGTGTTTCGAATATTTGACATGAATAAAAGTCTAGTGTAGATAACTTTACGAAAATCATTATTCGCGTGTATGATGGATCCTGTTATCGCTGTAACAGTACGTGCTGTTATCGCAATAACGATAACAGCACGAAACGAAAGTATCGAATCGTTCAGCTGATCGGAGTATTTAGAGCCGAAGGCTGTCACATAACAGCCAACGTTAGGTAGTGGCGCTTTCAAGAACTAAAAAGCCGGGACAAAACGCGTTTTCGTTTATCGTATAGGAATAGTAGGCCAGTGTCAGGGGGCTGGGACAGATCAACGTTGAAAAGCATGGAGGTCAAACTCGCCTGGTTGAGTAAAAAGAGACGGAGATAGAACCAATGTTGCCAAATATCAAACCTAGAAATACTGCACGAATCCTTGGGATAACTATTTTTCATTCTCCTAATTAAATGTGAACATTCATTCAACAGTTTAAACACGGAAATTTTGAGTTGTTGAAAATTATTATTTTTTGCATATGTTAAAAATGTAAATTGTACAAGTCTCAAGTCTGATCAGTGGTATGGCTAGTGTAAAGCGATCGGATTACCCTAGGAAAAAAAACCACTGAACAGCAATTGAATCGATTATAACAAGCTTTTCAACCAGGTGTTACGTCCCTGAGCGACATTTAGGTAGGACTCGCGAGGTTGCCGAGTTAGAGCGCGAAGCTTGAATTGATTTAGGTTGCGCAGTCAATCTTTGTTTGGCTTCCGCGTGCCTTCTGAACAGAATTTAAGGGGCGAGTCCACTTTGAAAATTTAAAAAAATCGAAAGCAAGCAAGACTTGAAGAAATCGACGATGATGAACAATCAGGAGGGATTTTGTACGGTGCAGGAATTGCCGATTGAGTTTAGGTAAGAGTTTTTCATAGTATAAACTTCAAACGCGTTTTTCTCGAAACAACGTTTTCAAAATCTAGCTCCATCGTATCTCTAAAACTAATAAACCGATTCTCTTGAAATTTGAACCACATATTGTAAACATGATTCGCAACAAGATGACCCTCGATGGTTTTGAAATTTAGATTTATACTCTTTTTTTTTGCGAAAAACTGCGGAAAACGCGTTTTTTTACTTTTTTCGTTTTTCATCTGCCATTTTTTTATTTTTCGATAAAACTTTATATCCGAGGGTCATTTTGTAGCTGATGTCATACTGAGTCTAATGGACTTTGATTCTCTCGTTTCAGACAAGCCGTTGCCGAGTTGTGATGGAGTTACCGAGCCCACCTATTTTTGAGGCGTTACGTTAATCTATAGTTTTTGTACTTAAAAATGAATAAAAATGAATTGATTTTTTTAAAAATGTATTTAAAGACTATTTATCAAGCCCAACAACTTTTATATTCATATATTTCATAAAATCCTTTTAAAAAACGCGCGAATAGCCTTTTTTCGTGGCTCCAAAGTGGACTCGCCCCTTAATAACACTCTATCTGTAGATGAATTTGGGGTGCGTCATTCTTGTTTGATAGTTGACTTCGCCCAATGGATTATTAATCGATCGAATGAATATTGGGACACGTAGATTTGGTCTCAATTTACATGATTCACTTTATTAAGCTTTAAGTCTTATAAACTTGTCATACGGTACAAATATAAATACGCATACAGTTGTTTAAGTATCGTCGGACGGCAACGTAGGCCGGTTATTTGATTTGATGAGCCGACTATACAATTCGGAGATCAGTAACAGAGTGACGCTCCTTCGTGTAATAAAAAACGGAATGAGTTTCGTTTGTGAGGGGAAGAAGCTTTCGGGGGAATACATTTTCCGTGATGCGTTTTTCAGGGATTGGTTAATCGGTCGTTAGGATTGGATAAACTCATATGATTGGCTGGCGTGGTGGCGGAGAATAGTTCTAGATTCGTTATTGGTTGCGGCTATGATCAACGCAGTCGCTGTTCTAATTCCAAAAATTGGCTTTAGCGCACGTGTTGTCGTAAATCTTGCCAAGGGCCAGTTTTACGACCGCGCGGAGTCTCGGGTGAGTTTCTCTTTGGAGGTCTGTTTTAGATCTTAGGATAAGGGATTATCTTCGCTTGGGTCATACGTTTTTCTATTCGAGTGTTCCGTGAGTGGAGTTTCTCTTTCCGAACTGCAAGTGTGCTCGCTCGTAACCTTTATTTACCGTTGACGATATTTACGCGTGGGAACGTACGAGCGACGCTTGCCTTTTGGGTGTTATGGTCTATTTCGACTGACGAATCCATAAGTTTAACAAAATATAGGTTTTTGTCGATAAATGAGAGTGTCGCTATCGTGCATGTTTGCGTTGGTAGTTTCGTGGAAGGGCAATTGAAAAAAAAGAAGGCTGGGACGTAACACAGGCATCAACTCATTCAGCTAGAATGTATTTTATAGACGAAAGAAGAAGATTAGCTTATCCCCATTAAACTCGCTTGGATTTCAATGGTACCGTTGATGGAATATTCACCAATTAATTAGATTTTGATTTATACTCGTCAGTTTATGAGTTTGTGTATTTCTATTTGCATAGGAATATCATTCGTTTTTTAAGAACTTGTGGAACATTTAGATTCTCAGGCTAGCTTTACTAGTTTAGTAAACATTGATGACAATGGACAAAATCTTAGAAAAGAAAAATGACTCGAGATTCTGCTGTGTTGCTGGGTTCAGGACGGATACTAGAAGTGAATTGTCGTTCCATAAGCCACCTAAAGATAAAGTATTTTTTTAAGTGGCTGGTGGCTCTGGAAACGAACCTCCTTAGGCCATCAAGGCAAGTTTCTAGTCACTTCATAAGATCGTTTTCCTTCCAAGTTTGTATCTTAATCAATAATAAATCGAGCATTACTAAAAGTTATTTCTATTGTATAGAAAGTATAAGTATAATTTCAGACGTCTCTTGTAAAAAGTAATGCTCTGAAATAGCGTACTGTTGCAAATGTTTGTTCTCGTCCCAATCTATCATTATCGATGTCACTGTCGTAATCGTTCTCACCGTTATGAGCGTGTGGGAGCGATTACGACGAGAGGGATTGAAAATAAAATATATAAAAAATATATCGAAAGATATGTAAAACATGTATTACATATAATTTGTTCCAAAAATTGGATATGTCAATAATATTTTTGGGTATGAGTCAAACCTATGCGATATATAAATATAAATACATTTAAGATATATCTAAAATATATCAGACATACAAACTCAATGTACGTTTTACATATTTTGAATATGGAATCCGAATATATTTAAGGTATGTAAAGCTTGTCAGTGGACAACGTCACAGTTCATCAGTCAGAGGTCCCGGGATCGAAACCACCCTACGGCGTCTAAGCGTTTGTCTGATATCATTTAAATTTGAACCATTAATATATTTGCAGCGCAAATTTCATAATCGTAATTAATGAACAATGAAGAATATCGTAAAAGGGTGCAATGATGTAAATAACTTGCAAAGCTTGTCAGTGGACAACGTCACAGTTCATCAGTCAGAGGTCCCGGGATCGAAACCACCCTACGGCACCTAAGCGTTTGTCTGATATCATTTAAATTTGAACCATTAATATATTTGCAGCGCAAATTTCATAATCGTAATTAATGAACAATGAAGAATATCGTAAAAGGGTGGAATGATGTAAATAACTTGCAAAAAAGGTTTAAAGACATTTAAAGTATATTTGTAAACTTAATTCAATGATGTAAATAACTTGTAAAAGGAAAGGTTAAAGACATTTACAGTATATTTCAAGTATAGTTTCAATATATTTTAATATTATTTTTAATTCATTACGAACATATTTTAAACGGAGTATCAATTTATTTCGTGTATATTTTAGATATTTTATTATCGTGTATATTTAGATATTTTAGATATACATTTAAAGTATATTTCAAATACAATTCGAAGACATTTAAAATATATTTGTAGTATATTTTGAATGTAGTTTGAGCACATTGTAAATATATTTTCAATATAGTTTGAATATATGTAATCGCACATCCAACATATATTTTTTATGCATTCTGAAGAACTATTTTGGCCTAAAAGTTTGATATCGTGAATAAATTTTTAGTGTTCTTCCCGTATATATTGCGTATATCTAATATATATCTAAGATGTATAATATATATCTGAAATATACTTCACATCTATTTTTTAATATATCGAAAAGTATATTTTTACATATATTTTATTTCCGTGTGGATATAACTGTGTGAGCGTAATCGCTCGCAGTTCCCGGTCTCGCTCGTTGAACGACAGAACCCAAACAATTCCGACGTCGCAGCCGTTCGTCAGTTGAGCGTCCTTTATTTCGGGGTTTCGGCCTAAACGTTGATTGTTCCGTAACATACGGAACGAGCAAGCAGGTAATAATTAATTTTATTCAAAATGAGAATTCAGCTAGTGTTAACATTTTCTATATAATTATAGTCATTCGTCATACTCCCAAGGCACGCCAGGCAAGAGTATTTCTCTCTTACCTGAAGTCTACAAAAAATGGTCAATAAGTCTGCGGTCGGGTTTCCTCGACGAGTCGCTCGCTCGGTGGACCACGTGCGAACATTTGGTTCGCAAATGTTACTTTTTATATTTTGAAGCCTATACGTGACTACCTTTAAGCAGCGCATATCGGCCCACCAATGTACCCCTAATAAAGGGATTTACCAAGTGTCCACGCGATGGTTGAGTCGAGGGCCAAAGTCCATGTGTCACTTCGATGGGCAAATATGTAAGACTGTAAAATCCGTTTTGGTCACAATATCGGAAAAAAAAAATTAGAAAGTTCATCACCATCACCACCACCGACGGATATCAATATTTTGGATGGAATTTTCATGCTACATCTCACGAAAGATGTGCCGAAAACTTTGGGATCTTTATCGAAAAAAATCTTTAAATTGGTCACGAAGTCGAATTCTCTGAGAATTGACATAGTTTTCGATCAATATTTCATGCCGTCAATCAAAGATCATGCGCCCATTAAGAGACGGATTTCAATGCAGTAATTACAAGATCACTAGGGCTGATCAAGCCGGAAATTTTTCAAAATTTTGGAAAATTTCGTTTGTCAAATGTATGGAATAAAACATATCGATTATGTCGAGGAAGGTAGATTACATATTTTTTTAATCAATTACAAACCATCGGAAGGAGGAAAATTCAAAAATAAAATGATGAACTGTGTCGAACTTGCCTCCCTGCCTGGTTGAGCTGCATCAGCAACGACTGCGGAGCGCATACATCGCGAGCATCTGGAATAATGCTCATCTGGAAATTCCGTCAGCTTTAAAAGCTGAAGGAAATGGGTGGATGGAGGAAGAATCAGCATACAAATTCATCGGGTTTGAAGGTGACCAATTACCAGAATTCACATCAGATGGCATAGATCAACCAGGTAAAAGCAATTGTGACACATCTGATCATCCAAATTCAATTTATAAATTTCAAATATCGTTTTTCAGCAGGCTATCATAACTGTAAGAGCGATTATGACAGTGACATCGATATGATGGATTGGGACGAGAATAAACATTCGCACAACACGGTATTCAGTGCTTGAAAGTTTTCGAATACTTGCTCTTCTTTTAGGAGCACCACGATTTTCCGATTTCAGGGTTTACATACACCTACAGGTGCCAAAAATAGGATGAACGTTAGGCGCTATAGCGGTGGGACACTTTTAAAAAATCGATTTTTTGTTGCCTTTTTCGGCGGTTTATACTTTCAAGAATATCCTGTACAAATTTCAAGGCCGTATCTCTAATCATTTTATCTTGCAAAAATCGATAATTAAATCTTTAAACGCGTTTTTCTCGAAATGAGATTTTTCAAATTTGCTGACATTGTAACTCAAAGAGCAATTATCTGATTGACTTAAAAATTAATCTGAGTACTCTTGAATATATTTACTCTACAATGACGTAGGAAATTTTTTATTGGATGAAAATTAACGATTTGGCGTTGAAAAAAACGACCATTTTATAGGCAAGAAAACAGACTTTTTTTCATAACTACGCCATTTTGTTAGGTTTTGATATTTTTCGAAAATCCTACGTCATTGTACAGCAAATACCTTCCAGTTTAACGAATTTTTTTCCTTTTTCGGTTTCAGCTACTCAATCGGCCGGAATCATGTAAGCAGTGGAGGAACTTTTTTTTTCGCGCCTCCGAAGGCAGCGCATAAGTCGCTTGGATCTCAATATTTTTCTATGAAAAAATTATGTAATATAGGTCAAATATAGCCAAATATATTCTTAATTTTCCGAAACATTTAATTGAGTACTTTCCTTCAAAAAAATTCCCGAATATCACCCAAATTTTCAGCGTTCACACTGGTATAGCCCCTTAATAAAAAAAAAATTAAACTTTCGTAATTTTTAATTACTACGATTTGGTAAATTGGTACATAATTGTTATTAATATCACAGTTGCATTGACAATGATATTTCTTATCGCGGGCGACGCGGCAGGGACGGCTAGTAGAATCATATTTTGCATTTGATGCATAGGCGCTCTACGAAAAAAGCCTCAAAGCTGCGAATTAGTCCGGAAGTGTTCGGCTTTTCATTTTTAACGCGGAAGACAAGGATAGCATATCCGAAAACAGCCGACGCCCCGAGAGACTGCGTAGGCACTCACCGAGACGCTAAGTCCGAAAATATTGATCCTAGGATAAAAATGGTAATAACCAAAGTTGAAGGAAATAAAATTTCCTACGTGATTATTTATTGCCATTTTTACAATAAACTTGACAATAAACGAGATAATCAACAAAAAACGTTTTTCACCCCTATTAGCAGTCTAACTCTATAAATATCGATCCTAGGGTAAAAACTATAATGACCAAACTTGTGGGGAATTAAATTTCCCACAACTTTGGATATTTTCATTTTCACTCTAAGGTTGAAAATAAGCGAGTTATTCGAAAAACAAAAAATCCCCCTTTAAATCAAGATGGCGGCAAACGCACTGGGGGGATTTTTCCGAAAATCAAGATTTACACTACCGACCATCCTCCCCCCTAAGTATAAAAAAAGAAAATCGCACCCCCGAATTAATTCGATTCACCTGCAGGTGGAGTCCTATCTCGACTGGATTATCTACGCAGCCTTCGCAATGCCCCACAGCCGATTCTCGTGCAAATAGCGGCACTTTCAACAATTTTACTAAACGTGTTTCCCCCATTCTTTTCGTCTGGCAATTTTATACCGGTTTATGTCATTAACCTTCTCGTACTGAAAAAAAAGCCAGGACTAATACCGTTACTTGAAAATTAATTAATTTAAATTAGTTTTAATTGATTATGCCAACAAAATTCCACCACGCGATCGATCTGGCCATTTTTTTGTATGTTTTTGAAACATACAAACATTTGAAAATTTGAAATATACATCGGTCGTGGGAGTATCCCAGATAGACAGTTATGATTATCACGCCGTGCAGACAATTGACGAGTCAAATTTTACAGCATATTGACTACATGTCGTGATGCAAAGCCATGAACTCATTTCATGTATCATGAATGTACAGAACATTTTGATCTCAAAATGTCGTTTACAAATGCATCGTACGTTTAGAGCACGGCGAACTCGTATCGCTGTGTCCGCAATTAATATCCGTAAATTTTACGTCATATTGAAGTCATGTGTAGACATTTTGGCCTGTATTCACTATGGTAGCATTACTTGTTCTCATGAATTCTACTTAACATGAACGCAATTTCGTTTACGTTGGTGAAGACATTTCATGAGCATTCAGTATCATGAATTTGAGATACATCGTGACTTAAATTTGTCGTTTCAAAATGCATCATCCATTGACTACAAGATTAACTCATAAGACGGCAAATTTGAATTTTACAATGAATATTTGCAGATTGGCGTCATATGGAAGTCAGCCAATGATTTTTGTTGGTGTATTCACTGGGTTAGCACTGGTAGTATATATGCCATGCAAGCAATATGACCGCGATATGCATGTTTCTCAGTGATACATTCGATGTGCGCAACATGACGGCGATATGCGTGCTTCTCGGTGATACATCCTATGACGGCGATATGCATGTTTCTAAGTGATACATTCGATGAGCGCAATATGACGGCGATATGCATGTTCCTCACTGATCCATTCCATGACGACGATATGCATGTTCACAGTGATACATTCGATGAGCGCAATATGACGGCGATATGTATATTTGCCAGTGATACATTCCACGAGCGCAATATGACGGCGATATGCATGTTTCCCACTGGTACATTCCATGACGGTGATATGTACGTTCACAGTGATATATTCGATGAACGCAATATGACGGCGATATGTATATTTGTCAGTGATACATCCCACGAGCACAATATGATGGCGATAGGCATGTTTCTCAACGATACTTTCCATGACGGTGATATGCATGTTTTCAGTGATACATTCGATGAGCGCATATGACGGCGATGGCATATTTCTCAGTGATACATCCCATGAGCGCAATATGACGGCGATATGCGTGTTTCTCAGTGATACAATCCTATGACGGCGATATGCATGCTTCTAAGTGATACATTCGATGAGGGCAATATGACGGCGATATGTATATTTGTCAGTGATACATCCCACGAGCACAATATGATGGCGATATGCATGTTTCTCAGCGATACTTTCCATGACGGTGATATGCATGTTTTCAGTGACACATTCGATGAGCGCAATATGACGGCGATGGCAAATTTCTCAGTGATACATCCCATGAGCGCAATATGACGGCGATATACATAAAAATAAAGAATGATACAAATAGGCAAAGAAACAAAGAAAGTTTACACAAGTCTTAGAATGGCTAGGTAGGTAGCGCGCTAGAATTAGAAGGCGTAGGTTCAAACCGTCGGTAGGTAAAAACTTTAACTAGGCAGGATACGTTTTAATCCATTTATCATATAGGCAGGAACATAAATAAAGCATATGGAAATAAAAATACCACCAGATTTTTTTTTTCAATATTTTTGAATTTTTTTATTTTTCACGGCGCGACACCCTCATATGGGCTCCGTATGAGCACAACATAGTTACGTCATGCCATGCCGCCAATATGAGCTCCGTAGGAGCACTACAATTTTCTCACGCCGTGACACCCATATGGGCCCCATATGTAGTCACTTATTGTTAGATATTCGTGAGCCGATTTTGCTAGTCTGATGAATTCACTGCATGCATATTCGCGTGCGAACAACTTTGCTTCATTTGAATGTGTTATTACGAATCATCATGTGATGACAATATGACTTCAAGGAGAGCACTCATAAGGGATACACAGCTGTGAGACTTTCTATGCCGCAAGAGAAGATGTACATATGATGCCAATATGAGGTGCATCGGTATATCTGGGTATAGTCTCCATGGTTAATAGTACAGTGTTTTCGGCGAAATCCACCGAGAAAAATTCTTAGTTCATTTATTGGCCAATCAGCGCTTCGCAAGCATGCGTTGGATGAGTCTTAAGGGGGGAGATCATTTTATAACGTAAATGAGAGCTTATGGCCGAAAATGAATTCGCCGAGAAAGCTGAGGGACTACTTCATGGCCGCGGAATCGCAGATGAATCGGTAGGTCATTTGGTCATATAATTTTTGAGTCTTGAAACTTAAAACACGTTTTCGTGAGCCTCGTACAAGACCACTCCAAAACTATCTGATCGATAATTTAGAAATTTTGCAGACTGTTACATAACATAATCACGGTCTATGTGAACCTACAGTTTTTTAAAAACTATCTTTAAAAAATTACTTTTGCGTTAACCAAAACTACGGCGACGGTTTCTTGAAAAATAGAACATGTTTTTAAACTCGTGCCATTTTTCGAATTTCCACTTTTCTTTTCATTTTTTCAGTTCACATAAAGCGTGTGGGTCTTAGAAATTAAAAACATTTTGATTCTGGTATTTCCGATCAATGCACCAGGCGCTAGGTTGTACGCCGTGAAAAACTCACGCGGCAACCGTCTTCGAAGCAAGTGTCGTTCAGCTGCCATTTTTAAACATGAACAAAATTGGAAAATGAACTGATGTAAAAATATGTACGTAACATTTTAATTACGCAGAATAAATACTTTCAACACACAAAAAGTCTTAAAAATTTGCTTTATTTCGGCTGCCTAAATCGACTACATCTGCCAAGGTAGGTAAAAAAATTGCATTTTCCAAAAATATTTTTATTCGATAGTATCACGTTTTAGATATATTCCCTGAAAATTCCATCGAAATATTCCTAAAATCTAATAAGCTACAGCTTCTAACAGTCGGCCAGCCGAGTTGTAGCAGCACCATACTTCAAACTTTAAGGCGGGAGATGCATTTACAACGATCTAAAAATCGATTTCTTTTTTTTTCTTTAAACGATAGAACTATATATGTGGAGTATTTTTCCGAAGTTTCAAAGCGCAATTCGAAAAGCTTCAAACGTTACAGCCCGCCAACGCTGTGCAAGATTACTCAAAAACTATTAAGCCGATTAAGTTGAAACTTGGTAGAAATATTGATAATATTCGTACCTTCTAATTGACGAAAATTGTTTTTGAAAAATTGGAAAAAAAACTACTTTTTTATTCCACATTTTACAGAAATGTTGCGTGAAATGTTGATTTTTTTTTAATATGCGTGGCATTTTCTCAAATTTGCATTTTCTTCATTTTAATTGCCGTCACACAGAAACTATACATGTTCTAATTGAAAAAATGTTTGAACTTTTTTGCAAATCAAAGTCTATGGGAAGCTAGACTGCACGGCGATTTGCAACTCCCGCGGCGACCTTGCTGTAGCACTCTGCCACAGCTCCGCCATTTTGATGATGAATCAATTTTTTAAAATTATTTCGTATACTTAAATATACTATCAAGGTATACCTAAATAGTCGGTAACAAAGTCGGTGGACATGATATCTCGAGAACCACTTGATAGATTGTTTCAAAATTTACAAAAGATACGATATGAGAAACATTAAAGGTCGTTGACGATCTCACGTTTTGAAAATCGATCTTCATTTTTTAACAGTTACGTAAAAACTACGACTTTTTTCATAAATTTTGTATGCTCGAGTTTCAATTCGTCGCCACGTTGTTAAAAAACTTTTTTTAAATTTTTTTTTAGATTTTTTAAAACATTTTCTTGGAGTATGATGTTTCGAAAATATTCCCTGAAAGTTTCAAGTCAATCCGATGAATAGTTTCCGAGATATCCCACAATTAGTGAAGGGGCGTCGGGTCCCCATGGCAGGTAGCGGCAACCGCGCAAACGCGCATACGATAATACCCGAGAAGGCAGAATGCTTCGAAGACAACAACAAATTGATATTTTGGGAGCTTCCACATCGGCAGACGCCCTATTGTATGGGCCAGGAATTGATGATTCGATATAAGTAATTTTTTAATTAGTATTTCTATACATAAATCGAGTGTAAAATTGGAAAACTCTTTCAGAAATTTTCACAAATGTATTACTCAAACACTATGAACTTTAGCAAAATTTTATAAAAAATACTTTCGTTTTAAAATTGCCCAAAATATTTTTTTTTTAATAATTCATCCCGAAAAACTTTAATTTTTTGAAAAATTGTTTTAACAATTGGCTATAAACAATTGAATGCTCGACTTTTCGGCAAAAATTGTGATATTCGGATTCAGCGGATCAAAATACGTTAAAAAATGTTTAGCTTCATCCATCGAGCTCAAAATTAAAAAAAAAAATATAATACCGTATCCACATCGAAAAACTTTAAACGCGTTTTTCCTCGAAAGTATGTTTTTCAAGTCGGTGACCGCTATAATTCAAAAACCACTCGATGGATTTTGATGAAATTTGGTGTGCTTGTTGATAGCATTAAAAACTAGTCCTTAATCGAAGGATTTTCATTTTTGTTGAAAATTTCTATTTTTTAAAACAATAAACGAGCGATTTTTTGGTCGAAAATCGAAAGTTATCTGTCGGAAGCCGCCATTTTGTTAATTTTTGAAAAAAAAAAAGCTTCGATTAACAACTAGATTTATTATTAAACTAATGATTTTTTTGTTGTTTTTTGATTTCAGATGATCCAGTAAAATTTGACGATGGTCACCGCAAAGCACTACATGCCGAAGGGGGTCCGACAAAGATGGCGATATTTTTATAAATAATCAATATTTTTCTTTGAAAATTTGTACAAGCCAAGTTTAAATATAACATAAAAAGACTGTGTAACCACTTTTGTAAAACAAAATTAATTACTATTAAAAACAAAATGAAAATGCTTGTTTTTTCACGCCTCTGACTGCATCTCACCCCTTAAATAACTAGTTTGATTTTTAGATTTCGGATGCCCCGTTTAAGGTGAAGAGCGTCCACCGCGAAACGTCGCGAAAAAAAAATTCCATCGTCTGCCGGCGGCCACGTTTACGCTGTTTTACCGTGTTTTTTGGTCACGTTTTTTTCTAAACGCTCTCAATATTCAAACACTTGTGTGTTTAAAAAATGGGTTTCTTTTTCACCAACCGTTTCCCAGACAAAAGAAATCTCGACGGATGAAGTCCCTAAAGGGATATGCCCTCAACGTATCGCCTAAACCTCAATCCGGGCGTGAGCTCAAATCCCATGGTAAAACAGTATCGAACCCGCGTTGACGTTCGCCCGCCGCCAGATGGGGGTTGCCGTCCGAGAGATTTCGAGCATCGACTCTAGTTGCAATCCGCGTCAGTCGCTCGAAGAGACTTCGAAACGAGAGCAGACGAATCGAATAAAAATGGCCGTAAGTCGTTTGGTTAGTCGAACTTCAATCAGGAAATATGCCACCGGCATCCACAGCGCGGAGGCGACGGAAGAAGCAGGCAAGCTTTCCAACAAACATATTTACCCATTGGATACAAATAACCGTACAATTTTCGACAAACATCTGTACCTTCCAATTCGCTGTCACCATCACCTTTTTTTCCCCCCAGCAATGTACACGAATCGTCAAAAATCGTCTCGCCCACGGCAGACTCGTTCAACGACTCCACAAAAAAAAAAAACGTCCATCCCTCAGCGATTCTCCCGTGTAAATTCTCCCTGCGTCGCGTCTCTCCGCCATTACATAACGGCACCTTTTCGTTCGCAGGCAAAACCGCCGGCATGTGGAAAAGGATGTTCCTCTTCGTCGGCATACCCGCTGTCGTGCTGGGACACATCCAGGTTTATCTGAGAGGCAAAGACGAGCACTGGGAGCGTCCCGAGTTCGTGCCTTACTCCTGCGTCAGAATTCGCACCAAGGTCCGTGTCTTCACTCCTCCGGCGTGCGTCAACTCCCGCCAAAAACTACAATTTGTTACATTACGTTGCAGCCTTTCCCGTGGGGCGACGGTTCGCGAACTCTCTTCCACAATCCTCACCGCAACGCGCTGCCTACCGGATGGGAAGAAGTACACGAATGAGCGTATCCAAACACCGTGTAGTTCGCCGGCGATCCGGACCGCTTAGAACGAGTACGAAACGAGGATGAGCTTGTCAATTTTCCTCGCATCGAAATAACGACAAAACGTTTTTTAAAAAACCAACGACCATCTCTCGTTTAATCCTCTAAATCACAGGGCTTTCAGATTACAATCAGCTCTCCTCGGCGTCGCCGTGCGACGAAACTATCTGTTTCGTCCGACAGACATGTACAAAGGGCACGCCAAGCGCGTCGATAATAAAACAAAACGTAAAAAATTCGATAATCAGCGTGGAATTTGTTCGACGTCGAGCTTATCGTACGAGTAGAGAGTATCTTTGGGTGACGCCACGCTGTACTGCAATCGAGCGAGAGCTTCCGCAGGTACCGGTCTACAGGTGAGATGATGATGCTCCGTCCAGTGCGCCTCGTGACACTCCGACGAGCAGTAAAAAGCTTCGTAGCATTGCTCGCAAACGACGCAGCAGGGCTCTCCGCAGCGCAAACATCCCGTCGAGTCGATCTTCGCCACCGACGTCTCTACGTGCTCGAACGTTTCTCCCGAGAATTCCACTATCGCCGATGTCGCTGCGGCGCTCTCTCCCATATTGTTGAATACATCTTTGGTAATAGTTTTAACATCTAAAATACTGAAGTTTGGCTCAATATCGTCGCTGTTCGCTTCATCGTCATCGTCGAGGATCACCACGGAAGACTGGCTATCGGAGAGCGTCGTCGCCGCCTCGTCGACAGTTGTTTCATCGTTCGCGTTCTCCGCGTCGTCTGCTTTCGTTTCATCGTTCGCGTTCTCCGCGCGATCGGGTTTCGTTTCCGCCGTGTTCTCAATCGCCTCGGGGCTCGTCTCGCCCGTTGTATTCGGCGAAACGATTTTTTCCCTACTGGCCTCATCCCTACACCCGTTTTCCGCGTGGCCCTCATCGTGAGAGCACGTTGACGAGGATAGCCTGGCCAGCGTTTGCAGCACGTCGTTCACGCTGACGGAGGGGTTGCTTCGCGGTGTAGCCGCCAGGTGGTCGACGCTCGGGAGCCCCCTGGGGGACGCGTTTTCCGGCTGCCGTATCACCGAAGGAGTCGGAACTCGAGATTCGTCTCTCTGCGGCGGGTTCACCTCCAACGGAGTGCGCGTCGTACAACAATCGTTCGCGCTAACGATTATCGAGTTTCGCGTAGCTGCACTCTCCTTCGGCACCGCCGTTCCTTTCGCTTTCGGTGTTCTTCGTGGACGCGGCCCGGAGACGCGCGCCGTGCTCGGCTGTTGAGCCGGCACCCTTGTGAGTAAATATTTGTACGTGACAACTTGATCCCAGAGGATCGCTAGTTGCTGTGGCGTGAAGATCGTCGATGTCGTTTGGCTGGATGGTCGTCTCGCAGATTGGTCGGAGCAGCGCTGATCGGCGAGGTTGCGAACCGGAAGTGCTTGCCGCGGTGGGTAGACCGGAGTGGAGTATGCGAAGTTCGGCAGGGTTGGATAAGGAGGAGGCGGATGAGGAAGATACTGTGGAGCAGGAGCTATGGGGATGTTGCGCGTCGCCGTTCCCTCCGAGGGTAATCGCATCGTCGATGGCTCCAAACGTTCGGTACTCAAAACATTCACGAATTTCTCCCTGCTGAAAGTTCTACGTCCCGCTGGTATCGCAGCCTCGTAGTGTCTCATCACGTAATCGACGATATGCCGAATGTCCAGAGCTCCGATCTGCATACCCAAACGGCTCAGTATCTGCCACAATTGTTCTCTCTTCGTGTGAAATTCTCGTTGCAGCGTGGACCTGTCGTATCGGGGATCAAGCATGTTGTATCTCTGTATGCACGCGTCGAGGCTCATGAGTAGCGCGATCGTGTAAACCATCGGGGAATTAGTCGGCACGATTATGCGTGACGGGCGTGCCGCTGGTGCAGCGAAATTCGTCAGCTGCAGCGGATAATTCGTCGAATTGTTGTTATTAATAATGGTCGAATTGTTATTATGAATAATCATACTCGTTGAATCGTAGTCGAATGATTGCCTCGGGCCTACCGACGGCAAAGAATTGTCAGGAACGAAAGTAGTTCGTTGGAAGTTCACGTTGATCGCGGTGTGATCGTCGCGCGAGGGAAGTGGCTCCGTCGCCACGAGGGGGCTCTGCGAAGCGTGGGAATCGTCGTGGGACGGCGGTAGAACGTTGTGAGGCGTAGGGCACCAACGAGAGCCCAGTTCGCTGGGACGAAGTACCCGTAGCTTTGGAAACGAGACGGGAGGTGGCAGCACCACCTCGACGTTCCCTTCGTTAATCGCGACAGCAGGTGATTCGCCCTCATCCTCCGTTAACGGGGGAACCTCCGTTAACGGAGAACGAGGAGGCTCGCTGACCATCACCGATGCGTCGATATCGCGTGATTCGCTCGTCGGCATCTCGCTCGGTGTCTCGTCGACGAGGGATATCGTCGCGTCCTCGCTTAGCTCAGGACTGTCGCGGGCTATCGTTACCGTCACGCCTGAATCGGCACTCGAACTTCCGGTTCTCGAGTAATCGACGATTATCGTCTCGCTTCGTACGCGCAGGGTCGTCGATTGCGGGGACGTTATCGGAGTGGGTACTCGGTGGGTATTATCATCGCACGGGACTTCGATCTCCAAACTGACGGGTGAAAATGCGTCCGAAGACTCGGGATTCACGGGCGACACAAGAATCGTCACTTTCCCGTTGGTCTTGGGCGTTTTATCGTCGTACCGCGTGTCGTTAGTTTCGGTTTTGACGTGAATGACTTCGCTGGTGCTGCTGTCGGGCAACGAGTGAACTTCCGGCAGGGGGCTCTCGCGAGTGCTGCTCACGCGGATAGGTGAGTCGTCCAAGGGTGGCATCGACGGGGCGCTCGTTGTTTCCGGTATGAGAGACTCTTTTTTATCGACCGAGCACACTTCCGGCGTCGACGCGGCGTCTCGTTTCTCGTCGAGGGAGCCTCCGTGCTCCGTAAGATCCACCGTATCGTCACCACGCTGCTCGACCAACATGTCGTTCGTGTTGGAGTCCGTCAGACTTACCCCCGAATCCAATGAACTTCGAGCTTTCTTTTTTCTTCTCTTACGTACGAATCTCTCGACTATATCCTCTTCCTCGTCGAGCTCGCTCAGCGTCAAATCGTTGCCGAATATCTGACGAAACTTACGTCGCAAGCGTAGCTTCTTGCCGGAGAAAGTAACGGCCAAGGCGCGCTTTCTCGTGATCGTCCTTGGGATGATCGAGGAGGAAGATTGACGAGGATTGAGCGAGACGGTGCTCGTTTCCGGTCCATGCGGCGTTGGATCCTCGAGCCACGTGACGCTCGGTGACGACGTGGCCGAATTTGACGTATTCGCGGGCGCTCGGGCGAATATCGTTCCCTCGACGCACGTCACATCCTCGATGATCTTTGGCTTCATCCTCGAGCTGCTGTTCTCACTAGCGACGCCAACGACGCTCGCCGACGATTCACGACTGGCAGTGCTACCGTTCGCACCCTCGTTCTCGTCGTCTTCGTCGGTTACACTCGAGTCCGCTATACTTATCTCCGTGCTCGATCGCCGGTGAACTTCTTTACGGTAACGCTGATGCGACGATCCGTACGCGTTCAGATTTAACTTAATCGCGGAGCGCGGTATCGTTACGAGAAACGGCGATCCGGTGCCGACCTCCTCGCGGAGTAATTCCGGCGTCGACGACTTGGGTGGCACGGCCGATGCTGTTTCGTTATCGTCGACCATTGCGCAGCTGTCCTTCGTACATGCTTTATCTCGCGCTATTTCCTTCGCCAAAGACAAACGCTGGTCGGACTTCGTGGTAGTCGCGCTGTGATCGCCATCGGTCCGGCTGCTGCAACGAAAACAAAACGTTGGACAATCGGCGAAGATAAGGCGCGTGTTGAGAGTTTCGCTCATGGTCGAAGATACGATAGCCAAGTGTTTACGTATGGGGTTTCGTGAAATACGAGGACGAAATACGAAGATTCTTTCACGTCGGCTTACCAACGGTCTATTCGCTAGTCGGAAGGGTTTTCGTTCCGCGTAGCGGGAAGTCCATTGGAGCAAGAGAATATTGCGTTTTTAAGGGGTCTTCTCAGTTTAGAGGCTAAAGAGGCTATTTTCGTGAGTTTTTTGATAGGTTTATAGTATAGATATTGATATAAAAGCTGTTACACTTGATGAATACATTTTAAAAAAATTATTCATTCGAATCACTATTTATAGACGAAAATGGCAGTTAAAAAAATGTCCGAAAAAATTGTAGATCTGCGCCGTTGATGAAATCTCGGAGATGGATCATCCGAAACAAAAAATCAAACGGTTTTAGATTCAGTGTGCTAATGGCTATTGCGCATATCATACGATTTTTTAAATATGCAAAAATAACAAAATGGCGGATATTTTTCGAAAAAAAAAAACAAAAAAAACGTGTTTTTTTCACGGTTTTTGGCAAAAAATAGTAAATATCAAAATTTAAAAAAAATCTTTATATGCGCTATAGCTATAGTTGTAAAGAATATGTGGTTGCAATTTCATGAGGATCGATTCAGTAGTTTCGAAGATTTTATCAACGAGCCGTCGTTGTTTCGAGAAAAAACGCGTTTAAAGTTTGTTTGGGTTACATAAATAAATAAAAAACAACTTTTATATCAATGTCTATAATATGAACCTATGAAAAAAATTCAGGAAAATAGCCGTTGTTTTTAGCGTCTAAAGTGAGAATACCCCTTAAGCGCTTTCTGGAAGATGAAGCTTTTGAAAATATCGATTTTTCGTTTTCGACGGATTCTCGAGTTTTGACGTTTGAAAAATATTCTCTGAAAATGTCCGGTCTATCTTTTTGAGAGTGAGCCATGCGTGTTTACAGGTAGGTTCCGCGAGCCGGCGAACTTGAAACGCGTTTTTCTCAAAACGACTTTTTCTGAATAGGGGACCGTATCGCAAAAATCAGTGCATCGATCGGGTTCAAATTTTGCGAGCTTCTTTTTCGTATCGAAAAGCGGTGCTTGAACGAGGGATTTTTTTTTGCGATGCATAGTTCTTATTTATCAACGAAAATAGAGCGTTTTTTCACCGAAAATTCCATTGCATACTTCCAATTTGCACTGCGGCGATTTTTCGAAAATCAATATTTTACCGCTAGATAATTTCATGCAAAAACTGCATGCGTTTGAAAATTTTGTTTCGATCTGCACAAAACGTTGTATTGGGACGTTGAAAACGGCTTGTGCGATTTTGTCCAAATTTGGATACAATATTCTTCGATAGTTTTTCCCGCTCGCCACGTAGGGGTTTTTTCATTCGATTGGACCATTGCTTTTTTATGCAATATGTATGCAAACCCAAATCGTCGGAAATTGCGAACGAAAAAAGAGTGTTAAATTAAAACGGTCGCAATTCCGTCAAAAATGAAAATTTCAAAAAAAATCCCACGTGGCGAAGGAGAAAAACTATCGAAGAATATTGTATCCAAATTTGGACAAAATCGGACGAGCCGTTTTCGAGATACATCTGGCACCGACTTTGAAAACTATATTTCGAGATAATCGCGTTTGAAACGCTTCCAGTCAACGAATTTATTTTTAAAAATTTCTCAACATACCTCAATGTACATATTTTCCAATAAAAAAAACCCGGACCCAATAGAAACATTAGTTTTTGAAATAAAAATTCCCGAAGTTTACCTGTTTTTCTCGCCGTTTACTCAGGTACCTCCCCTTAAACGCGTTTTACTCGAAACAGTGTTCTCAAAATCGGTACCAGAAATATCTCCGCAACTACTGGACCGATCGGGATCAAATTTTGCGCAGTCATGCTTCACACAATAATCTAGTACTTATCGAGCCGTTTTTTTTCGATACCTGAACGTTTTTTTTTTCATCATAAGTACTGAACAATTTTGAGGCGAAAAATCGCCTGTTTTATTCCAGTGACTAAACTGCTCTACGCGCGTAAAAAATTCGAAAGATTTCGTAACGGCAATAAAAACAGAGGGTCACCGAATGTTTAAGGAGGTTGGAGCGTTAGCCACAATCCAAGGTTAAATTTAATTTAAAAAAATACATGTTATTGTTTACACTATACTGAGTCTTCACGAATTTTTTAAACTTTTTTCACCACCAAACACGACAGATAAAAAATAGTTCAATGTATGTAAGTTTTACTGTTCTTTAGCACCAAGATAAACCATTTCTAACAACGGATTAACGCAAACTGAACCTTTGTGAGCATTTAGAAAAAAAAATCCTTATCTTGCCCATCGCAAACCACGGGCCAATAATCTCGTGACGTAAATATGAATGGGCATAATTATGAATTACTCAAAATTTCATTGTGAATTGTATAAAACATTCGCTGTCGTAGTTTTTTCATAATAATCATCTGCTTTTTCAAGTTGGTAGTAACACAAAAGTTTTTCTACTTTATGTAATAAAAATGTTAAAATGCATAATTTTGCCCTTTTATTATATATTTTAAAAAAATAGCATATATAGAATAAATCTGTACCTCGTATGCATTTTTTGGAGGTTCATTGAAAAAAAAAAAATTAATAAACCGTCATTCGACTCGACTGTAATCGCCCCAACCTCCTTAAGGGGTAAGGCCACTGTAAATTTTGCCAGACGAAAATTTGGCCATCGAAGGACAAATGTATGGTGCTGGTATTGCAGACTAACGGTAAATTTTTTTTTTACCTTCTTTTTTTTATTTTTTCCAATAAAAAACTATTCGCAAAACTTTAAACGCGTTTTTCTCGAAATACGGTTTTTCAAAATGGCACGCAGCATCACTCGAACAATTTTCATTTTTTTTACTTGAAATTTTGACCAGATGTGAACATTAACATTATCTTGAGAATGTCGATCGGGATTTTCAATAACTTTATTTATTGATTTTTTATTAACAAAAAACTAGCCGTTTTTTTCGTCAAAAATCAATTTTTTTTTTCAAACGCACGCCAAATCCACAAAAATTGATACTTTTTAAAATCCGATCGACATTCTCTAGCTATAACCCTCTAGATTGATGGTTTTTTTTTTGTTCTAGATTCAAAAGTGCACCAGTGGTGCTGCGTGCCGCGGAGCCCTGCAAGCAAAACATGCCCCGGGAAGATAGCTGTGGAACCGCCATTTTGTTTTTTTTTGCTGTAAAAAAATTTGATAATAAAGTTTAATGTATGCCCGATAACACCCTTAAAAGTTTTTTTTCAATTACCTTCAATTTTGGAAGCAAAAAATTCGTGAAAAAACCTTTTTTTTTTACCGTTACAGTGGCCTTAGGCCTTAAAGAAAATATTAATGATAAAACTTGCAAAAATGTGACTAGCAGATGAAAATGTAAAAATGTCGAAATCTACTAAATTTGCGCGAAATTTGTTATTCCAGTTAAACGTTGATTGTAATTATTGATTGTAACTCATTTTTAATCAAGCACCACTGTAATTTACCGATGATTCAGAAGGACTCGCGTATGCCCCCACAAAATACGGCCCTCCGCGAAAGGAATACCTTAAGGGAGACTACCAGTCTGGAATTCGGAAAAAAGGTGAATTTCTCCCATTTTTTATGGATACCCATTTGATATAATCAAAATTCCGTTCCGCTTTTGTTCTAAATATCTTCGAGTATCTTTACAAATTTTTTTCACAAGATTTTGTAACGAAATGTCGTCGCTGGAGCTCGTGCGATAATATCCTGCGGGCGGCCACATTACATCGCCAATTCTCGGGGATTCGCGAAATGTTGAAAACTTTATCGGAAAAAAAATATTCCCACCGACTTTTTGACGGAAAACAATTTTTTTTTCTCAAAGATGCCCCACTTTGCAGAAAACCGATATTTTTCTATTTTCCTACGTGCTTCGAAGGCAAATCTTATCCAGAACTCAAGCGAATATTCGTGCCAGGTGAAAAATTGGAGAACTCTTGCCGACCGCAGGACACTATCGGACAAACGTGACTCACTTCATTCAGCTTCAGCGTCGCCATTGTGTTACGAAACCTTGTGAATAAATTTGTAAAGTTACTCGAAGATATGTAGAACGAAGGCCACCAAACGGAATTTCCGTTCTATCAACTGGATATCCATGAAAAATAGTCGAAATTGACTTTTTTCCAGCTCCAGACTGGTATTCTTCCTTGAGGTAAATATGGTAAAAATCTTCCCAAACGTCAGACTGACAGTTACATACATTTTAAGGTATTCCTTTCACGAACCCGAATACTTAACGGATAACTAATTTTCGTCTATAATCAAGTATAAATACATGCCAGCATACTGGTAAAGTGTTAAGCCATATTACCGAACTTTTAATAACTTTTAATTAATTTCATAACTTAACTTGAATTAATAACTTAAATTTTAATTAATTTCATAACTTTTAATAACTTTTAATAACTCTAAAGAATCGCATAATTTATACGGCGCTTTATGGAGCCGACACGCTGGCCGCATTTCTATCTGATAATTTATAAACCAAATAAGAGGCCACTCCAGAGGCCAAAAAAATAGGCTTTTTGGAGATTTTTTTCTCAGAAAAACTAAAAAATAAATCGACATTACAAAAAAGGGTGTTTATCATACATATCAGTGACTGTATACAATAATTTTTTTGAAGCCATTCATTTCAAAATGGCGGCTGTGCAGCGTTTGTCTCAAAACTGCATTTTTTAAGTTCGCCGGAAACATAACTCGGACAATTTTCAACCGATTCACTTGAAATGTCTAATATATCTTGAAAAATACATTGTCTATGGAAATACGTAGGATTTTTTTTTAAATTGCATAGTTCATTTGTTATTAACAATTATCTGACGATTTTTTAGGGAAATTTTTGGAAAGTGAAAAATTTCGTCAGATAATTAATAACAAATTACCTATGTAATATAACAAAAAAATCCTACGTAATTCCATAGACAATGTATTTTTAAGATATATTCGACATT
>OY723385.1:67306517-67564448 GCA_963210295.1 Ophion ellenae
TATTCAACATTTCAAGTGAATCGGTTGAAAATTGTCTGAGTTATGTTTCCGGCCAACTTAAAAAATGCAGTTTTGAGATGAACGCTGCACAGCCGCCATTTTGAAATTAATCGCTTCAAAAAAATTATTGTATACAGTCACTGATATGTATGACAAACACCCTTTTTGCGAATCTCGATTTATTTTGTAGTTTTTCTGAGAAAAAAAAGCCCCAAAAAGCCTATTTTTTCGGCCTCTAGAGTGGCGTAACCCTTTAAGACAGGCGTTTGCATAGCAATCTCGTATATAGCAATATTCGTATATTGCAAAAAAAAAAATCATTGACAACATGTTTGTATATTTGGAATTCCCTGAGTTCCAACGTATACCCTTGCGGGTTTTTACGTATTGCCCTTCCCAATCGAACCCTTTCCTATCACTCCCTACCCGCACTTCGCTGATCTAACCGAACCTTTCGTTGCGTCCACAGCCGTCTTCAATGAACCAGCGGAGTCGAAACTGCACCACCCAGTGTCGGTATTTCTGTTACATCCCACCCCAACCCCACGACAATTTATCTTTGGTCCATCACGCTACAGCGAATGATGTTAGAAAATCAACTTCAGTTCCCCCACCAATTGACCGACCCGCCCCGCCAATAAAGTCGCCTACAACTCAAGCCTCCAAAGGGCATCCGAACAAGTACAGAGGGTGTACAAAGGGTGTCGGTGCCAAAGAGGCGAGCTTTGTCATAAAAACCATGGACAGCTCGTAAATGGAAATCAGCTAGATCACCCGAGGAATAAAATCATATCGGATCGCATCTGATATTGATGTCCACCCCAAACTTACAAGAAACACCCAAATATTCTATATAAAAGCTTTCGGCGCCGAAAACGCGAGCTTTGTCATGAAAAGCCAAGGGTACCATAGAAATCGGAATCACTCAGATCACCCCTTGGACGGGTTGAAAAGGAAAGCGCCACTTAACTGATACAAAAATCACTCATAGCACAACGTCCGACCGAACTATAAAAAGAGTCACCACTGACCCACTTTTATTAATATCCGGGGGATCGTAAAAACCGTTTCCGGGAATCCAAGAAATAACCGCCACTGGCACCGCAACGAGAGACGCCTCTGAGTCATACGTACCCCGTAAAAACGACTACCAGGAATACGAAGGTCACCCAAGATTGCATACACGTGGAAGACCTCTTATTGGAATTACTGACTTCGTCACCGAAGTCTGCCAGTCGAAATTCAGCAAAGTACGTATTGTCCTGTCGCGTTTCATCTTCCAATATCGGTCGACGACTCTCTTCAAAAGAATTCTAAGACCATCGCGAAGTGTCCAATTGTCAAATCTAAACCCTCCCAACACTACCGTATCTTTTAACCTCAAAACTCTGCGAAAATCTATCAAACTGTCGAATACAGCCCAAATCTAAACCACAACCGCTTTAACCAATTGACTTTAACGAACTATATTCGAAGTCCGCATTGCGTTCTCCCTAAGATTCGATAAGTTCATAAGTTCATATTTGGAATATTTGTAGATTGCAAACAAAATTCATATATATTTATAGCTGAATTTTTTGCACCCGAATAGTGTAACTCAGGAAATATGCTCTAAATGATTATTTTTTGTATATAGTTTGTTTTTGTATAGCGAGGTCGCATACCGCAATATATAGCAGTATATATAGTACCTGTCAAAGGTTTTCGATCTCTTTGGACAATTGCATAATTATATTAGAATAACATAATTCATTTTATAGCGCTATTTAATATCTTCGTAAATTTAAAAAAAAAGAAAATGAACTATATGATTCTAATATAATTTTGAAATTATCCAAAATGATCGAAAAATTTTGGTCGGTAGTGTATATGTTACAGTTTGAACTCGTTTTCAGTTCAAACGCATTTTCCCCAGTTGAAACTAGTCCTTACTGAAACCCTTCGTTACAACTAATTTTTCCTAGTGAAAACTAGAGCTTTTTGATCAATAAATTTGAATGTTAGTTAAGGGGTCTTCTCACTTTAGACGCTAAAAAAGGCTATTTTCATGAATTTTTTTGTTGGGTTTATATTATAGATATTGATCTAAAAGTTGTTACACTTAATAATTACACTTTAGAAATATATTTTTTTTAAATGTTATGTATTTGTGTAACCCAAACAAACTTTAAACGCGTTTTTCTCCAAACAACGTTTTTTGACGGCTTGTTGATAAAATCTTCGAACCTACTCGATCAATCCTTATGAAATTTTAACCACATATTCTTCACAACTATGGCTATAGCGCGTATCGAGGATTTTTTTAAATTTTGATATTTACTATTTTTTTTGCCAAAAACGGTGAAAAACACGTTTTTTTTTGTTTTTTTCGAAAAATGTCCGCCATTTTGTTATTTTTGCATACATCAAAAATCGTATTATATGCGCTATAGCCATTCACATACTGAATCTAAAATCGTTTGATTTTTTTGTTTCGGATGATTCATCGATAGCGCCGACCTATAACTTTTAGGACATTTTTTTAACTGCCTCTTTTGTCTATAAATAGTGGCTAAAATAAATAAATAAAAATTTTCAATGTATTTCGAAAGTGTATTTATCAAGTGCAACAACTTTCATATCCATATCTATAATATAAACCTATCAAAAAAATTCATGAAAATAGTCTTTTTTTAAACGTCTAAAGTGAGAAGATCCCGCAAAACTCGTCGACTAACCGACGAACCCACACAATCTCAAATGATCCCAAACAAACTCGTCTCAACTAGTAAGAAACGAGTTCTAACCAATTAAATCCGTTGAAACCGTTTTCGAGAGAAGTCAAGGTCTCGGTGTTTGGGTTTCAAAACGTAAATTCCAGTTTTCACTAGGAAAAACTAGTGGTACTGGAGGCGTTCAATAGGGACCAGCTTTTACTATGTACTAGGTGCGCAACTAAGTTTCCGGGTTTTTTTGACCAATAACAAATCGAAAATTTCAAGACAAATACAAAAAATGGCTCATTCGAAGTATTGTCTCTCGTTATTTACACATTTTTGCCATCTCTCTGGCAATACATAAATACCGCGACGATAAAAAAGACGCGTCTTTGGACTGAAACCATTCGTCCAACCAATTTTGTACTGCATCGTAATTGGCCAAGTGTAGCCCACCCAAGCCATGCGCCATCGACCGGAACAAGTGATAGTCTGAAGGGGCCAGGTCTGGCGAATACGGCGGGTGCGGTAGCAGATCCCATTGCAGTGTTTTTATGGTGTTCTGGACTATGGAACTGCGATGGCACGGAGCGTTGTCGTGCTGCAATATCACACGTTCGTGTCTCGTGTCCCATTCTGGCCGTTTTTCGAGCAAGGCGTGGTTCAAATTGATTAGTTGTTGTCGGTAGCGATGTCCATTGAGAGTTTCGCCCGGTTTCAGCAGCTCATAGTACACGATTCCTTTCTGGTCCCACCAAACGCAGAGCATTGTCATTTTTCCGAAACGATTTGGCTGTGCCGTCGATGTTGCCGCTTCGCCAAATGATAGCCACGATTTTATGCGTTTGGGATTCTCGAAATATATCCATTTTTCATCGCCAGTAACAATTCGATGCAGGAAACTCTTTCTGTTCTGCCGCACAAGCAAAATTTCGGAAGTGGCTCTTCGATTTTCCATTTGTCTCTCAGTCAACTCATGCGGCACCTACTTTCCTTACTTATGAATTTTTCTCCATGACGTGCAAACGTTTCGAAATACATTGCCGAGTCACATTTGATGCCTCGGCAAGTTGATCTTCTGTTTGAGTGTCATCTTCATCCAATAACGCTTGCAGATCGGCGTCCGCAAATGTTTGCGGTCTTCCCGAGCGCTCCTTGTCCCCAGTCTCAAAAATCGCCTCTTCTGAACCGCTTGAACCAATTTTCACACGTTGTTTTTTATGGTATATGTTCGCCGTAGGCCTCCTCAAGTAACCGACGTGCTTCAGCTGCAGTTCTTTTTTAGGTTGAAGCAGAAAAGCAATGCTTCCCGCAAATGCTGTTTATTTGGCACAAACTTTGACATTTTCGAGGTTAGAAAAAAGTCGTTGTGTCGCGATATTTGTTTGTATTACGACTGGGTATTCTTAACAGATGTCCAAGCTATAAAGACACCCAATTTCAGACCTGTATGCCGACTACATGTGTCGCTAGCGCCATCCATGTGTGAAACCCGGGAACTTAGTTGCGCACCTAGTAAAACGCGTTTAAACGGAAAATGAGATTTAACCGTAACATACATATACAGTAAGACCCCAATTAACCAGACCGCTCGGACCCACGGATAACGGAAACCATGATTTTTCCGAAATAAATGTTATACACCTTTTTATAATTATCAATCCGATCTCAGATTTATTGTAGTGTAAACATGACTTCTTATATTTAAAGATAGTCATCTACGATTATATTGCGTCATATTTTTTTTCAGACAAGTTAGTCGATTTCGTTTATTTTTGGTTTCGCGCTTGACGTAAGTGACTGCGCCTGGCCGCACATGCAAGGCACTTGAAAGACGCACGGTTAATCTGCTCCACGGATGATCCGACCCCGGTTAATCGGGGTTTTACTGTATATAGCATTTAGAACATCTTCCCGAGGATACACTATTTGTGTGACGCTTAGTGAAAATGTCAGTACAATTTTTCAACTCAAACTCAAGTAATTTAATTTTAGTGATGATTTTACAGGAGTTTTAATTTTTATAAAAATATTTTTTAAATCAACTTTCTCAATTTCCGAGATATGCGGTTAAATTTTTGTACGGAAGTAGCATACGAGATATTTTCGGAGATCTTGGAATACACGGTCCTCGATGTTTGTATTGTTTGAGCGCTGCGAAATTTTACAAATTTACAGTATCATACTTTGAAAAATTCGGAAGAAGCGTTTACGGGACCCTCATGACCTACGAGGAAGAACAATTTGTGAATAATAACAAGTTGAGGATTGAAATTAATTAATTTCCGTTGCTTTGCAACAACGCAAACTTCAACATCGTTATTATACAGGCTACATTCGTACTGAATTTTGCGAGAAAAAGAAAATTAAAAATTGGAGAGATGCCGCAGGGTCTTGACGCCAAGTAGGAAAAAAAAGAGTAAAACGGCAAAGCACGAAATCGACTTGCATTGAATATTGATACGAAAAAAATGTATTTTTTGTATGTTAATGTGCGATTTTCTCACATGTTAATGTGAGAAAAATGAAGAATTCCTCCTGTATATCGAGAAATATAAATTTGTTGACAGTCTTTAAAGATATAAAATGTTGATTGCTTTTAGTTAAAAGGTGAAAATGTGTATTTGTCTTACAGTAACTGAAAAGAATCAACATTTTGCATCTTTGGAGACTGCGACACGAAAAATTATGGATTTCTTCACAGTGATGGGACACTAATAACCCCAGCGGTTGATGCGGCGCTTAAAATTGAAAATAATATATATTGTCGCAGTAGTCATTTTTCCAGGTTATAGGAACCAACAATGTTACGTCTTTCCGAGCTTTTTTTCTTAACCATGCACGCCAAGTCGTTGCACAGCATTCCCAGTGTACTTGTGTGGTACATAAGTTGTACTGCTATATAATGGCGATATCAATTTTATGTCATGATAGTAATACAATTTTTTTTCAATGAAAATCAAATATTTGAATATATATCATTCCTGAGGTATAACAGTTTTGTGTACATTTCTAGTAAACTGGCTTGGCTGGTTCAAAATTTGTTATCTCATTAATTTAAAAAATCGATAAAAACCATTGCTTGAATTGAAATAAAAAACAACTATACGGTACATCAAAATGTTTTTATAAGTTAAAATAAGTGATAATATTTTTGAGGGGATTTTTCTTATTACTTGGTGTTTATTTTTTACGTTTCAAACGGAGATTCATTCTGTGAATGCTCATTTTTAATAAAATCAATGATTAAAGGGCAAAATTATATTTATATTTTTATTACGTAAATAAGAAAAACTCTGGTGTTACTACTCAACGATTATTTTTTTTAAACTGCCTCAGTCAATGTTTTATACAATTTAGAATGAAATTTTGAGTCATTTACAGTTATGCCTATTTATAGACTAAGCGCAACAATTAAAGGATCACTAAATTTTCGCCAAAATATTACCATATTTGAACAGCTATATTTCAGTACAAAATAACGGTAGAAAAATTTGAATAAAGCATTTTGAAGCGTGAAGTTTGCTCTTTAGAAATGTTTATTTTCTAAAAATTTTTTTTTTGAATGGCTTTTTACCCGTTGAACTACAAAAAGCAGAAATTGAAAAAAATTGAACAACTTTGAGGATATGTATGGGGAACGGAATTTTTTTCTCGAAATACTGTTTCCGTGGTTATGAAGAACCACGCTTTCTGCTCTAAAATCGTTTTTTAGCAAGCTCTCTACGATTTTTTTACTGAGTTATTAACGGTCAAGCAAAAATGGCGAATTTCGACTTTGAAAAGTCATAACTCCGGTAAAAAAGGTCGCACAATGTTCATGAGGAGAGCATTAGAAAGGTGGAGTTTTCGGCTACAAAACGGTTACAAATGTTAATTTTATTTTCTCCTTTTTTCTTATCGCTAAACGCGATTAAACATAATGTGCAAATCTCGGAATTTTACCGTTTTTCGTTGAAAGTGACGTAGCTCTATAAAAACCTATAAATCGCAAAAGTTTTTCAGGCAAAGTTATGCTAAAACAATGTGCAAGAAAACAGATTCCCGGAATTTGCCTTTTCCCCTGCCCGGCGTCGTGAAAATTGAAAAATCGTTAAATCTTCCCGTTTTCATACGGAATGCCAGCCTGACTTGCAAAACATGAAAATTCGAAAACTGCCGCTGTGATCTGTGCTACCTAAAAATTGAAAGCAGAGCGAAAGACTCCACAGTTCGTCACTTCTGCAGTATTAAGGGGTAAGTACACTTCGAAAATTTCAAAAAATCGAAAGCAAGCAAGACTTGAAGAAATCGATGATGATGAGCAATCAGAAGGGATCTTGAAATTTGAACCACATATTGCAAACATGATTCGCAACAAGATGACCCTCGATGGTTTTAAAATTTAGATTTTTACTCTTTTTTTTGCGAAAAACTGCGAAAAAACTCGTTTTTTAATACTCCTTTTCGTTTTTGATCTGCCATTTTTTTGTTTTTTTGATAACACTGTATATCCTAGGGTTATTTTGTAGCTGGTGTCATACTGAATCTAATGGACTTTGTTTTTTTTTGTTTCAGACAAGCCGTTGCCGAGTTGTGATGGAGCTACCTAGTCCACCTATTTTTGAGGCGTTACGTTAAACTATAGTGTTTGTACTTAAAAATGAATAAAAATGAATTAAATTTTTTTTTGCATTTCAAGACTTTATTTATCAAGCCCAACAACTTTTATATTCATATCTTTTCTAAAATCCGCCAAAAAAAATCGCGAAAATAGCCTTTTTTCGTGGCTTCAAAGTGGACTATCGTGGTGGTAATATCGCGTATTGCCACCTCAGTTGCGGATCACTGCCAAGAGGCGGTCGCGCATTAAGGGGCTATACTAGTGTGACACTTTTAAAAAATCGATTTTTTCGTTGCCTTTTTCGACAGTTTATATTTTCAAGAATATCATTATCATTTATATCATTCATATAATTGATATCAATATCATTTTATCTTGCAAAAATCGATGGTCAAATCTTTAAACGCGTTTGTCTCGAAATGAGATTTTTCAAATTTGCTGACATTGTAACTCAAAGAGCAATGATCCGATTGACTTGAAATTTGAACTGAGTACTCTTGAATATATTTACTCCGCAATGACGTAGGATATTTTCGATTGGATGAAAATTGACGATGTGGCGTTGAAAAAAACGACCATTTTATAGGCAAGAAAACAGACTTTTTTCATATCTACGCCATTTTGTTAGATTTAGATATTTTTGAAAATCCTACGTCATTGTACGAGAAATACCTTCCAGTTTACCGAC
This sequence comes from Ophion ellenae, assembly GCA_963210295.1. NCBI lineage: Eukaryota > Metazoa > Arthropoda > Insecta > Hymenoptera > Ichneumonidae > Ophion > Ophion ellenae. The sequence continues at coordinate 67,314,505 of OY723385.1, forward strand.
ATTTTTTCCTTTTTCGGTTTCAGCTACTCAATTGGCCATAATCATGTCAGCAGTGGAGGAACTTTTTTTTTGGCGCCTCCGAATACAGCGCATAAGTCGCTTGGATCTCAATATTTTTCTTTGAAAAAATTATGTTATATAGGTCAAATTTAGCCAAATATATTCTTAATTTTCCGAAACGTTCAATTGAGGACTTTTCTTCCAAAAAACTCCCGAAAATCACCCAAATTTTCAGCGTTCACATTGTTATAGCCCCTTAATGCAACGACGAATCTTCGCTGGCGAAATACTGCGCCAAATTTGAACGAGTGCATGCCTCAAGTCGTTTAAATTCGCAATGTTCGAATCATCCCGCCGTAACCGGCATCCAATGATGTCCCAAACATGTTCGGTTGGGTTCTATTCACTGAATGGTTGAGGGCAACAATGCGATTTGCTGCCGAAAATGCTCGTGAATATGTAGCGGTATGGCATCGTGCATTATCATGCATCAAGCGGAATCGATGGCCGAGCCGTAACCGAAGTGGCAATACGTGTGGTCTTGGAATTTCGTCAACGTAACGTCGCGCGTTTAGACCTGGTGGAGGACCTGGCCGAAACCATCACGGAACCGCCATGATATGGTCTAACGGCTGTGGTACAGTCACGCCTGCAGCACTCATCACGCCGACGCCAAACCCGTTGCCGACCATCATTGCCGAATCGCGTGAATCTCGACTCATAAGTAAAAAAAGACATTGCTCCATTGGCGGAGACCCCAACGCCTGTAGAGATGTGCGTACTGCAGTCGAGCTCGTTGGTGGCCATTGGTTAAAAATGGCACGCGACTCGATCTGTAAGATCATAATTGGCGCTCACCCAAACGATTCCTTGCCGTAGTACGCGATATGGACCCACCGCTCCCGTGTCGGGATTCATGTACATTGTATACAACTTGCAACGTCGTGATAAATCGATTGTTACGTACAAATCAAGCAATCAACCGATCTTCTCGTGCGCGTGCCATTCGCCTTCTTTCTTGGCCCGGCCGCCTGGAATATTGGCCACTTTCACGAAATCGGGCTCTGACTCGACTAATGACGGACTGACTAAAAAGAATAATTTAATCAACATTTCTAAACAAGCAAAATTCACGCTTCAAAATGCTTAAAATATTTTTTTCTACCGTTATTTTCTACCGAGATGCAGCCGTTCAATCATGGTCAATATGTTGGCGAAAAATTAGTGTTTCTTTAATTATTGAGCTTAGTGTATTTATGTCACGAGATTATTTATTATTACCATTCATTGACGGGTTACCCCCACTTGCGATTTTGATAAAATCGATTTTTTTTATTGCATTATTTTGAAGTATAAGTATCTGAGAATATGTCCTGAAAATTTCAAGTCGATCCGAACAAAATTGACTGAGATATGAGCGTTGAAAGAGAAAAATCCGCGTTGAAAGAGCGTTGAAAGAGAAACTTTAATGGGGGATTGTCTTTTTTTTCGCAAAATTTACCGCTTTTTGGGAATTTTTTTGTGAAGAAAGTATACAACGGAAAACTTGTGAAACTTGGCATATAGTTTTATTGATCTGTTTACTACATACAAAAAATTTTTTAAACAATTTCATCAAAAAATCCGCCTCCCACCCCCCTCGACGCGCGATGGTCCTTTTTTGATGGTGTGCACGATTTCTCAAAAACTATTCAACTGATTGCCTTCAAATTTGGACAGAATGCTCAGCTGACATCCTTTTATCGTTTGATGAAGCAAAAAAGCAATACGTTTAATAGTTTTTTATTTATAACAAAAAATCGATCAATTTTTTTCGAAAAATCGATACTTCAAGTTCAAAACGTCACCAAATCGTCAATTTTTTTTTTCCCTTCATTGAACGATAGCTATATGTGTCTAAAGTAAAATGCTTTATGGGTTTTTGTTGCAGGATGAACGTGAAGGCTGTAATCGTGCACACCATCAAAAAAGGACCATCGCGCGTCGAGGGGGGTGGGAGGCGGATTTTTTGATGAAATTGTTTAAAAAATTTTTTGTATGTAGTAAACAGATCAATAAAACTATATGCCAAGTTTCACAAGTTTTCAGTTGTATACTTTCTTCACAAAAAAATTCCCAAAAAGCGGTAAATTTTGCGAAAAAAAAGACAATCCCCCCTTAAACGCGTTTTTCTCAAAATGGCATTTCTGAAGTCAGTGACCAAGATTACTCGAACACTAATGAACCGATCTTCTTGAAATTTTGCAGGCTTATTTAATACATAAAAATGTAGTCTTTAATCGTTCGATTTTTTTTTTTTTCGAAAAAAAAAATGGCCGTTTTATAGCCAAAAGACGGCCGTTTTTTTTTTTCGTTAAAATCGAACCATTAACTTTGACTGTCCGCCATTTTGTGAAAAATGAATATTTTTTAAAATCCTCCGATTAAAGACTAGTTTATACTTTGACTGTCCGCCATTTTGTGAAAAATGAATATTTTTTAAAATCCTCCGATTAAAGACTAGTTTATACTTATATTTGACTAAATCCATCCGCATTTTTTTTTTCAGATGATCCACTTCGCCGCAATGTTGGTCACCGCAACCCGTGTATATAAAAACATTATTTCATTGACGGCCATTTGCCACTAAACAATGTAATATTTTTCAATAAAAAAATTACTGAAAGTTCTTCAAGATGTGTTCTTTAGGATGGTATATTGATAGATTAAAAAAGTTTTGTGGTTTTCTTTTGAAAAAATCATGAAAAAGGCCTTTTTTGCGCTACAAGTGGGGGTAACGCCTTAATATGAAGTGTTGCCGGAATACGACAACTTCGCGGGCATTGAGGTTGTCAGTAATGCGTTTCATTTGTCAGCCAAGATTCATAATCTTAAGGTATTCCTTTCCCGGAGGGCCGTATTTTGTGGGGGCATAAGCAGGGCCTTCTGAGTCGTCGATAAATTACAATTGCGCTTAATAAAAAAATAAGTTACAATGGATTATTATACACAACGATAACCTAGAATAAAAAACTTCGCGTTAATTTAGTAGATTGAGAAATTTTTACATTTATTTGAAACGTCACGGCTACAAAAATTCTTCTGCTAGTCACATTTTTCTAAGTTTCAACATTAACATTTTCTTTAAACGTTCGATGACCCTCTGTTTTTATTGTCGTTACGGAATCTTTAGACTTTTTTACACCTGTGAGCAGTTTATATTAGGCATCTAGAGTTATTTAGTGCATAAATTATTAGATAGAAATGTAGCCAGCGTGACATGTCCATAAATCGCCGTATAAATGAGACGATTTTTAGGGCCGTAATTTTTCGTTAAAGGTTCGGTAACTTGGCTTGAAATTTTACCAGTATACTGGGATATATTTTTACTTCATTATAGACGAAAATCAGTTAAGTGTAAAATATTTGGGTTCGTGGAAGGAATACCTTAAATCAAACCTTGATGGTTTAATATTGAATATACATGGTTTACTATCGAAAAGTTCGGACTTGTTTTTCTAAAAGTTTACAAAGGTTTAGTTTGGGTTACGCACGTAAAATTACATACATTAAGCTATTTATCTCTAATGTTTTGAGGTGAAACAATTCAAAAAAATTCATAAAGACTCAGTATAGTCTAGACAATAACATATATTTTTTTCAATTTTATCTGGTTTTGTGGCTAACGCTCGAACCTTGCTAATGCAAAACAACAATATTTGAAAACCTGCGCACATTTTTCCAGAAACAATTCACGAAAATTCCTATTTTTTTTTCACCTGAATAAAAAATGCTTCTTTCTCGAAAACCAAAAAATATCGTAGAACATACATGAGGGTGTCTCGGATAAGTATTCACAAGAGGCATCTAAATTTCCCTTTCGGACGTCACTTTTCGGACCACCCTGTATATTCTTACGTACGTATATGAATTATACATATGTCAAAAGGATATATATGTATCCTCTCGATGGACCTAAAGGGTCGCCCAAAGAACCGAGGCGCCCACCGTTTCTCTATTGCCTAATCATCTCAACACTCGACTTTCTTCCTATTTTCTAATATATGCACACTGTACGGCATGGTCCGTTTCTCCGACGATCGGCAATGCGACCACTGCATACCCGGCGAGCTTACGACGCGCAAGTTTCGAGCGTAATCCGAGAACGGGGAAACGAGAACATTTGCCGCTTGGTCGTGCTTATTGACCGGGCGTAAAGAGTTTTTATGGTTAGGGCAATAAAAACCCGTCGTCCCGAAGGGTCGTCGAGCCATAAACCGCTCCCCTCGCTATACCTGCGCGTTACGTGACCGTGCCAATAACCAAAGAAGCCTTCCATAGCAAATAGCCCTCCATACAGTGTCCATAACCCAAAGGCTTTCGATACTGCGCGGCAACTAGCGCCGCCTGTCGGGCTAGTGCGCGGGCGACACCACCTCGAGACTCTCCACATGTTACGCATGTTACCAAAAGAAATACGCAATGTTACCCAAAGAAACGCATTTTTTTAAACTCAAAGGTACATATACTGAGAGACGTTAAAAAAAATCACCAAAACATACAGAAAAGCAACAAAAACATGGCCGCCGGCAAATGATACTATTTTCGAAGTCAGTGCACATGATATCTTGAGAAGCACTTGATGGATTGTTTCTAAATTTACAGGCGATACGATGCAAAACTTTTGAAGGTCATTGACGATCTCACTTTGCAGCATTGGAAATGCTTTCAAAACTGTATGTTTGTTGTGGTAGGCTTGGTATAGGAGTCTCGGTTAACTGGATGTCACACGAAACTAACGCCACCCCCACTCCTACTGCGCTGTAGTGGAGTGCGGGTAGCTGCGACATGCTGAATGCCGGTGATTGGTTGAAAAATGCCCTCTCCCCACCCAATTTTAATCTTGTTATCAATTTAAAAATTATATTACAACTTACATTACAAAGATTATATAACAATTACTATACAAACAAACCCAATTATGTACGTGAATGTATCAATCATTTATGAAAAATAATAAAAACCAACTCATATTATTTACATGTACCTTTTTTTACTACCCGAAAAGTCTGATTACATTACAATGCCATGAAATAGTTGAACTTTATGTAACATCTGTAGATTTACAAAATCAATCTTCATTCTTCTAATAGTTATGTGAAAATGACGACTTTTTTCATGGATTTTGTATGCTCGAGTTTCAATGCGTCGCCACTTGGTAAAACAAAGGATTTAAAAAATAGAGCCGTAATTATTGTTAACTTGAACAACCCGTTCAATTTTAGATTTCAGATGGACCGTTTAAGCTGAAGAGTTTCCACCGCCAAATGTCGCAAAAAAAAAATTCATCTGCCGGCGGCCATGTTTTTGTTGTCTGTATTTTTTGGTGATTTTTTTTAAGGTTCTAAATATATGTACCTATACCTTTTAAAAAAATGTTTTACTTTTTTATCGGGCGCTTCCGATAAAAAAAAATCGGAATTTGGCAATTCTGTCGGGCCTCTAGGTGGATGTAGCCCCTTAACGATCCGTGAATATTCAGAATTTACGACGCAGGTATTGGGGAACAATAACTCACCGGGTGTCATCGCGAGCGCACCATCGCGTTACTGATACCTGTGGCGTTGTGGCCAACTGGAGCAATCCTTCGTACACCTCGCGCCGTGTCATTCCTCGCCTCTCGAGACCTCGTTTCAGCTGGCCGCGATCACGATAAATGGCACCGACAAATAATAGATTTAATTCGTCATTGATATGTTTTTTCTACCAACAGAATTTGTGTCCTGAACACCGTGTTGTGGTTTTTACCTTTTTGAGAAGTATTTTCCGTTCGAGTGTGCCGACCTGCGGCAACCACGATCTCACGGCAGAATTCTCGTGACCCATTGTTACGAACGCGGCAAAAGTTTGGACCGCGCGAGAATCCTCTTGTTCTTATGTATATTTGTAGATATGTATGTATCTATCTATCCATATATATATATATATCTATATGTCAACAAGTGGCCGCGCGTCGACGGCGCGCTAATGTTCCTCCCAGTCTCTAAAATATTGCGATTTTTCTTGAACGTCTTCAGCAGCTACTTCTTCGCGCACTTCAACGCTCTGTAGAAAACCCTGAAACAAAAAGCAGTCGGCACGTTAAGTGAGAAATGATTAGCTCCGTTTGCTTTGTCGCCCCATCACTACGAAAAACCGCCAGAGCTTTTGTTCAATATTCTTACAATTTTTTTTAAACTTAAGGCCGACGCCTCTATTAGAAGATTAAAAAAGCGTTTTTCCGGAAATTCTTTTAGAAGGGAAAAAATACGTGCGCCCAGTAAACATCGAGGTATCGTTTCATGTATATTTAAAATGTTTTTAAAAAAGATGTTCAACATGATACAATAAATGACTGCAGATTTCTAGGCCTATTCCATGTGCGTCTTGCCACTCCAGTCCCCAATCGGGGGGAAAGATACAGTTCTTGACTGAAACAAAAAAAAACCAAAAAAGTTTCAATTGTCATATATTTTGTCTTCTGGGAAAACTAAGAAAAAGCTGAAAAAATTGTTAAATTATAACTTTTCTCAGGTTTGAAAAAACCATTTAACGTGCTACAAAAATTCTTTAAAGAGTTCTTAACGACTTTTTTTAGTTCACTTACAAGCAAAGGTTGCGACGTCTATCTCCCCGATTTCGATGAAATTTGGCATGCTTGTAGAATGGGTAAAAATAGGCGACACGTATTTTTTTATATCTGTGGAACCCGATTTTTAAGGGTTGAAACGCACCCTCGAATATTGGGGTGTTTTTCATTTTTCGTCGATAACGTTTTAACGATACGAGATATGAAAAAATTTTGAAATGCAACAAAGTTTATTTTTTTGTGTACTATACATTGGCGATGAGAACGATACAGATTGCAACAAATTTCACATTGTTTATTGCAAGAATGCAATTTTTTCAACCGTATCGCCGAGAATATTTAATTGATTGGGATGTAAATTTGTATACATGTAGAGAAGGGGAAACTAACGGATACGTGTTTTTTTTTCCGATATCTCACAATTGAGGGGTTGGAAGAGCTCTTCGTTTTTTAGCCAAGAGATTGTATAATAAGCTAGCCTTTTGGCATTCCGGTCTAAATTCACGTCAATATAATTTCGTGTTATGATGCAATTGCATATTTTTAACATTCCACTAAAACCCCCCAACGGTCCCCTTCTCGAACGACAAACGTTCAAAGTTCTTACCGTGCGGCATGGACGAAAATTTGTAGAAATAAAAATAGGTTACAAAGAAACTACAATCAGTCAAAACAGTCGATACAAATTTTCTCGTTTTGGCGGAACGACACTTTGAAGGGGTCAACGCACCCTAAAAACCTTGTTTTTTCTATAACTTCGGAACGGGCCGATATAAAAAAAAAGTTTAAAAAGAAAAAATGTTGTATTCTTCAACTACTAGACGTTCATGATGATAATGATGATTACAGCAACAAATGGCGTGTTGTTTATTGCAATCATTCGCGAATAACTGGTGAAAAATCACTCTCCAGTTTTCCGTTAATATGGGTACAGGCAAGGATCGCAATCACGGATTAACTTCGTGCTTCGGGAAGAAACTGAATTATAATTGTATATTTACGAAGAAATACCACTCCACTCACCGTATCGAAGGCACTATCTGCAGAGATTACAGCGTTTTTGGGTTGCTGCTGCAACGCGTGAACAGAATGATGCAAAACATTTTTATCAGCTTATACCGCAGCATAATTTAATCTTATTCACAAACACCAGAACCAATGAATGAAATAAATAAATCTGTGCAAAGCGCGACTAAGGTGGAGAGAGCGGCTACCCCATGATAACCTTGAGATCGCCTTGATTGAATTAAGTTACGAATACAAGACAAGATCTGTAAGTTACTGGAGATCCGGGGCAAACAGGAATAGACAATTATCATCTGTTCAAACGAAGTTGAGAAAGGTGAAATCAGTGCCGCAATTACGCCGGTCAGCCTATAGTATAAGTAAACCTACGAAGAAAAGTTAACAAAAATAGCTCACTACAGGATAAACAATTTTAAAGATGCTTTGGATAAAAAGCGGCCTGTTCATGATATGGGTCTTCGACGATGGGCCTCACGTGTACAAGAAATTGTAGAAATGCCAGCCGTAGATTTGAAAGCATTCGCTTGTTGGGTACCAACATTCAAAAACCAACATCGAATTGTGTCACAGAAGATTACTAAATGTGTAACAAAACAACAATTATTGAACGCTGATCACTTCAAAACAACCCTACCGAATTTATAGAAACGGTGAAAGTCAAGATAGCCAACGTTGGGGCTGAAAACGCATTTAATTCTGATGAAAGTCGATTCAATTTAGAGCTACATACAGGCCGCAGATTGGTAAAAGAAGGGCAGAAATCCGTTAAGACAGTAGTGCAATCGACAACATCAACGACACATAGTTATATTATACCTTTGATTTCTGCTAATGGTAAGCTTTTGGCACCTATGTTGATCGTTTCAAACGAACCCACTGGCAAATTTGGACCTCGAGTGGAACAAACTATGTTCAGACCCGAAAATATATTTCTATTGGCTTCGAAATCTGGAAAATTGACTACTAATCAGTTCAAGCGTTGGTTCCAAGAAGTATATAATCCCAATACGTGACCAAAATCGGAAATACTTCTGGATTCTTGGAGCGGTCAATGTCCAACTGCATTTAAAGAAATGGATATGCAAGGGATTGGATATGCAACATCAAGGTTTTAACCATTCCAGCAGGTAAATATATTACACCAGTTTCATTAGTTTTGTCCACAATTGGTTCACATTATAATAAGCAGTTTTTGCAGGTACAACTGGAATGATACAGCCCCTCGATGTTTATGGCTTCCGTGTATGGAAAAACTTCGTCACTTTTCTAACGCAGTAATATTATACAATTACGACGTCAATCTGCACTTGAGAGACAATATTGTTAAGTTACAATCTCTTACTCACAACCAGTTATCTTCTCCACGGTTTACAGGCCTTTTCAAATATGCATGGTACAAAAGCGGTTACAAAGAAGAAAGACCACCAAACTTCAAAAATTCGGTAGAATTTTGCTTTTCACAAAATGCACTGATATGCGATATATGCATGCAAAATGCACTGATAAGAAATCTGTTTGTTTCAAACACTTTCATCATGACTAGCATTAATGTAATAAGTATAATCCATAGAAAAAAAAACATAAAGTTGAAAGGTTTCCTAGATAAGTAAGCGTGAGAACATGTTTCCGATTATATTTTAATCTTCAAAGGCAGTACGTGTCGGGGGAGAAGCACAAAGTCAGTCCGTAATTGCGAGCCTTGCATGTACCCATATTAGCGGAAAAGTGAAGAGTGATTTTTCACCAGTTATTCACGAATTATTGCAATAAACAACACGCCATTTGTTGCTGTACTCATCATTATCATCATGAACGTCTAGTACTCGAAGAATACAACATTTTTCCGCTTTAAACTATATTTTTATTTCGGCCCGTTTAGAAGTTATAGACAAAAAACATGTTTTTAAGGGTGCGTTGACTCCTTAAGAGTGTCGTTCCGCCAAAACGAGAAAATTTGTATCGACTATTTTGACTGATTGTACTTCCTTTGTAGCCCATTTTTATTTTTACAAATTTTCGTCCATGCCGCACGGTAAGAACTATGAACGTTTGCCGTTCAGGAGGGCGACCGGGGGGGGGGGGGGGGGGGGGGGGGCGGGTAGTTGAATTTTACAAATATGCATTGCGTCATAATACGAACTTATATTGACGTGATTTTAGACCGGAATGCCAAAAGGCTAGCTGATTGTACGATGCTCTTGGCTAAAAAATCGTAGGGAACTTTCAACCCCTTAATTGTGAGCTATCAGAAAAAGAAGAAAAAAAAACACGTATCTGCTACTTTCCCATTCTCTACGTGTATGCAAATTTACATCCCAATCGATTAAAAATTCACGGAGGTACGGTTGAAAAAATTGCATTTTTGCAATAAACAATGTGAAATATGTTGCCATCTGTGTCGTTCTCATCTCCAATGAATAGTACACGAAAAAATAAACATTATTGCAATTTGAATTTTTTTCATATCTCGTACCTTTTAAACGTTGTCGACGAAGAACGAAAAACACCCCAATTTTTGAGAGTGCGTTTCAACCCTTAAAAATCGGGTCGCGCAGATATAATGAAAATTCGTGTCGCCTATTTTTACCCATTCTACAAGCATGCCAAATTTCATCGAAATCGGAAAGATCGACCTCGCAACGTTTCCTTGTTAAAAGAGATTTTCATACTGAAGAAAATATACTCTGGTTTGATTCAATAGGTCGTTTAGTTTTTTGCTGTCAGGACCGCCAATTTGGAAAAATCGTGAAAATGAAAACTGGAGAAAACGCGTTTCGAAGTTTTCAATAGAAGGAAATATCAACTTTTTCCTTACTTACACTAATAATCTGCTAATCAGCTATTCATGGTCCCTACAGAAGTCTTTCTGCTTCGTCAAAGTACTCGTTCAGATGACTTTGGTCGAGTCTACGAGCTGAACGAGCCTTCTTGCTGCTAAATGAGTGGCGCCTGTCCTTTCTCTGGATCCGTTGCGCGTCAGCGAAAGCAGCAAACATTTTGCACTGCTGGCCAATACTCAAATCGACCAACTGTATGGTACTCAAAATCGCTTAATACTCTTCGTTGAACATACCTGCAGCCATGTAGGCAGCCACTTAACAACTTTTCGCTCTGAAATCAGGTGTTTCGGAACGATGCGCCAGACTGTTGAGTTGAACGACTTGTTGCAATTTTGCGTGTGACCGCCTAAGCATCGCATTAAAAGGACATCGTTTGAGGGTTGTATATAAATTGGGCGAAAGTGTTTCTCAATTTTTCCATCACTCAATCGAGCAGGATGCTTAAAAGATTTGGTTGGTTGGTTCATGGATTCAGCTTTGCACCATTCAAACAAGCTGTCGACGCCTGTTGGACAATTCTCGTGCCGAGGGGATTTGTCTGTTGAACAATAAGGACCAAGCGTTGCTATTATAGCTTCTTTCATCTTTTGGACAGAATCAATATTTCTTCTAATTGCCAAACCATACTAAATTATTCGTTTTATTTATGACACCTTCCGTCAGCCGGTTTCTACCACCGACCTTCTCTTCTTTATATTTCGAAGTGGTGTACCGATACGTTTTTGTACATGTCCCAAGCACTCATTTTTTGTTACAGGGCAATCGTCACCGTACGGATTTGTGTTCAAAATGACCGCAAAAGTTTTCGAATCGACGTCGCCGATTTAATTTGTATATTTTACGTCAAAGTTTTCGTCGGGTCTTAAAAACATTTTTATGATAGAATCAACCTCCATCTTTCCTGGTGAACCTACGTGATTTAAGAAGCACGATTCTTTATGATTTTTATACCACTCTTTAAGTTCTTCGTTGCTCAGTGTTTTCTTCTTCATGGTACATGCGTGGCAGGATCAACTTTTTACGATAAGGTCGACTACTTTGCCATAGTAGTACCCAATGAGAGCTGTTACACTGTACAATGAAGTAAAGCGACGTTTTTTCCAGGATCCACCGCCGGGAATTTTCAAATGAGTTTCGATTCTTTCTTTTTCTACATTCTTTTCCCGCTCCTCTTTGACAGCTTTCTCACTGACTGTTTTGAACGTCGATTCCGATGTCAAGTGAAGGTGCTGCACTATCCTTTCGTACGTTAATTTCGCCATCCCTTGGCACAGGTCCACGAGAGGCCACAAAATACATTGATGCCTTCTCGTGCAACACCAAGTAGCTTTAACGAACACGATCCGTCTATTTATTTCGTAATCGGCGTTTATTAACGGTTCTGAATTAATTTCTCCTCGACCGCACATCCACGACAAAGTAATTCTGAAACCTAAACCTCGATGTCCGCTCTCTCCAAATGTTATGCTTTGTTGGCACGATCTGCAGGGGGTGAACATCTCCTGCAGATCGTGGAGCGGAACGCTCACACACCTGCTCGACGCTTCTTTGCTTTTGGCCTTGTATCTTCGAAAATATTTATAATTCGCCTCTGTAACTTTGTAAATATATTCTTAGATAGTTTATCTATCGATTTTAGCAATAAAAAAAAACGATTTTTCGATTCTTCTAATTCAGGCTCCGACCTTAATAAAAACGAAATAAAAATTGTTAAGGTTTGGCTTCTTAACATTTTTTCGTTAGTGATTAACAGTAATGTCATTCTTCCTAGAAAAAAATTTAAAAAATACATTTTTATTTTGATAATTGAAACGCGATAACAAAATAAGCTATATCAATTTTAGCCAATGTCATCTCTCATGAGGAAAAACTCGTTTTCTTTTTGTTTCAGATCGACCGGGTGGCCAAAATCAAGTACACCGTTTGAGCCCCGCACACTCGAAGCTCCCTCACGAGAATGTTTATTACTTCTTTAGTGTTCAATTTTTTTTCTAAATTTTGGTACACAACTTTCTCAACGTACACACGCATAACGATTTTTCAATCATCTTACTTATTCGATCGAAATATTTTCTAAAAATAACCCTGCTTTTCGGGTCATCACAGTAGTCTAAACCCTTAATAAGTAAAATAAAAATTAATAAAACGTTTAAAGAAACTAGGTAAGAAATTAATTTGAAAAATGGATAAATCTAATTCAAAATTAAATTTAATTATTTTTCAATATTTTTTTAATGCGCGTGCGCTTATATGGAGGTTAGAGTAAAGAGGTAGAGTACACATAATTCGGAAATATGCAATATAAATACGGATATAATGTGTAATATAAAGAGTGCATAAAAATTAAAAGTTATTAATATGTTTTTAGTGAAACCCCAATCTCTTAATTAACTCAAAATTTGAGGGAATTAAGAGATTTAATTAATTTCTTTAAAAAAAAACCTAAGTTCCCCAAGCTCACGCAAGTCTTGACCAATCACCCGAATAAAAAGTCGGTACAGCAATTCGTTGATTCCTCTTATTTTACGATGTTCAAAAATTGCATCGTTGGAATACGCTATAAAAAATTAATAACTATTGCTATAAAATTTAAAAATACCTGATAAACACTTCAGGCTAATAGAAAAGATCGAATGCTTTTTCGAATCCTCCCCCATCTTGCTCATTGTAAACCATGTAAAAGTTTTAGGCCATCCTATTTTTCAGGCATTTTGCATTGAAATAGGACGGTGGGGAAAAAATAACGAGTTGACATTTATTCACTCATATTTGAAAAAATTATTATATACATAGGTATTGTTCTTAAATATTTGATTGTCTATCACTTTTTATTTAACGCGTGTGCAAAAGTATTGTGCCACCTACTATTGCGTGCGAAAGTGTGAGAAAATTGGTTGAAAATAAGAAAACGAGATTCGACCGTCTTCACTCGACTCACAATCAGTACTTTGTTGCCATGCCCTTAGCAGCGACAACCGCGGTCCTTCGACGAGGCATGGACGCTATTAATTGTAAGATCCGTTCTTGTGGCAAGTTTTCGCACTCATGTCGCAAATGATTCTACAATTCCGCCCTGCTACAGTGATTTTTTGTTCCCACACGATCTTTCAGGTCTTGCCACAAATGCTCAATCGGATTTAAGTCCGGTGATTGCGATGGCCAGTGAGGAGGCGTCTTTTCGTCGCTGAAGAAAATCTTTTACAAGACGTCAAGCATGTTTGGGCCCGTTATAATGTTGAAAAACCCAACCGCGCGGTATTTTTTCATTGCAAATGGGAGCATATGTTCTTGAAATACATTTCTGTCGATTGTAGCGTCCATATTACCTTGAAATTCTACCAGCAGACCAACGCCATCGTCACAAAGTGCTACCCAAACTTCAATGTTTCCGCCGCCATGTTTTACGATAGGAATTGGATACTTTACGTTAAGTCTGGTTAAACGTCTCACGTACTTCCGACCATCACTTCCGAATAACACAAATTTGGATTAATCGGAAGAAAGCACTGTCCACTAATCTGATGCTGTCCAATACTGATATTTTTTTGCAATATTTAATCTGGCCTTTTGATTCTCTCCACTGATGAGTGGCTTTTTTACACCAATGCGTTCGATCAGTCCTGCAGCCTTTAGTCGTTGGGATAGTGTATTTCGACTGATGTCGGAACGACTTTCACTACGTATCTCTCGAAATGCCTGCTGGAGTTTTTCGTGGATCTATAACGCACTTTCTTTTTATAATTTTGTCAACGTATTTCGTAGTTCTTCGCGGCATACCACTTCGACTTTTGTCACACAACGAATTTGTTAATTTATATTTACGAATAATACGATTCACTGTACTTTTTCCAATGGATAAAGTAGTCACAATATCGCGAGAACTCTTTCCTTCTGAAGAAAGTTTTAACACGATTTTACGGACCTTGATATTCTCGTGTTTCGCCATCGTCGCAGAAATAATACTGATTTTCCATTGTCATGCGTGTTTTGAAACTAGTACGAAAGAAAATGTAAACAAACTGTGCGTGCGAAGCGGGGTGAGATAGCGGCCCGATACCTTGGCACACCGACAAAACTCGTCCGACGCTGTACGCAAATAATACACCGTACAAAAAAATAATATATCACACTGTTATTCATATCATAGCTCTCTTAAGGTTGGTATGGGGTTAGGTCAACATGTTACCATCGAGCTGATTTTTTTTTCTGGACCTTTATAACCTCTTTGCTGACAACCCTGTGTAGTTCGAATACGATCCATAATACAGTTTTTTAGAAGAAAGAAATCGACAACTCGACGTATTTCGTGGGCTAATTACATTACGCTTGTGGAAAACTCCCGATGATTTTTCAGTACATTATTAATATCTGCTACGTGACTGTTACCACGGAGTTAAAAAAAAAGGTACGGTTCGACTAATTATCGGACTAACCCTTGGTACCGTGAAAATGAGGATTCACAGTACCGTTATAAAATTATTAATGTTTTTGATAGCGAATTTGTGCGAAAATCAAGCACGGAGAATATTAGACTGTGCAATCATGGCAACGTCGTAGACGGCACAAATGCTACCTATCTTATCGGTATACGGTAATTATGCCCGGGAACCTCAAACTACTCGGTCCGGATAATTAACAACGAATATTATTGGTACTTATTCTCTTAATTAGTAATAATGACTTAATATTAATTTGATAAATCTGTTAAGAAATTATACATTTCCAGACATTTCTAGCCAAAGACAAAATAACGCGGATTTTTTTCATACATAAATTTATTTTTTAGAATATCGGAAATTTTTTTAAGTTTTTGATTTCTTCGAGATTATAGACAGCTTTAGTACACACTTTTTCTTTCCAGCGGAACTTTTTTTACTCCGATCGATATCCATTTTTGACACCTCCTTCGGCTGATATTGAGGTCACGAACGGGGCGCATATGTCTCTAACTTCGCGACACTTCTGCCAACCTGGGAATTATGATATCCCACGATTTACGACGTTGCCAATTCGCTTCGCGTTAATTGAGCGAGAAAAAGTTTTAGAAAATAATTATACAAAGTAATGAAAACACTTAACGTAATCACCGAAGGATCAAAAATGCATATTTTTACAAATAGATATAGAAAAATAGTTCGAAAATGTACGTTTAATATGACAATTATTTGAAAGCTAACGGTTAATAACGGTCAATCGGCTCCGTTTTCACCATGGCTAAAACCCATAACAACCTTAAAAGTTTGAAGTGATTGACGAGATCAGGAAATAAATATTTTATCACTTTACTCAAAAAAATCGGGCGGCCCGCAACTTTTGCAAGCCACTGTATATTCAATATTGAACCATGAAGGTTTGATGACAATTACGAATGTTGGCTGGCAAATAAAGAGCATTGCTGCCAACCGCAATGTCCGCGAAGTTGCCGTATTTCGGCAACACTTAATATTAATTAATGGTAATAATAAATAATCTCGTGACATAAATATAAATAGGCATAATTATAAATCACTCAAAATTTCATTCTGAGTTCTATAAAACATTCGCTCACCCGCTTTTTTTTCATAATATTCATGGATAATTTTTAACTTTTCCAAGTTGATAGAAGCACAAAAGTTTTCCTTATTTACGTTATAAAAATATAAAAATGCATATTTTCGCCCTTTAATGATGTATTTTTTGAAAAATTAGCATCTGTAGAATCTTTTTACCTCGTGCGCATTTTAGAGGTTCATAGAAAAAAATCATGAACCGTTATTTGACCGAATTGGACCTTTCTAACCTCCTTCAAAAAAGAAGCAAATGTGAATTCGTAATAATTCTCCAGTCTTTCCTACCGGTACATGTATAATAAAAAAATCATTTACAATGCGAAA
This sequence comes from Ophion ellenae, assembly GCA_963210295.1. Lineage (NCBI taxonomy): Eukaryota > Metazoa > Arthropoda > Insecta > Hymenoptera > Ichneumonidae > Ophion > Ophion ellenae. Next base: position 67,330,851 of record OY723385.1, read on the forward strand.
AAAGTATCTCAATGCTAATTTTTAACATCTGTGCGTTATTTCCTTTCTTTTTCAAACGCTCACGATTTCAATACTCTTCTCTCTGGTACAACAGCAATTCCGTTACGAATAACGTTTTCCGGATTATTTTTATAGACGGATTATTCCTATACTTTCTCTACAATTGCTACCTCCTCAAAGTCCTCAGAACTTAACTATGCCGTCCGAATGGAAAAATCGAAACGAATTTAACGTCGGGAAATGCGTTGGTATTTATTCCTCTCGAGGAGCGGGAGAAAATAAAAAAAATCACGCAGCAAGGGGGTCAAGTTTCAAGATATCCCTGCGCTCCAAGCCTTCCCCCCCTCCAGGCGCATGTATACAAAGGCCGCGCTCATAGCCTACGAACTGTATACACGTAGCGTCACACTCGCAGGCCCTTGGCCCGGGACGAGAATTTCTCGGGTGACAAAAAAAAAGACGCACACAGATATTTACGGCTGAGTACAGTCGACGATTTTTTTTGTCCACGTGATTTCCTTCCATACTCGAAGCGAAGAAAAAAATTGCGGTTGTGTGACTCGTTCGTAGTAAGCTCGATGTAAAGAGGTATGGATAATAGACGGTGCGCAATAGTCAGAGAGATGTGTCTGCGTATGTCTCTCTCTCTCTCTTTCTCTCTCTGAGCGCGATGTAGAGTTGACGAATCAGCAACACTGCGCTTGACGATAAGTCACACGCGCGCGCACGTTTTTTGCGCTGACGTCTTACAAAAGGATCTCTTAGACTAGAAGCGACGTTCGGGGTAAATATCGTAACACGCAACGACCGATCCTTGTGCGTTAACGCATTAGAAAGAAAATGTTTCCAAAGAAAATTAGACGTTGTTGCATATGCTCACTGCTCGGGTAGTGGCTCCGAGAGAAAAAAAAGACCAGCGGGGTATTCATTCCTTACAAAGTGTGGAGAAAGTGTATGAATAAAATATGCCCGAACCTTCAAGCCGCGACGTTCATTATGCCCTCTTCCATTATCCCGCAACACCGGCATTTCCGTCGTCCTTATTTTTACAATGGAAAAACTTTTGTTTCCATTCCGGCAACTCGAATATTTTGAATTCGACGTCGTGTGAACGCGCTGTAAGAAATTCAGACGGGCTTTGTCTTTTTCTCACGCTCACTCGCTGTCTGGACCTGCCTCGCGAGTAACTTTCATATTCGCGGGAATAACGACGGAAAATTCTCTCACGAGGACTGAAAAGGGTTGTGCGTTTAACTTTTGGTGGATTCGGGGTTTACAGCGCTCGATCGTTCTTTCAATGAAAATAAAGTCTAATTCACAGTCGTCGACGTCCGGGAAAAAAAGACTCGAAAACATCAACGCGCACCGCAACGCTTCATCGGCGGCTGAAGAACTTTTATCGCGAGTGAATAAGGAGACGAGGACGAAATCGAGATAGCGCCATTCGTTTGATTCAAACCATGTACGAAATGGTCGCGGAATTATCGCGGACGCTCTGCGTCGACCTATCGCGCCGCGATTACTATAGACGATGCGTCAGATGCTGGATGACGAGTCGAGTCCGACCCGAAGTTGGTTAACGCACGTGCTACGGACTGCGAGATAGGTGAAGTCAGGCTAGATGGACGCGGCTTTCGGGTAATTTATTTTGCCGGGAATTTGGCATCGTGCGAAGTTGCAATGATAATGTGAAGGGTATTGTAATTTTGAGAAGGTATATTGGAATAGCGATGACGGAGCTTGTTATGGGGGTTCAAAGGGTGCGGATGGATACGATGGAGCATAGGGTATAGACAGAGAGAGAGAGAGAGAGAGGGGTGAAAGAGAGCACTCGTAGACGTTGGTGGTGCCGAATGTAGACGTGGATGCGGCGTTTAGCCGCGGCGCTACGATCGCGTGGGCCGATGCGCGAGGTAGACGACCATAGAGCAGGTCAAGGAGCCTAGATCCATGGTCTTACATACAGGTCTTGAAACTCGCTCAAAATTTCAGTGGTGGGGAATGGCGTCTTATTGAAGCACCGACTGTTTCAACTCGTGACCACGAGGATCGCTGCTATAGAGTGATGCAGGCTGTGTGAGAGAGACGGAAATAGATTTCAAAAGTAAACAAAACCCAAACATAACCGCTGATTCACGCGACCACACGCGACGTGCTGTACTTGTAAACTTGTAAAAACGGTGATATTGAAAAATGACTAAGTGGTGTATTGTGCCAACGTGTAAAACAGGCTCTCGGAGTGAAAAATCGAAACGCTCAGTGTTTCGGGTGCCGAGAGACTTGGCGCAATTAAAAAATGCGAGGCCGCGATACCGGGAGTTGTTAGAGCCGAGACACGTTGTGTGCGAAAATCATTTCGAACCGAAATATATTCATCGAGAATGGGCGAAACAGGCGTTGGAGTCGGGAACCTGAAAAAAATAAAAAATTATTGGGATCATTACAATAAATACTTTCCAGGCTGGAAAACATAAAACAAAGTTAGTGAATTATTTTCATTTATCCTACTCGAGAGTCCTTCGCTTAAAGGTCGGAAAAGAGGTGTTTTTTGAAATTTACCAACGCAAACCGTTTTGGAAACTGCAAAGTAGAGATTATTGAAAATGTTACTTGGGACATGCATTAAAATTTTTTGAAGAGGAAATAAAGAATTGCAAAAGAAGCACTGTTTCTTAAGTATTTGTTTCGTTTTCAAGAAATACATCCTGCAAGTGTTTCGGTCTGGATTCCATTTCGGTCTGGAATAGTTGCCACTTTTTTTCCGGTCAATTAAAACAACGCGTAAAGCCTATTTTTTTTTATAAAAGCTAAAACATGTTTTTAAAAAACCGAGTGCACAGGGATCGAACCCCTGAAAGCAGCATTACGAAGCTTGCACCGAGCCCCTCGACCAACACGAGCTCACATTGACACCTATATAAAAAACATTCATATTCATTGTACCCACTTGGATAACTATAGTCTTTTGGTTTTTTTCAGGTTTACGATAAAGTTACTTTTCATTGTATTTAGGTCCATCATGCATTTTTGACATTGAATATCATAATTTGCCTACACCAGCCAATTGTACAGCTAGGTTAGGTTCCTATGAGTCAACAATCGATTTCCATCACTCTCGCACAGCCTGCATCACTCTATCGCAGCGACACTCGTGGTCACTAGGCGAAACGGCCGGTGCTTCAATCCGAGGACATACCCCCACTACCAGAGTTTCAAGACCTGTATGTAAGACCCTGGCCTAGATACCAGGAGTCCACTGTCTTACATACAGATCTTGCAACTCTAGTGGTGAGGGGTGGTTCCCTTGCCGAAGCCGTCCGCTAGAGTTGCTGTGATCGAGGGATATTCTTTACGACAAGGACGACAATAGCCACGCATTCTCGTTGTAGCCTAATCTGATAAACTAAATGTTCCACAAGTTATTAAAAAACGAATAACTTTCGTTTTTTCATTGCTGACTATCCACATAGTGCATAAACTTTGAATAAAATCAATTTAAAAAATTAATAAATGATTATGCGTATAGTGCATGAACTCATCTGACGAGTGTAAATCAGATAAATCCATCCAGTAATTAATTTGCGCATAGTCCATTAACCCTACCATTGAAATCCAAGCGAGTTTAACCTTTTAAGGACGGGAAAATTTCCATTAAAATCGATTTTTCTTACATGAAAGATATCAATAAAATCGATGAATTTCTCAACTGTACACTGCAAAAACAAGTGTGTTGTTTTTACACATTTTAGGTGTGTAATGGCTCTAGACACTTTTTACACGTTTTAACGTGTGTAAAAAATAACCGTTTGAAAATAACACGGATAGATGTGTTCGAACAACACGTTGACGTGTGTTATTTTCTTACACACGTTAAAACGTGTAAAAAGGGTCTACAGCTATTTGATTTTTCCTCACCCTGTTTTTTGTTTCAAACTGAAAGACGCAACGTACATGAGTTTAGTTAACCACGGACGAGATGAATTTTCCGGATAAAATAAAAGTTGCCAATCGCATTTTTACAATACTATTTACATATATGTATCCTCCATGTAAATAAAATGTATATCCTCCATGTAAATAAAGTGTATATCCTCCATGTAAATAAAATATATATCCTCCATATGAGTAAGTAAATAAATTCATAATCAACAGTCAGAAATATATATTGAGTATATTGATTATAGAGGGTGTGTGTGTATACTAAGATCTTAACCCGATTCGGTTATCGTTAGTCGCTGGAGACCCGAGCCATTTTTAGTTAATGTCCGCATTTTTGGGAGGTGGGTGTGTTTATGACGAAAAATAAAATATTTGTTTAAATTGTTTTGCAATATGCATGGTGTACCCTCAAAGTAGAAGTATTCAAGAGTGTTCAGGAATTTTATCAGAATTTTTCCTTGCAAATTACGTGTTCTAACATGTCTCGGTCCTTCAGTGACCCACCATAACCTGACAAGGGGCCGAAAAAAGCGATAACCTGATCGGGTTAATTGAACGGGTTAATCAGTTAATCGAAGACCAAATGTAGTTTTGTTAACCTGTCAATCAATCAACGTCAAACCAACAAATGAGTTTGACGTGATGCCGTAACCATGGTAATTTTTAAAATAGGATCCATAACTCGCAATTAACACATGTAAACTGTGTTGCTTTTTCCCGTGTTATTTTTGCTCGTGTGTTGCTATCAACGCGTGTTGTTTAGTCCAATGTGTGTAAATATGCGTCTTGTATGTTGTTTCTACACGCTTTATGTGTGTTCGCATAAGCGTGGTATGGGGACGCTACGAAGGTGTGTAATAATTTAATGCGTAAAAATTACACACTCACGTGTGTAATTTTAACGCATTACGTGTGTAATTATAACGCATTACGTGATACCGAATGCATAAGTGTGTAGAATCAACATGGCAACGCGTGTTTAGAATTTATGTTGTGTTATTTCTACACACTTTGAACACACGTCAAACACGCCTTGTTTTTGCAGTGTAGTCCCAAGCCTAGCTGCTGGTCGATATATCGACCAGCCCCGGCCGCAACGAAAAGTCCAATTCTAAACATTTATTTGAAAAAGTTTGAAAGCGTATTCCTATGTAATTTGATGCGCTGAATACGGGGAAAATAATGAAAAAAATAATGGTGGTATCTTCCACCTTGAAAATCGCCATTTGAAGGTCAAATGTCTTTTTCTGCTAGTTTGGCCTCAACATTTATATACTCACATTGTGGATGCACTGAGTACAACACAATAGGCATATATGTTGTAAATGTCATCCTGATTCAATTCTCGTGTACTTCTTTTTTTTTTCTTCTTTAATGCATATATAGCTGCAGGAAAAAATGCAAATATGATCAATTCTAAATGGCACGCATGATTGAAGTTACTGCTCGCAAGTATTTCTATGTACACGTATACATCGACTGCTACCTTTGCTAACAATAAACATAGAGTTAGCACCATATATTTTGCACGCGAAAATAATTTCGAGTGAATAAATCCTATAGAAACAATTATCTATCCCTTAACATTCAAAATAATGGCGGAATGAGGGATATTTATTAATTGCTGTTGTGCAGGTACAAAATAATCGCAGACCAAAGGTACAATGTAGCGAAAGAATCAACATTTTACTTGTTTGTCAAATTATACCATTTTTTGTTGTTGAATTTCATATTTTCCTGCAGTGCATTTTGCTTCATGCGCAGCCTAATAGAATAAATACCGCATATGATAAAATATCCGAGCCATGTTTTTTGCATAGAACAGTAAAATTATAGGTCGCCAACACGTTTATTGCACTCGACTGACCACACTATGTGGTAACCATATACGCGGAATCACAGAATCCGCAGGTTATGTTCTCACTATCAAAACAACATCCCTCGATACTAGCGAGACACTTCAAAGACCAAAGACAGCTTCAATACGCGAGTCACCCCCACCATTGAAGTTCGATCTGTATGTCATTCCTGTATGTAAAACCGTGACCAGGAGACTAAACTCCAATGGAAAGACACTGAAAAAAGCGTAATCGAAAATAGGACGAACAGTGATGGTGCTGCGGCGCCGCGTAGCCCTATATATAGTAATACATTGGTTGACGAAGTCAAATTGATCGGATGAGATTCTAACCTCACGACAGGCCTTGGATGGCAGCAAACGTTAAAATTTCAGCCACTCTAGGCTCCATAATTTTCACATGACGATTTGAACAAAAACTCTTTTAAAAGCGTGAAAATGTGAGTCTTTTGTTTAAGGAGTTTCGGTACAAAAGTCAAAATGTTAAGAAATTAATCAAATTTGGTGATAATGTTCTTCAACATTCAGTGCGAAAACACGTTTTTTGAATTTTTTCTTCTACTTAGTTATCGAGTAATTAAGCATTAAAGCAGATTTCTTATGCCCGCAATGTATACCTCCATATATGGAAACGCTATGCTCATACACGTAAACTTTAGGGTTAACTTACTCGATAAATGCAGAAGAAAAATCTAAAAAAATTTGTATTGTCAAATTTGGCACTAAAGAATATGTTCACCAAATTTTATAAAATTCTGAACTTTTTGAAATTTTTTATGTTTTTAACATGGCTTAGCATGGCAACATTGTATCGCCGGAAGAGGAACTTATTCTATCATTGGTGACAAAAGAAACTTTCTTGTTCACTGAGAGTCTGGATAGAAATAAGTGCTTTTTTGTTATAGATGTTACGAATAATATACCGTGCCGCTTCATCTGTATGCGATCAATCGCCGTATCACTTCGTCTAAAATATTATAACTCTGACACTTAAACATGAATGAAGGTTAGGTACATCAGCTGTGTTCTGTCCAGGTCCCTGACACAGAGCAGTTTCAGTAGACCACGAAATGTCGCTCGCCGCTAGAGGCGCTGGCAGTCATGTGCCCGGTTCGCTCGCAGCGCACGTAGGCATATTGCGTTATTTAATAGCAATATTATTTATAATAGCACACCTAGTACACTAAATAACTTTAATATGTTTTGATACCATAACCTCCGGACAATGCGAATTAATGCGAATGGGTGGATGCGAACGATATGCTCTACGACCGATATATATATAGTCGACCGGGCACTCGACTACCAGCGCCACACAATATAGTTATACTCGAGCAATAACGCTGGGGACAGAGAATGACCACTTTCTTACCATGGGAAAGGTCTGCAGTGTCAGGGGCATGGTTCCGTTCAGGGGGCTGGCATCTTTTAGAATTTTTGCTGCGCAAAATATCCTCTGTCTGTAGTGTCCTACTCTGCTGCTGGAGGCGCTAGTCGTTCTCGAACAAACCTGTTGCGTGCGCAGGGGCTATGTATATATACACACATACACACATAATTCGAAGCCTTTCCATAGATTCGAATGCGAGGATCGGCTAGTACGGTGAAAAATGCACCATTTCAGGATTACGCGGGTACCCTGAGGTACAACCGTGCACAACACACGTCATTAGCACACGAGTATAAGTAATTTCGGTAATTTCATCAATTCCGAACCGCGGCTTAAACGCCAAACGTCAAAATAGTCGTATTCGGCGTCGGGATGGTTAAGTACGCCGTGCAGGCTTCGCGCCGGCGCAATGAGAATATTGTCAGTGACCTACTAGGGCCACGGGGAATGGTAGAACTAAATGAAGCGTTTTTATATACGGTAAGGGACAGGAGGTGCCAGTGCGTGTATCATCTATATATAGGGCTCCGGAGCACCCCAGCGCCATCATCAGACGTCACCGTTTCAGGGGCGAGTTGAGAGGCCGAGTGTGGCCTCCTGTATCCATGGAGCAGCTGTTCCTTTTGAGGCAAAGTAAAAGGTGTAGCACGTGACACATAAGTGCGAGAGAGGTTGCTAAAATTTTCGAACAGAGATTTCTCCAAGATGAATAATGTTTCGGGCAAGAAAAAATCGTCAACCTCTCCGTCTGGAAATTTCCCAGAGCCTGGTGCTTTATTTCTCTGATAAACTTAACCGTCTATGAGAAAACGGGGTTGGAAAGTTTGTGGGATTATGTTGACCTCGTACGCGCCCTTAAGGGCGCGCCCTTAAGCACTCGTTCGTCACTGAGGATAACTCAACTTGAAGAGGAAGGTCCAACATATGGTGCTGGAATTACAGATTAAAGGTCAACTTACGTTTATAACGATATAACTGCTAGTAAGACTTTGAAAGCTAGAAAGACGTGTCGTCTTTCTCGAAACTATATTTTCAAAACGGTGTACACGATTTCTCAACATCTAATAAAGGGATAGATTTGAAACATTGTACGCTTATTCAGTGTACTAATAGTTTAGTCTTGACCGGGCGGTTTCTTTTCAACATTTTTGTTTCATCAGCTATTAACAATAATGATGTCATTTTTCCTATAAAAAAATCGAAAAGTCAAATTCACAATTTTTTTTTCGTTCTAGTTTTAGCCAATATTATGTATTAAAAAAAAACTCGTTTTTTGTTTGCGTTAGATCAACCGAGTGGTGAGAATCAAGTACACCATTGAGCCCCTCACGTTTAAAGACCCTTCACGAGATTATTTATGACCTCTTCAATTATCCGGATTTTCAAATGAAATGCGGTACACAACTTTGTTAAAGTACATACAAATAAGTTTCCGAACGATTCTGAATCATCTTACTTATTGCTTGAAAATAATTTTTTTTAAATAACTCTGAATTTCAGGAAAAACAAAGCATGAGGCCTTGTAGAATTCCCTGACGCAGAGCTTGACGATTTTTTTTGCCCTAAATATCATTAATCTCTGAGACTGCTACCAACTATGAGCTATAAAATAATCGTTGTGTTAAGCGTACGTCGTCGAACAATCTTTTTTACACTTATTTATAAAAATACGCATTTTTGAACATTCGACGATTACATGAAATGTTTTCATTACTTTGTATAATTATGCTCCATAATTTTTTCCCGCTTAATCATCGGAGGTAAATTGGTAACGTCGTAAATCGTGTTATATGATGACGCTCAGGTTGGCAAAAGTGTCGCAAAGTTAGATACATACACGTCCCGTTCATAACCTCAAAATCGGCCCGAGTGTTACGTCCCCATGAACTTGTCAAATCTTAGGGAGGACGCAACACGGTATCGACTTCGCTTTCGGGTCAAGACAATTAAGGTTGTTATGGGGCTAAGTCAACATGTTACCACGGAGCTGAATTTTTTTTCTGGACCTTGATAACCTCTTTGCTGATCATCCGGTGCAGTTTGAATACGATCCACAGTACCGTTTTTTTAGGAAAAAATCCCGATCATTTTCCAATACATGATTAATATCTGCCAAGTGAGTGTTACCACGAAGCTGAAAAAATAGGTATTAGGAGCTGAAAAAATAGATGCTGCCTATCTTATCGGTATTCGGTAATTATGCCCGGGAACCTGAAACTACTCGGTCAGGATAATTAGCAACGAATATTATTGGTACTTATTCTCTTAATGAGTAATAATAACTTAATATTAATTTGATAACTATTTTCAGAAATGATACATTTCTAGACATTTCTAGGCAAAGATAAAATAATGCGGATTTTTTTCATACATCCATTTTTTTTTTGAATATCGTTAAATTAAAGTTTTTGATATCTTCGAGGTTACAGACAGCTTTAGTACACACTTTTTCTTTCCAGCGGAATTTGTTTTACTCGGACCGATATTCGTTTTTGAGAGCTCCTTGGGCCGATATTGAGGTTATAAACGGGGCGCACATGTCTCTAACCAATCGCGACACTTCTGCCAACCTGGGCATTGTACTATACCACGATTTACGACGTTGCCAATTCGTTTTGCGTTAATTGAGAGAGAAAAAGTTATAGAAAATAATTATACAAAGTAATGAAACACTTAATGTAATTACCGAATGTTCAAAAATGCATATTTTTACAAATAGATGTAGGAAAATAGTTCGAAAACGCACGTTTAATATAACGATTATTTTAAAGCTAACGGTTGGTAACAGTCAATCGGCTCCGTGCATAGGCGTTCCCCTCGTACTTCGCCCCCGACGACTAAATCCGATAACAACCTTAAGTCCTTTACCCAGGGACGAAAGTCACATCTTCGATGTGGAAGAAATGACAGTTGAATTTTGTGTTGGTCTTGAGGAAGATCGAATAATACGAGAGTTTTGCATAAATGCTTACTCGCTCTATTTATTTATTTTCACGGATAATTCTCTGTGTGTTCCTTTTGTTCCAGAGGTCGTCTATAGATCGTGGTCATAATCTCCTTTATTAGAGGTATCGTCTTGAAATTCGGGTTATTGTTGTTACAATTTTCTCACGATTATAACGTTCGCACGGTGATTACATGTAGATTAAATAGTTACAATATTAACACGTATATCGAACGGTTGTGGTGTTCGCACAATGGTTACGCGCGGTTAAATAGTTACATTTGCACACAATTAAATAGTTCCAATGGTTGCAATGTTCAAGAAAGGAATATCGTTCTCTGAAGTCAATTGGCATAAAGCGTTCGTCGTTTACATTTGGGCTGTACTCGACAGTTTGATAGATTTTCGCAGAGTCTGAGGTTAAAAGATACGGTAGTGATGCGAGGGTTTAGATTTGAGAATTGAACACAGCGATGGACTTACAGGAAAGATCGCGAGGGGTAACCCTCCGATTTCGATGAAATTTTGCATGTTTGTAGAATTGGTAAAAATAGGCTAGATGTATTTTTTTTATATCTGTGGAACTCGAGTTTTAAGGGGTGGAACACACCCTCGAAAATAGGGGTGTTTTTTGCTTTTCGTCGATAACGTTTTAACGGTACGAGATCTGAAAAAAATCAAATTGCACCAACCTTTATTTTTCCGTGTACCGTGTACATTGGCGACGAGAATGATGCAGATAACAAATTTCATGTTGTTTATAGCAAAAATGCAATTTTTTCATACGTGTCTCCAAGAATTTTTAATCGATTGGGATGTAAATTTGCATACATGTAGATTCGCCATACTTAAAGTAAGCTCAGCGGAGCCCTGGGGATCCGCCGAAAAAAATGCATACCTCCGAATAAGTCGAAACAATTTCATCAATTTACAGTACAATTAATACATTGTTATGTAAAGTAGCTATTTTTGTACGATTTTCATTAAAATATAAACACAAAACCAGGTTTTGCTTATTTTAGGGCTCTATAAAATATTTAGTGTTTCCAAAGGGTTCCGTCCGCAAAAAAGTTCGAGAACCGCTGATGTAGAGGATAGGAAAGAAGCGGATACGTGTTCTTTCTTTTTCCGATATCTCATGATTAAGGGGTTCAGACTGTCCTTCGATTTTTTAGCGAAGAACATCGTATAATCAGCTAGCCTTTTGGCATTCCGGGTTCAATTCCCGTCAATACAAGTTTGTTTCATGACGCGATTGCATATTTGTAAATTCCATCACCTCCCCAACCGCCTCCCTTTCGAAAGGCAAACGTTCAAAGTTCTTACCGTGCGGCATGGACGAACATTTGTAGAAATAAAAATGGGCTACAATGAAAGTACAATCAGTCAAAGTAGTCGATACAAATTTTCTTGTTTTAGCAGAACACCACTGTTAAGGTATTTCTTTCGCGGAGTATTATGTGGAGGAATGAGAAGGAACCCTTCTAATAATAAGTCACAATCAATTATCATACCCAACGATGAACTGAAATAAAAAATTTCGCGCAACCTTAGTTGATTTAGATGTTTTTACATTTTCTCTGAGAAGTCGCGGCTACGAAAATTCTTCTGCTAGTCACATTTTTCTAAGGTTTTTCATTAATATTTTCTTTAAACATTCGGTGACCCCCTGTTTTTAGTGTCGTTACGGAATCTTTAGATTCTTTTTACATGCGTGAGCAGTTTATATAAGGCATCTAGAGTTATGTAGGGAATAAATGATTAGATAGAAATGTGGCCAGCGTGTGATCTACATGAAGCCCCCAATAAATGAGACAATTTTTTGAATAATATTTTTTGTTAGAAGTTCGATAACTTGATTTGGAAATTTACCAGTAAACCGAGCTGTATTTTTACTTGATTATAGACAAAAATCAGTTAATTGTTAAAAATTCGAGTTCGTGAAAGGAATACCTTCAGGGGTCAATGCACGCTTAAAAACTTTGTTCTTTTCATGACTCGTGAACGGGCCGAGATAAAAATAAAGTTTAAAGGAAAAACATGTTCTTTCTTCGACTACTAGACATTCATGATGATAATGATGAATACAACAACAAATGACGTATTGTTTATTGCAATGAGTCGTGAATTACTGGTGAAAACCACTCGTCAATTTTTCGTTAGTATGGGCACGAGTAAGGTTTGCAATCACGGATTCACTTCGTGCTTCGGGAAGCAACTGAATTACGATTGTATATTCACAACAAAATTTCACTCCCCTCACCGTATGAAAGGCACTATCTGCAGAGATTACAGCGTTTTTGGGTTTCTGCTGCAACTCGTGAACGGAGTGATGCAAAACATTTTTATCAGCTTATAACGCAGCATAATTCAATCTTATTCCCAAACAGCAGAACCATGAACCATGAACTAAAAAATAAATCGATGCAAAGACCGACTACGGTGTAAAGAGCGGCTACCCCGAGATAACCTTTACATCAATTTATTATGGATTGATAGTAGGTCTAATAACAGCGTATGTCATCGTTATCTTTTCCGTGTGTGGTGATAAATTGCGTATCAAGTTATATAAATTCAGCAACGATCATTATTGTTGCAGTTTACGACGAAGAAGCCAGCCATACATTTTGAGTTCCAAATACGAATAAAAATGTACGTTAATACGGTGAATATAATCCAACTTCTATCCATAGCGATATGTGCTACGAATTTGCCTCGAACCCCAATCACCGAACGGGAAAAACTGTTCAGTAAGGATCCAAAAAACATGATCATAGAAGCGATAGATTAACCTATGGAAATGGAATTCGGAACTGGTTTGGATTTTCCTTCACCAAATGAAATTCCTGAAGCAGCCACAATAGAAGATATGAGGGTGTACTTCTGAAAAGCGGAAACCGAATTTCGACCTGAAATTTGGCACACACCTTCCCTTTAATATTACAAGATATCCCCTAGAAGGATTTTTGGCGACTCGCCATAGTTTTCGAGATATCGATTTTTGAAAGTTATTTTTTTTCATCGCGTGCCCACCATTTCTATAGCTGACGGGCTCAGCTATGGCTATACCCACGGTCTTACATACAGGTCTTGAAACTCTGGTGGTGGGGGTATGTCCTCGGATTGAAGCACCGGCAGTTTCGCCTAGTGGCCACGAGTGTCGCTGCGATAGAGTGATTCAGGCTGTGCGAGAGAGATGGAAATCGATTGTTGACTCATAGGAACCTAACCTAGCTGTACAATTGGCTGGTGTAGGCAAATTATGATATTCAATGTCAAAAATGCATGATAGACACAAATCCAATTAAAAGTAACATTATCGTAAACTCGAAAAAAACCAAAAGACTATAGTTATCCAAGTGGGTACAATGAATATGAATGTTTTTTATATAAGTGTCAATGTGAGCTCGTGTTGGTCGAGGGGTTCGGTGCAAGCATCGTAATGCTGCTTTCAGCGGTTCGATCCCTGTGCGCTCGGTTTTTTAAAAACATGTTTTAGCTTTTATTTTAAAAAAATAGGCTTTACGCGTTGTTTTAATTGACCGGAAAATAAGTGGCAACTATTCCAGACCGAAGCGGAATCCAGACCGAAACACTTGCAGGATGTATTTCTTGAAAATGAAACAAATACTTAAGAAACAGTGCTTTTTTTGCAATTCTTTATTTCCTCTTCGAAAAATTTTAATGCATGTCCCAAGAAACATTTTCAATAATCTCTACTTTGCAGTTTCCGAAACGGTATGCGTTGGTAAATTTAAAAAAAACACCTCTTTTCCGACCCTTAAGCGAAGGACTCTCGAGTAGGATGAATGAAAATAATTCACTAACTTTGTTTTATGTTTTCCAACCCGGGAAGTATTTATTGTAATGATCCCAATAATTTTTCATTTTTTTTTCAGGTTCCCGGCTTAAACGCCTGTTTTGCCCATTCTCGATTAATATATTTCGGTTCGAAATGATTTTCGCACAAAACTTGTCTCGGCTCTAATTTCCCAACTCCCAGTATCGCGGTCTCCCATTTTTTCAATTGCGCCAAGTCTCTCGGCACCCGAAACACTGAGCGTTTCGATTTTTCACTCCGAGAGCCTGTTTTACACGTTGGTACAATACACCACTTAGTCATTCTTCAATATCACCGTTTTTACAAGTTTACAAGTAGAGCGCGTCGCGTGAAACAGCGGTTATGTTTGGGTTTTGTTTACTTTTGAAATCTATTTCCGTATCTCTCACACAGTCTGCATCACTCTATAGCAGCGATCCTCGTGGTCACGAGTTGAAACAGTCGGTGCTTCAATAAGAGGCCATCCCTCACCACTGAAATTTTGAGCGAGTTTCAAGACCTGTATGTAAGACCGTGGCTATACCTATATATCTTCTCGCGCCCTCCGCTTTGTGCGGACCTTCGTCGAGTATGGTTCGAGAAACCCCCTCTCCAACATTTCCACGGCCGGCGCGCTTATGGTGTTAAACCCCGTATAGCGAATTCTCATTTTGACGGATACGTTGTACTGGTGCCTGCCCTCGGGAAGCTAACTTTCGCTTTATTATACGGATGATACGAATTGAAAATTATAAAATACCAAAAAAAACAAAACCATCAAAGAAAAAAACTTTTAAACATCGAAGAAACTAAAAAAAACGAAGAAAAAAAACATCAATTTTTTTTTAACGAAAAAAAAAACCAATAAAAAAACCAAAAGCAATAAACGAAAAATGAAGAAAAAAATGGAAGAGGTGCTCTGCGGCCACTGCAGTGTTCTACGCACCTCACGATTCCACACACCCATCCGAGGTGTCCTGCGGCCACCCCAGTGTTCTACGCACCCCACAATTCGACATATCCAACTTTGTTTGGGTTTGTTGGGCACCCCGCGATTCCCCGCACCCATGCGAGGTGCCGTGTGCCCGCCCTAGTGTTTTACACAACCCAAGATTCCACACACCCATCCGAGGTGCCCACCCAAGTGTTTTACGCACCCCACGATTCCACATATCCGAGTTTGGATTTATTTGGGTACCAATAAATTCTCCATCCAACGTGAAAACATAAAACCAACATTACACCAAAAACGACAATGCGGCTGGATTTGGCAGCGGTTGGGGGGGGGGGGTACCCCAGACGAAGATCCGCACAAAGCGGAGAGCGCGATAAGATATATAGGTATAGCCACAGCGGGGCCTGTCAGCTATAGACTTAGCAGGCGCGCAATGAAAAAAGTAACGTTCAAAAATCGATATCTCAAAAACTATGGCGTGTCGCCAAAAATCCTTTCGGGGTATATCTTATAACATTAAAAGGAAGGTGTATGCCAAATTTCAGGTCGAAATTCGGTTTCCGCTTTTCGGAAGTTTACCGAAAGATGACAGTGGAGTAGATTGGCACGGATAACGATACCTAGATCCCAAAGTTGATGAAAATGTATGTACCCAAGATGCAGAAGAATTGAGTTACGAGTACAAGACAAGAGCTGTAGATCACTGGAGAACCGGCACAGACGGGAATGGAAAAATATCATCTGTTCAAACGAAATTCAGAAAGGTGAAATCAGTGACGCAGTTACGCTGGTGGGCCTATAGTATAAATAAGGGTGGCACCTACAAAGAAAAGCTTACAAAAATAGTTTACTACACGTTGAACAATTTCAACGATGCTGCAGACAAAAAGCTGCCTTTCAATTATATGGATCTTCGACGGTAGGCCTTACGTGCACGAGAAATTGTAGAAATGCCAGCCGTAAATTTCGAAGCATCAGCTTCTTGGGTAAAATCATTCAAAAACCAACATCGAATTGTGTCAATGAAGATTACCAAATATGTATCAAGACAAAAATTATTCAACGCTGATACACTTCAAAAAAAGCTGAAGAATTTATAGAAACGGTGAAAGTCAACATAGCCAACGTTGGGCTGAAAACACATTTAATTCTGATCAAAGTGGATTCAATTTAGAGCTACATGCCGGCCGCACATTGGCGAAAAAGAGCAGAAATCCGTTGACACAATAGTGCAATCGAAGACATCGGAAACATACAGTTATACTATACAGCCTTTGACTTCTGCGAGTGGCAAGCTATTGGCACCTATGTTGGCCGTTTGAAACGAACCTACTGGCAAATTTGGACCTTGAGTAAAACAAACTATGTTCAAACAATGTCCAACTGCATTTAAAGAAACGGATATGAAAGGAAATGGATATGCAATATTTAAGTTTTAACCATTCCAGTAGGTAAATATATTACACCAGTTTCATTAGTTCTGTAGACAATTAGTTCATAGTATAATAAGCAGTTCTTGCAGGTACAACGGGAATGATACAACCCCATGATGTTTATGGCTTCCGTGTATGGAAAAACTTCGTCAAACACGTTTCTGACATAGTAATATTATACAATTACGACGTCAATCTGCACTTGAGAAACAATATTGTTTAGTTGCAATCTCTTAAAAACAACCAGTTTTCTTCTCTACGGTTTACAAACCTTTTTAAAATGTCCGTGGTACAAAAGCGGTACGAAGGAAAAAGGCCACCAAACATCGAAAATCCGGTAGAATTTTGCTTTTCACAAAATGCACTGACATGCGAAATATGCGGCGAAGCAGCTTGTATCACTTGTGCGTTGTGTAAGAAATCTCTTTGTTTCAAAACTTTTATCGTGACTATCATTATTGTAATAGGTTTAATCCATAAAAATTATTAAATAAGTAAACGCGGGAACATTTTTCCGATTATATTGTAATCTTCAAAGACAGTACGTGTCGGGCGAGAATTCCTTCGTATATATACAATTGTAATTCAGTTGCTTCCCAAAGCACGAAACTAGTTCGTGATTGCGAGCCTTACGTGTGCCCATATTAGCGGAAAATTGATGAATGATTTTTACTTGGTATTCACGTATTGTTGCAATAAACAATACGCCACTTGCTGTTGTATTCATCATTGCAATCATGAACATCTAGTAGTAGACGAATACAGCATCGTTTCCCTTCAAACTTTATTTTTATCTCGTCCCGATAACGGGTTATAGAAAGAACAAAGTTTATAAGGGTGCGTTGACCCCTCAAGAGTGGTGTTCCGCCAAAAACAAGAAAATTTGTATCGACGATTTTGACTGATTGTACCTTCATCGTAACCCATTTTTATTTCTATAAATTTTCGTCCATGCCGCACGGTAAGAACTTTGTAAGACAATAAGCATTTACAAGAATGCAGTCGCGTAAAAAAACGAACTTATATTGACATGACTATAAACCCGAATGCCAAAAGACTAGCTGATTATACGAGGCTTTTAGCTAAAAACAATCGACGGGCAGTTTCAACCCTTTAATTATGAGATATCGAAAAAAGAAAAACTCGTAGCCGCTACTTTTTCATCCTCTACATGTATGCAAATTTACATCCCAATCGATTAAAAATTCTCGGCGATACATATGAAAAAATTTCATTTTTGCAATAAACAGTATAAATTTTTTTGTTATATGCTTCGTTCTCATCTCCATTGTATATTACACGGAAAAATAAGCGTAGTTACAATTTGAATTTTTTTATATCTATAAAAGAAAAAGAAAAAGAATATAAAAGCCACCCCTATTTTCGAGCGTGCGTTTCACCCCTTAAAAATCGGGTGCCGCAAATATAAAAAAATACGTGTCGCCTATTTTTATCCATTTTCCAAACATGCCGAATTTAAGAGGCTATACTAGTGTGACACTTAAAAAAATAGATTTTTTGTTGTTGCCTTTTTCGACAGTTTATACTTTCAAGAATATCCTGTAAAAATTTCAAGGCCGTATCTCTATCATTTTATTGACTTGAAATTTGAACTGAGTACTCTTAAACATATTTACTCTACAATGACATAGGATATTTTTGATTGGATGAAAATTGACGATTTGGCATTGAAAAAAAAACGACCATTTCATAGGCAAGAAAACAGACGTTTTTTTTCTTCGTAACTACGCCATTTTTTTAGATTTTGATATTCATCGAAAATCCTACGTCATTGTACAGGAAATACCTTCCAGTTTAACGACGTTTTTTTTTCTTTTTCGATTTCAGCTACTCAATCGGCCGGAATCATGTCAGCAGTAGGGTAACTTTTCTTTTGCGCCTCCGAAGCCAGCGCACAAGTCGCTTGGATCTCAATATTTTTCTATGAAACAATTATGTAATATAGGTCAAATATAGCCAAATATATTCTTAATTTTCCGAAACATTTAATTGAGTACTTTTCTTCCAAAAAATTCGCGAAAATCACCGAAATTTTCAGCGTTCACACTGGTATGGCCCCTTAATCGAAATCGGCGAGTTACATCCGCAACCTTTCCTTTTAGGCTCCTTTTGTGGAGAGTCTTCGACCGATGTTGGAAGATGAAACGCTACTAGGCAATACGTACAGTGGACTTTGCTGAATTTCGACTGGTAGACTTCGATGACGGAGACTGACTAACGTAACTTTAGCCGGGAGGTTGAGACTGACAATGAGACTGCGACGGCGACTGTGACTGCTACTGTTACTACTCTGACGACTCCCACGACTGCCAGCGCGCTTAAGACTACTGCAGCTGCCGACTACTCGCTGACGACTACTTAGCGTTGGCCTCGGTGTTGAGATTAAGACTGCCGCGAGTGTGGCCCAGGTCCCTCCTTTTACACCCCTTTTTAGGGGTGGTCTTCTTTCGAACGATCTTCCACGCGTGGGCAATCTTGGGTGACCTTCGCATTCCTGATAGTCGTTTTCAGGGGTACGTATGACTCAGAGATGACTTTCTCGTTGTGGTGGCCGTGTCGGGTATTTCTTGGGTTCTCGGAATAGCTGGTTTTTACGATGCCCCGGATATTGATCAGTGGTGTGACCCCTTTTATAGTTCCGCCGGATGTTGAGCTATGCGTGGTTCTTGTATTGGCGAAGTGGCTTTTTCCTTTTCAACCCGTCCAAGGGGTGATTCTTATATGGTACCATTGGTTTTTCATGACAAAGCTCGCCTTTTCGGCGCCGAAAGTTTTTATATAGAATATTCAAATGTTTCTTGTAGGCATGAGCTATAAGCGACTGTATTAGCGGGGTGGGTCGGACAATTGTTGGGGTAACTGAAGTTGATTTTCTAATATCATTCGCTGTAGCGTGATAGTCCAAAGATAAATTGTCGTGGGATGGAGGTGGGATGTAACACCGAGGAACTGTCAACAATGAATATCGGTCCGCGAAAAAAATGCCTCCGTTGGAAAGGAAATGTGTGTACTGAAACTGTTTATAATCTAGAAGAAATAAGAAACTTTAATAATTTTCCGATATTCCAAAAACTTCTTTTATGTTTGAAAAAAATTCCACTATTTTGTCTTTTCCTAGAAATATCTAGAAACCTATGGATTCTGAGCATGGATTTCAAATTAATATGAACTAATTATTATTAATTAAGAGAATAAGAACAAATAATATTTTTCGTTAATTGCCTTGACCAAGTAGTTTGAGGTCGCCGGGCATATTTAAAGAATGTAGATAAGGTAGGTAGCATTTTTGCCCTCTACGACGTTGCCATGTTTGCACATCCTAATGTTTTATGTGCTCGATTTTTGCATGAATTCACAATTAAAAACATTAACAATTTTATAATGGTGCTCATCTTTATTTTCACGATGCCAAGGGTCCGATAATTGGTCGCACCGTACCTATTTTTTCAGCTCCCCGGTAGCATTTTTTGAGCATATATAATTAATATTCTGAAAAATGATTGGAAGGTTTCCATAAGTGTAATGTGATTAGCTCACGAAATACGTCGAGTTTCCGAGCTTTTTTTCTCTAAAACACGGTACTGTGGATCGTACCCAAACTGCACAGGATGATCAGCGGGTACATAGTTCCAGAGAAAAAAGTCAGCTCTGTAATAGCAGTTTGACCTGGCCCCATAACAACCTTAATTTGTTTTCGATATTAATCGAAAGTAAGCAATATAAATACGGATACAATATAAAGTATAAGGAGTGTATAACAATTAAGCTATCAATGTGTTTCTACCGAAACTTCAAACCATGTATTTTTAATGTAAATTTGTAATACTTTTCTAGCGTCTTCCATTGTCGGCATATGTATAATACGAAATAATTTATCCCTCAAAAAAGTACCGATCTCAACATTAATTCTTTACATTTGTGCATTATTGTCTTCGTTTTTAAAACACTTACCATTTTCGTGCTCCTATTTCCGACAATACAGCAATTACGTTACGAATAACGTTTTCGGGACTATTTTTATAGATGAATTGGTCATTTAATTGCTTCTTTGCAATTCTCATGTCACAGTCACTTCCGCTTTGCGGTCTGACTACTACTATATTGCTCGATCACTCGTTATCAGAACGACGCTTGTGGTGAAATGTCGTACGCGCACTTTTCACTTTGCCGCGCACGCTTCCACCGTTCCCCCTATGGATTTTGGCTTGCTCTACTCTAACCTCCATATGCCCAAACCCGAGAAGAAAGTCGTGGATTGGTTCGTCCCCAAAATTACGAATGTAAAGGGTGGCGCTACGGAATATCGGCTCCGATTGCAGGACAGATGACCAAGCAATCTAACCTTAATTAAATGTCAGCGATATTATCAAATAAAAGATTAAGTCATACGCTGATTGATACGTATACAGTATTGATGAAACAGTACAATTTTTTTAGTGCTTAAACGCAGATGCATAGTTTTTTATAGTGGAAAATTAATGCTTTTTTGTTTTCGTACGTAATTTATCGAAGTACAAAAACGAATATGTATTACAAAACTTGAGTCCGCAGATATTATTAAATTTCTAAAGCGGCTCACTATTTTTGGTTTTGAAATCGTTTTTCCCTTAAAATTCTCATGTGGACATTTTGACAACAAAATGTTGTTAGGTTAGAACCTCGTCCGATCACTTTCACCAACGGTCTTACATATAGGTCTGGAAAGTCCGGCGTTTTTTCGTGGTCCGGGCAGGTCGCGTTTTGTAGACGTTTTTAAATATTATGGTGGCCGCTAGAGTTGCTGCGATCGGTTTACCCGCTTAGGCGAGGGACGGCGGTTACGCCATAGCAGAGGGCTGGCACCTCCTACCCTTACCGTATATAAAAATGCTAAGCTTTTTAAACGCTTTATTTAGTTCTACGTCTCCCCGTGGCGCTACTAGGCCACTGACAATATTCTTATTGCACAGGCGCGAGACCCGCACGGCGTGCTCAGGGGGCTGACAGTGGTAGATAAATGCTGTTCGCAAAATGTCCTTGCCGCACTGTGACGCTAGTAGTCGTGTGACAGGCATGCATATATGTGAACGTTGCACCGGTGTTTCGAATATTTTACATGAATAAAAGTCTAGTGTTGATAACTTTACGAAAACCATTATTCGCGTGTATGATGGATCCTGTTATCGCTGTAACAGTACGTGCTGTTATCGCAATAACGATAACAGCATGAAACGAAAGTATCGAATCGTTCAGCTGATCGGAGTATTTAGAGCCGAAGGCTATCACATAACAGGCAATGCTAGGTAGTGGCGCTTTCAAGAACTAAAAAGCCGGGACAAAACGCGTTTTCGTTTATCGTATAGGAATAGTAAGCCAGTGCCAGGGGGCTGGGTGTACTTAACCGCCCCGACACCGAATACGGCTATTTTGACGTTTGGAGTTTAAGCCGCGGTGCGAAATTAATGAAATTGCCGAAATTACTTATACTCGTGTGTTGTGCACGGTTGTACCTCAGGGTACCCGCGTAATCCTGAAAAGGTGCATTTTCACCGTACTAGCCGATCCTCGCATTCGAAGCTATGGAAAGTCTTCGAATTATATGTGCACGTGTGTGTATAATATACATAGCCCCTGCGCGCGCACCAGGGTTGTTCGAGAACAACTAGCGCTACGAGTGGCAGAGTAGGACACTACAAACAGAGGATATTTTGCGTAGCAAAAATTCTGAAAGATGCCAGCCCCCTGCGCCGGAAGGATGTCCACCCGTTGTCATCGGCAAGGAGACTATAGGAAAGGAAATGATTTAAATCTTAGTAATGATTCAAATTAAGACACACTCCAACGCTATAAATTTTAGAACTGACGTACAAAAACTAAGCTCAATTTACAACTCTATAATATAACTATTAAAATTACATTATATATTTACATCATATGTTTTACAGTATTCACCTCACATAACAATTTCAAAATTATTGAGACTATAAACTAATGAATACACTGACACAAAAAACTAATATTTAAGGACATTATCACTAATCTTAAATATCACTAACCTGACACATCTATTTTATTTTCCTTGACGTGTCACTGCCTAAATGATCTTTCTCCCCCGATTCACCGTACAGAGACTCTAATAAGCTTCAGAAAATTAACACACCGCTCAGTTTCTCTCGAACCCTCGTTGACCACAAAACTCAACATGTAGGGAAAAAAATTGTAAATTTCGAGTTTTTGCTCATTTTAGAAAGGAAAACAAATTCTTAAAAACTAATCTCAATAGGTAATTATCATAGTCTTGGGAGTGTGGAAGATTTTTACTAACAAAACACAAAACTCTTTTATAATTAATTATCCGTTACAGACAAGAAAAAATCGCCGATAAACGAGAATATCTTATCGATTGAGTACTTTCCCACCAAACATTATTTACATCCATAAATAATGTTCTTCAAAATAACCTTTCTAATATCTGCAAAGAATTTAAAATATCAACAATATCGAGGTTAGTTATATCGCACATTTCGTCTCTTTATTATTTCATAATAGAATAACCCTCTCTCTCACACTTCGTACATTTCAAACACTAATACATAAAAATAAATAACTCAATAGACGGAAAATTTTTTCTTCATATTATATTAACATAAATATAACCAAAACATAACTAACAGAATTGTTATACAAAACGACATAATAGGTATATAACGGAATCATGACCAAAAACGCTCATATATGTACTTTTTTCAAACATTATTGTAAACAAATGTGTATGGCAATGTATACAGAATAATATAACTTCTGAAGAGGACCCGAACCGAGGGCCGAAACGTAAAAGAAAAATATCCTCTATTTCCATTGCTGACTTTGGAAAAACCTTCATTGGCCGGACCGAAGCCGAATCCTCACGATCAACTTGTCATCCACACGGCCGCACACATCTCTGACTTATTATAGAAAAGGAGTCCAATCTCCGTATTCTGGCGCGTCCGTAAAAGTGGCCCCAAAAAAGCTTCCGCATAAGCGGCGCTGCGTAAGTTAGTGACTATGTGCTATATATACATGTATGTTTTGCGCATGCGTTGTTATCAGTTGGCTGTGTTGTTATTGGCTGTCACATAAGCTGAACATTTTAATTTTTTTTAACTTAATTCATTTTAGAAATGAACTTCGTGTAGCGGTAGTAGTGCCTCAAGATGTTTCGACATTTCAGTCGTAGTGCAATACCTACCTAATTACAAAAAATCTGGAAAATGCCATAACAATTTATATCCGCCGTGAATATAAAATCCATTCTAATGTGATTTGATCGCTGAGATTATAGTGCGTAAAGTACGTAGAAAATGTCAGCGAATGGGACATGCGAGTGTAAATTGCAACCTCACATACTACTGCGTCACTTGTAGTGCTTCGCACAAGACCGGAAAATGCACTTTTAATAACTCATCACATAAACAGCTCCTCCGCTGTGCAAATTTCAATAACCAAGATCATCCAGTGAATTAACAGTGCTGCCTATACTACAAGTTCATAGACAAACGCTCATAAAGTGAGAGAAATAATTGTATCAACGTATCGGCGATGCCGATACCGATACCGATACAATTTACAAGAAAACTTGATATATAATAAAAATTGTTCTTTTTGTACCCTAACCAATGACCTAAACATTAAAAAGGTACTTAAGACACGTCCTGAGGGAACGTGGGCATATATATTTGCGTTTCCCTCTTTGTATCCTACGCCTAGCGCAATAGCTCGGGATGAGGGTAAAAAGGGGTAGTGCTTGGGAAAAATGAGATGACGCGATTATCCGATTAAGGAATAATTGGACAGACCCAAATTCTATCGACTCGGTGTTTATTGAAATTAACCAATTTGGTTAATTCGATTAAATTAATAATACAGAAAATATACAAAAAGTGGTAAGTTCCCTTACATTGATCGTTGCGGAGTGCTTGTAGTCACCGGAATGTTGATTTACGTCTTAAGGTAAGGCCGCTTCGCAGGTAGGCCGGAACGCTCGGTAACAGGTACGACCTGAGTACAACAGTGATGGTACGCGCACACTTTTCGATATAAGATGGATTATGTATTTTTACCGCGAGCCGGAGATCTGAATTAAATGACTATTTACAAACAATGCAAACGCGATTATACAATTCGGATGTTTTTGTGTGGTTGTATTTAGACTTTGGACGTTGGTACAAGTCGAGTTTAATTTTACAATGGTACTCGGATTTAAGTCATTTTACAGAGAAGAGTCCTTTCGCTAGGGACTCGGGAGATCGTTGTGAGAATTCAATGTCTGATCGCGATGGAAACGAGTGGTGATGGAACACTGACTCTCTGTAGGATACTTCTTCACCAAGTGGAAAATAGGAGAGGTTTCGTTAATGGGGGAAGGAATGCATTTCCATCATGCATTTTCCTTAGGGATTGGTGGAAAAGACATCAAATATAGGTCTCCTCGGGTGATTGGTTGGAATAGAGAGTAGGGGTAGGACGTAGGTTGCGGTAGTGACAATCGCCGCTCTATTCCCAGGAATTGGAGCCTCGTTTCTTTATCAGGAGCGAGGGAAAATATGGAGAGAGAAAAGGACCTTGGTCGCGTCGTAGCGGCCCCTAGATAGGCCTTGTTGACCTAGGTGTGTGAACGCATGTGGTCCACCGCCGTTTTAAGATCGGGTCAACTTCCTGGGTCGGAGGATTTTCTGCTAGTCGGTGTGTGTTTTTTGGTGTACAAAAGAATTGAACGGTTCGTTTGTCAAGGGCCGAAATTTTCCGTATTCTTCGAGTCGCTCGGCAGTCTTGTTAAGGCATTAGGCCACTCTAGAGGCCGAAAAAATAGGCGTATTGGGGATTTTTTTTCCAGAAAAACTACAAAATTAATCAAGATGACAAAAAAGGTGTTTATCATACATATCAGTGACTGTATACAATAATTTTTTTTAAGCGATTCATTTCAAAATGGCGGCTGTGCAGCGTTTATCTCAAAACTGCATTTTTTAAGTTCGCCGGAAACATAACTCCGACAATTTTCAACCGATTCACTTGCAATGTTGAATATATCTTGAAAAATACATTGTCTATGGAAGTACGTAGGATTTTTTTTTATAATGCATCTTTCATTTGTTATTAACAATTATCTGACGATTTTTTAGGCAAATTTTTGGAAAGTGAAAAATTTCGTCTGATAATTGTTAATAACAAATGAACTATGCAATATAAAAAAAATCCTACGTACTTCCATAGACAATGTATTTTTTAAGATATATTCAACATTTCAAGTGAATCGGTTGAAAATTGTCTGAGTTATGTTTCCGGCCAACTTAAAAAATGCAGTTTTGAGATAAACGCTGCACAACCGCCATTTTGAAATTAATCGCTTCAAAAAAATTACTGCATACAGTCACTGATATGTATGATGAACACCCTCTTTGTAATCTCGATTTATTTTGTAGTTTTTCTGAGAAAGAAAACCCCAAAAAGCCTAATTTTTCGGCCTCTAGAGTGGCCTAACCCCTTAAAGCATCTTATCGTAACCTATGCTATGAATATTTAGAGTGCCGCCTTTTGTGTATTTGTTCGTGATACGGTCAAGACCTCTGTGCTCTCGCGTGGGAAAGTACGCGAGACGTTTATTTTTATCGATAGGTTACATTTTCGCCATGGTGGACCTAAGACGAAAGGAAATATAAAGATCCGTCGAAAAATGAGAATCCCGCTATAGTGCATCTTAGGCTTAGTTAGTGGTCGTTCAAGATTTCCATGGGAAATCGCCGTAGACCCCGTGTCTTTTCCGGAGCTCAACACGGTACGAGAAAGCAAGAAAAGTAAATAAATACATTGTGCGTATTTGGTCGCGACGTGACAGAAGTAAGACGATGAAAATGTGAAAAATTATTTACTGACCTTCCAGCAGCGAAATCAGTGTCATAATCAAACAGAAATATTATTATACTCTTGTATTTATTATTAATTTAAAGTTTATTGCTCGAAGTAATCTAAACTTGAAATTGAACCGAACTCTAACTAGACAGGTTTGTACAGGGTTTCAACGTAAGTAGATTTTAACTGTGACGTAGATAGTCAATAATCAAACTTGACCTTAGGGACGTTTTTTGTTAAGAAAGCAGAGTTCATTGAGGTTATTTTCTGACAATCGGTTGCGCAAATAATTTTGAATAAGTCCCGCAGTTGAAAAAAAGTCACTCTGAAGCAACCGAGGTCAATTGATAGGGTAGATATCTTTCGCCAATCTTCCCGCGCGAAAGCCGTCGCAGCAAAGAGCGCGATATTTAAATCGGCGAAGAACGTATCGGCGACGCCGATATATCGGTCCTGCCGATATATCGACCGATCTATCGGTGTCGTATCGGCATCGTTACATCCCTATTTATAACTACTAAATTATTTAGTGAAAAATTCTAAAATAGTTCATTTGTTATTATTTCATCGAGAGCTGTCGTACCTCAAATTTTCAAGAATTTTGGAAACTTTGCAATATCCAGCCAGTAATACCTTAAGGCGGTCCTCTAGTTTCTCGGGTCGAAAAAATCGATTTTTTTTTCTTCATAAATCGCATCTACAACATGTGTAGAAAATGTGTGCCAAAGGATTTTTCGATATTCGAAGTGGTTCACAAGTTACGGCCCTGGGACGGAGCAGGTATACGGAATAGGTATACTTTCAAACGCGTTTTTCTCAAAACACCACTTTTCGAAACGGTGACCACGATATTTCAGAAACTACTGCACCGATCTTGTTGAAATTTATACAGCATCTTTAATATGTTATAAGCCAGCGAGTGAACTAGGATTATCATGATTGCTTCGATAGTTTTTTTTTGTACGAGCGAAAAACTTAAGAAAAAATGAGTAAAAAATAGAATGTAATTTTCAAAAGTGTATAAAAAAGTCAATTTTTGTAATTTAGAATTCACTCTAGTTCAATCGCTAGTCTTAAATATGAAGATTAAAATGCCGTTTGGTTTTTTTATTTCAGATAAGCAGAACAGCCGCAATCTTGGTCACCGTCAAGCACCTCTTTTACTTGATGTCTTCCTGTCGGCCACTATAACTTTTATTCTATTATATATTTTGACTTCAAAAAATTTGTAAACCTTATTTAAGTGTTAATAAAGATTATGCAAAAACAATGAGATTGATTATTTCGATGCTTTGCCCGTAAAAAATTATTGAAAAAGCCGTAAAAAAACAGCCGAGAAACTAGCGGACCGCCTTAAATATGTAATTAAATGAGATTTCTTCTTGTTTGTACTTACCTTAACTTTGCAATCTGGCACACAGGAGACATCACAATAAAATAAAAGAGAAGTAAAAAGTTAGTTTTTATTCAAAGTATTAAGGATTATATTACCCCATTCACAAGCTTCGTGGAAGAATTTACAAAAAAAAGGCATGAGTATTTGAATTAGCAACATCGGCAAGAAGCGGGCATAAAACAAACTCGCCAAACCTCGAGAAGAAATGTAATCTTTTTAAATCGTTTATGTTTGTCGGGGTCTCTTAGATTTCGAAGGTTATAGTTGCGATTGCGCTCCATGACATATTTTTCCGAGTATATTCATTCCGGAACACCAATCCCCAGCATGAGAGTTTTCAGATCTGCATGTAAGACCGTGCTTTCACCTCTTCGACCAATATATTACTATACCGGGTGGACCATTTAACGTGACCCCCCCCCCCCCCAATATCTCCGTTGCCTTTAGAGTGACGAAAAATATCAGGAGGTAATTTGATTGATTTCGAAGGGCTGATACAGTGGTGAAAAATTCATTTTTGTTAAGGTCATAATTTTTGCGTTCTCAAGGTCATGATGTCATAAGTCGTTGGATTCGTTTGAATATCAGCTACATCGTCGTAATAAAAAAAACGTTCCCATTTGAAGAACCATTGATCGGTTTTCCGTTGGATAACCTGCGCCGCTTTCACACCAGAAACTATTCGAAGGTGAAGAGAATCATTCATCCGACGTCTTCAAATATGTGTCGAGGTTAATGGCCAGCGCTTTGAACATTCGTTACAATGAATTTTCTGCACAAAAAATTCCATTCCATTATTCGGATATTCTTATTGTTAATCCCATCACGATTTCCTTTTTTTACACGTGTCTTTTGGTGAAAAATCATTTCAAGGTCATGATATCATAGGTCGATGGATTCATCTGAATATCAGCTACAACGTCTATAGCTGTAACAGTAACGGGTATAAAATCATGTGCGAATTTAACAATTTTTTTCGTATGCAAAAGTCATTCACTCATAAAATTAATTACACATCTATTTAGTATGAATATCAAGCCGTTAGAAAATATACATTTTTTTCCGATGTACAAAATGGCCGACTACTCGAAACTTCTCGAAACAGCTTTTTTTCGAACTGGCGTGACAAATAACTTCAACAATTTTCACTCGATTTACTTCAAATTTAAAAGTTATGTTCCTAATTGCATTTCGCAGAGAAGTACGCACGGAATTTCTGATTAATCGAAAACTTTTCATTTTATGAGTAGTTTATGAGCAGTCATAAAGAAAGTTTTCACTGAAAATTCATTTCTGAAGTTCAAATACCCACAACTTTTGAATAAAACAATATTTCTTAAATTCCATACGTACTTCTCTAAGTATTCTAATGTAGATTGACGAGAATTTTTGTTTTTTGTTCTAGGTAAAAAATTGTGGATGCTAAATGTCACGCCGCGGAGCAACTAAAAAAAAGATAACAAAAGAAAATATTAGTAGTCGACCATTTTGTACATCGAAAACAAAAAAAAATTTCTCACAGCTTGATATATGAGTGAATCACTTTTTCATGCGAAAAAAAATTGTTAAATTCGCACATGATTTTATACTCGTTACTGTGGCCTAAGGCCTTAGTAAAATAAATATGTTCTCATTCGACAAACCATTGATGATCTTGAGAACGCGACAACTATGACCTTGGCAAAAATGAATTTTTCACCACTGTATCAGCCCTTCGGAATCAATTAAATTACCTCTTAACATTTTTTTCGTAACTCTAAAGGCAACGGAGATATTTGGGATGGTCACCTCCAGGGGAAATATTTATATTCATATTTAATATATATAAATATATATATATTTATATTTATTCATTCCCAAATTTTCAAATGCGTTTTTCTCAAAACCACGATTTCCAAATCGGCACCAAAAATTTCTCGAAAACCTCAACCGATTGCCTTGAGGTTTTTTGTGGTTATTCTATACACCATTATCTAGGACTTGTCATAGGGTTTTTTTCCGTTATTTAGTTTTTGTTTTATAGGCAAAATAATAACTAATTTTTGGCCCAAAAATCACTATTTATGTTCAAACGTCCGCCATTTTGTCATAAATCAATATTTTCAAAATCGGCTCTGACAAGTACTAGATTATAGTATCTAATTTAATAATCTTTTCGGTTTTTTTTCAGATGATTTTTGAAGAAACGCCAGTGGGTACCGTATACGCAGATTTTTTTACGACACTCCAAGGATCATACAATATCCTTGTATATTTGATATTTTTAAATAAAGAAAATTAAACATATTTTTGAATGTATATACTTTTAGATAATTAAAACCCTAATCCGAAATTTCAAACAGTTTTCCTTGGAAAAATTCACAAAAATGACCTTTTTCCGGCTCCTAGGTGTATATCTCCCCTTAAATAGTCCACCCTGTATACATATATGGGTCTATTCGATCGACGCGCCATTCTTGTTATCCGCATTTTCAAGTACCCTTCATTCGCTGTCTCCTCATTGGAGCTTGTTCTCCTGCATCTATTCTCCATGCTGCCCAACTTCGCGTTGCCCCGTTACGATAAACATAACCCCAAAATATTTCAACTTTTCGTATCGAATCTCGGGCGAGTTTCCTCTTCGTTTATGCCTAAAGCTTTCCCGTGCCGAGTGCATGTTCGGGTTCGATCGATGCCGATCCGATGATATGAATCGTTGTTGCGACTATCAGAGAATGATCGTTGTTGTCGTTATGGGCTGTTCGGAACCGTGAAATCCCTCGTTGCAACTTGGATTCGCTGCTCGTCTGGAAAAACGGCTTTATGGAACGAGACGTTGGGACTTGGAGGAAATATGCCAAATTGGACGGGTCTCGTCAGGTTGTTACGCCGCCGTTTGGTGCTCGGTATAATATTCGGTCTCTCGCTCGCGTACTGTGCGATCTCGCTCCTGTCACACGAGGTACCGTTTCCCCGTCTCTTTTTTTTTGTTCCTTCTCGTATCGCGCTGCCAATCCTGTGACCGTCGAAAACGTGTATCACGATGCTACGATCCGTAGAAATTAGAAAATTCCCTGCGAAGCACCCGAGAAGGGGCCAGCGGCGAGCTCTCCGACGACAGAGACGCGCCACTGGTGGACTACAACGAGAATGGCGACGAGGAAGCGTTCAGAGGGTCCGCGAAAAACCTCGCTTGGCAATTGCCGCCGGAGAACAATTACGAGGCTGGGAACGACGACACTGGCGATACTAATCGCGACTCGCTCGACGCCAATGGCACTTTTGTCGTAGCACGTATGTGTCGCAACTCGATTCAGGTATACGCTCGGACCTCTTCAAAGTATTCCTTTCACAGAGAGCTGTATTAGGGGGGCGTAAGCAGGGCCCTTTCGAATCTTCTGCACGGAGAAAAATACGACCTCAAATTCTAACACTGGTTGCCAGAATTCTAATATTCAGTGCTTGAAAAGTATAGCAGTTTACTGCCAGTTCGGAATTCTAAGACTTGTTATAAAAGTGTAAAAATGATTCTCACACCGTATAGTAAGAATGATGCGTGCATATTATATTTGAAACTATTCTCGCAGAGGAGCTCTATATGCTGTTTAGTAAAAATAATGCTTGCATATTACATTTGAAACCATTCTCGCATAGGCGCGAGTTATATTTTAATATGGATTTTACAATACGTATAGCATGAATTTTCGTGTATGTATAGATTTAACTATACGCATAGCATAAATTTTGGGCATATAGCGAACAATATTACGAAGATATTAGTAAAATGTGACTCTTTATACCGTACTTTTTGTAGAATACTGGAAACTCATTGTTCCAATCACGTGGGCAAAATATCTTTTTAAGGTATTCCTTTCACGGAGGGCCATATTTTGTGGGGGCATAAGCAGGGCCTTCTGAATCGTCGGAAAATTACAATTGCGCTTAATAAAAAAATAAGTTAGAATGGATTATTATACTCAACGATAAACTAGAATAAAAAATTTCGTGCAAATTTAGTAGATTGAGACATTTTTACATTTATTTGAAACTTCACGGCTACGAAAATTCATCTGTTAGTCACATTTTTCCAAGTTTTAACATTATTATTTTCTTTAAACGTTCGGTGATCCTCTGTTTTTATTGTCATTATGGAATCTTTAGACTTTTTCACACCTGTGAGCAGTTTATACCAGGCATCTAAAGTTATTTAGTGTATAAATTATTAGATAGAAATGTGGCCAGCGTGACATGTCCATAAAGCGCCGTATAAATGTGACAATTTTTAGGGCCGTAATTTTTCGTTAAAGGTTCGGTAACTTGTCTTGAAATTTTACCAGTATACTAGGATGCATTTTTACTTCATTATAGACGAAAATCAGTTAAGTGTAAAATATTTGGGTTCGTGAAAGGAATACCTTAATACTACAAAAAATCACAATATGCTGAATAAAAAGTATTATTTGTATCAGTTTACGTGCCATATCGTAGGTTAAAATTTAAATTTCTTCATTATTACTATACCATAATTACAATTTTTATCTTCCATTAAATACTTTTTGATATTTAATTATGTTTTTTTTAGAAGCATAGTATTAATTCTAAACCTCGAGGCCCCTGTTTTCTCCGTCTGTAAATTACAGTGGTGCTTGATATAAAAATACGTTACAATGAATTTTTATACCCAACGATAAACTGGAATCAAACATTTTTGCCAAATTTAGTAGATTCAGACATTTTAACTTTGTCCCTGAAAAGTCGCGACTACCAAAATTCTGCTGGTCACATTTTTCCAAGTCTTACTATCAATATTTTCCTTAAACATTCGCTCACCACCTGTTTTTATTGTCATTACAGAATGTTTAGAATATTTACATGTATGAGCAGTTTATATCAGGCATCTAGAGTTATTGTGTATAAATTATTCGAAAGAAATGTAGCTGTTGTGTTATCCCCATAAAATGCCGTATAAATGAGACGATTTTTATAGTCGTAGTTCTTTGCTAATAGTTCGGTAACTTGAATTGAAATTTTACCAGTAAACTGGGATGTATTTTTACTTTGTTGTAGACGGAAATCAGTTAATTGTTAAATATTCGGGTTCGTGAAAGAAATACTTGAAGTTAGGACTTGCACAGTGGCAGGGTGAAAGAGAGTTTTGCTGGGAAAATGTTTAAACATCCCTATCTAGATATAGAAAAAAAGACTATAAGGTTTGAGGGGGGAGATCCCTGGAGGCAGCCAAAACGAAGTGAATTTACAAGGTTTTTTCGTATTGTAACTATTTCTTCTACATTACCGAGTTTTATGTACATATTGTTACATTTTTGAATATTCCACCTTTTTCTTTATATGTAAAAGTGGTGGATCTACACCACTTGCTTCAGAGACAGGTGCCGCCTAAGTTGTTCCACGGCGCACAACCTGGCATCTGGTGCATTGATCTGAATCATCAGAGCCAAGAAGTTTTGATTTCTAAAATCCACACACTGTAGGCGAACCTAAAAAATGTAAAGAAAAGTAAACATGCACAAAATGGTACATGTTTGAAAAAAAAACTCCTTTTTTTCATGAAATTTTTACTATAATATTTTTTAATGAAATAGTTTTTGGAAGTAATTTTCAAGAAATTTCAGGTTTACATAGACGGTAATTATGTTATCAAAAAGAGTGCAAAATTCGAAAATGATCGATCAGATAATTTTTTAGTTATCTTGTACGAGGTTCACGAAGAAGTGGTTTTCAGGAAAACGTGTTGAATGTTTTAGACTCAAAAATGTTGTGACTGAAAGTACCGACTAAACAACAATTCCAGGGCCATGAAATAGTCCACCAACTCCCTCGTGGAGTTCATTTTCGGCCATGAGCTCTTTACGTTATGGACGTATCCTCCCCCCCCCCCCCTTAACTTCTCATGCGCATGGAAATCACTTGATTCTATGCTTTGAATTCTGTAAAATATTGGGGCAGTTTTTACTCTTGTAGATTGACTGAGAGAAAAAATTGGCACGTGAACACTTTGATACAAAAATATACAACGATTATCGATATTTTTTTCCTGATGAGAGTATTCGAATGACGAGGGCGGGACTTTACACACAATTGATACATAGCCATGCCAAGTTTGAGTTTTTTATTTATCGAAAAATATTGGTGATGAATGACGTTATTATTTAAACAAAGTGCCACTGTTGCTACATGGCCAATCGGTACAGGTGAATCTGGCATCTAGGCTAATTCAAAATAAAAAATCTAAAAATGTACCTTTAGTATGATAAAAAAATTTCGTAGGACCGGGTACTTTATCGAAATTTTGAAAAGTACCAAAATAGCAAGCTGCAGAAAAAGAAAGTTCTATTTTCGACCAGAAAACAATTTGAATAATTTGTTGATAACGTTTGGATATACATATCGAAAAATCCTCTGGTCAAACGATAGAAAACTTATAAACTATGCTCTGTCCGAATTTGAAGTAAATTGGAAATTGATTTTGAGACACGTGTTACAACATTTGTTGAGGCGTTACGACGAGGTGACGACCCGAAAATCAGGGTTATTAAAAAAATAAATTTTGATGAAATAAGTAAGATGATTGAAAATTGGTCGGACATTTATTTGTGTGTACATTAATTAAGATCTGTTGCGAATTTCATGAAAAAATATTAATAATTGAAGCACTTATAAACAATTTCGTGAAGGATCTTTGAGCGCGAGCCGCTTAACGGTGTACTTGCTTTTCGCCACCTAGTTGATCTGAAAAAAAAGACTTTTTTTTCTTCAAATAGATAATATTGGTTAAGGCTAGACCGACCTTTTTTCGTTATCGTGTGTCGAGAAAAAATGACACAATTAATCTACCCCCCTAAAGAATTGCCAAAGTTTGACTTTTTTCCTGGGAAACGGTTGGTTAAAGAGAAACACATTTATCTTTAAAACAAAGAGGTACATATATTAAGAGCCTTTGAAAAAATTCACCAAAAAATACAGAAAAACAACAAAAACATGGCCGCCGGCAGAAGATAACATTTTTTTTCGCGACGTTTGGCGGTGGACTCTCCAGCTTAAACGGTCTATCTGAAATCTAAAAACCAAACGAGTTATTCGAGTTAACACTAAATACGAGTCGTTGACGATCGTCAATTAAAAAAAAAAAAATTTTAAACAAATAGGCGATGCAATGGATCCCGAGCATACAAAATCAACGAAAAAAGTCGTCATTTTTACGTAACTATTGAAAAAAGAAGATCGATTTTAAAAAAAGTCAGATTGTCAACGTCCTTTGAATGTTTCTCATCGTGTCTCCTGTAAATTTGGAAAGAATCCGTCAAGTGGTTCTCGGGATATCATGTCCACCGACCTTGAACACCGCATAATCTGAGCTAAGTTTGTGTTCTTTTTCTGTATTTTTGGTGATTTTTTTTAAGGCTCTCAATATATGTACCTTTGTTTTGAAAAAAGTGTTTCTTGTTCACCAACGGTTTCCCAGAAAAAAATCGGAACTTGGCCACTTTTTTCGGCTCTCTAACTAGACGTAGCCCCTTAATTTAATATTACAAATACTAAATTAAGGGGTTTTACTAAAATATTAAGTTAATATTACTAACATTAACTTAATTATAATTATATAACTCAAATATAATAAATGAATATTATAATATTAAAAGATTAAGTTAATATTACTAATATCAACTTCATACCAATACCTAAGGGGGCGTACACAAATTACGTAACTCGAAATATCCCAATTTTTAGCCCCCCCCCCCCCCCAACGGGACCGTAACGCTTGGCCACAATTCCGTTAGGTAACGGGTCTTTTGTCGTCAATAATTGCGATTTTTTTTCATAGACATAACTAATTATGAAAGGATCGGGCTTATACTCATTTTATGAAGTATATACTCATCTAGTTTTATACCAATTTTTATGACAAAATTTTAAAAATTAACCGAGATATATGCCTTGACTTGACGACGAAAAAAAAAAATTCTCCTCATTGTCCCATTAATATCTTTATGAAAGGTTATCTGTAAATTAAACGTCAACAATTTATCGATATCTATACAAATGTAGCTATCGTTATGCGTAGCCGTTTTCTTATTTTGGTTTTTTTTACAGAATGCCGACAGTTTGGACATTTTTTTCTATTTTCAAGGCCCTTTTTCTGTATTCAAACAGTCTTTTAAAATAGTAATTATCAAATGTTAAAAACGCGGATACGTACAACCTTCGGTCGATAAGTTTTAAAGTATTCGCTCGAAGAAGGTCGAAAAAACTAGTTTCGAGAAAAACGCGTTCAAAGTTTTCGTTCAGTGTTTCTTGATATAAAGTTATGTTTATTTTTCTAGAATATTGATACTCACATTGAAGTGTCTAGTCGCGGGCGATATGACGGTTCTTCATCTTCATGATAGTTCACAAAATAATAAGAGCCTGTACTTTATCCATTGTAAATGATGCCACACCTGTAGGGACTGAGGGCACTAACTGGTCACGCTACCTGTTCTCACTAAAGTGACTATAACACCGTCAATTTTCGGACTTGTGAATAAAAATGTTGTCAACATATTTTTCAATACATGTACTTTCAAGAATTATATTTAAAAAAAAATGTCCTTCACATTTTGCTTGGGGGATGTGGGAAAGCTGCTGTGCAAGTTCTTGCACAGTGACTTTCTCCCTTAACTGACACTGCGTATAGAAAGCTGTGAGCTGTCCACGGTAAAATTGCACGCGAGGTTTGAATTAAAAACTTGAACATGCGGAAATTTTACTATTTCTGGCAGCTAAGGGTCCACTTTGGAGCCACGAAAAAAAGGCTATTTTCGCGATTTTTTTAAAGGACTTTATAAAAGATATGAATATAAAACTTGTTGGGCTTGATAACGAGTCTTGAAATACATTTAAAAAAAATTAGAATCCATTTTCATTAATTTGTAAGTACAATAACTATAGTTTAACGTAACGCTTCAAAAATAGGTGGGCCAGGTAGCTCCATCACAACTCGGCAACGGCTTGTCTGAAACAAAAAAATCAAAGTCAATTAGATTCAGTATGACACCAGCTACAAAATGACCCTCGGATATAAAGTTTTATCAAAATTTTTAAAAAATGCAGGTGAAAGACGTAACAAGTTTTTTTTAACGCGTTTTTTCGCAAAAAAGAGTAAAAATCGAAATTTTAAAGCCATCGAGGGTCATCTTGTTGCGAATCATGTTTACAATATGTGGTTCAATTTCTAGAGCTAGATTTTGAAAAGTTTGTTTCGAGAAAAACGCGTTTGAAGTTTATACTATAAAAAATTCTTACCTAAACTCAATCGGCAATTCCTGCACCGTACAAAATCCCTTCTGATTGCTCATCATCGTCGATTTCTTCAAGTCTTGCTTGCTTTCGATTTTTTTAAATTTTTTAAGTGGACTGGCGCCTTAAAATTAAAATCTTGACGTAACGCAAACCTTGACCGCCCCTCTCCACGTACTCAGACCGTAACGCCTGGCCGTAACGCTCGGCCAGGCGTTACGGGGGTACTCAATACCCCCCCCCCCCCCACAATTGCGTTACGTAATTTGCGTATGTCCCCTAATGAAAAAAAATGTTAAGCAGAGAAACGTCGGTCAAGAGTAAACTACTATTTCCATACGTTTCATTAGATGCCGAGAAATCGTGTACATCGTTTTGAAAAATATAATTTCGAGAAAAACGCGTTTAAAGTTTTACTAGCACTCCTATCGTAATCATAAGTTTACCTTCAATTTGCGATTCTTGCACGATACGTTGGACCTTCCTCTTTAATTGGAATTGTCTCAAGCGACGAACGAGTGTTCGTCATTTTCACGCTAATTCCCTTGAAACATAGATTTGAAAAATGTGCAAAATAAAGGGTAAGTCGCAGCGGCGCGGTATATTAGGCGTATTGAAATCTCAATTGGGGCTATTCAGTAGGAGGGCCACGGTCGTTACAAGCACGACGCAAGGGAGCCGAGAGTAGAAGGGATTCAATACTTTGTTCGACAGGGTAAGGCTCTCATCGTGGATGAACGCGGCTACGTTTGTTCGCGCTCCGAGCTCTTATCGACCGGCTGTTGCGGCGCTCTGGAAAAGACGAGAGAAGAGAGCCACGACGTAGAGTCGCCCTTGAACCAGAGAAGAAAGAGATACAGCTGCGAGACGTGCAATCCTCAGGGTTGCTGCGCCGTTTACGAATATTGCGTTTCGTGCTGTCTTCAACCCGGCAAGGTAAGCGCGGTGTCGAGTGGCCGCTGTCGAACGCGTGGAGCACGGTCATGCAGATCTGGAAACTCCTGTGGTAGATTGATGAAGCCAATTTGCACGCTTCCCATCATAACAACCAGAGTCACAGATAGAAAATGTTATACGTTATGCCCTGTCCAAATTTGTAGTGAATCGGACGAAAGGATTTTGAGATACAATATAAAACGCAAGAAAAGAAATTTTTTGGATTTAAAAAAATATATGGCACGGATTGACGTCTTAAGGGGCTATACCAGTGTAAACGGTGAAAATTTGGGTAATTTTCGGGAATTTTTCGGAAGAAAAGCACTCAATTAAATGTTTCGGAAAATTAATAACGTATTTGGCTTTATTTGACCTATATTACATAATTTTTTCATAGAAAAATATTGAGATCCAAGCCACTTATGCGCTGCCTTCGGAGGCGCAAAAAAAAGTTCCTCCACTGCTGACATGATTCCGGCCGATTGAGTAGTTGAAACCAAAAAAGGAAAAAATGTCGTTAAACTGGAAGGTATTTCCTGTACAATGACGTAGGATTTTCGAAAAATATCACAATCTAACAAAATGGCGTAGTTATGAAAAAAAGTCTGTTTTCTTGCCTATAAAATGGTCGTTTTTTTCAATGCCAAATCGTCAATTTTCATCCAATCAAAAATATCCTACGTCATTGTAGAGTAAATATATTCAAGAGTACTCAGTTCAAATGTCAAGTCAATCGGATAATTGCTCTTTGAGTTACAATGTCAGCAAATTTGAAAAATCTCATTTCGAGACAAACGCGTTTAAAGATTTAACTATCGATTTTTGCAAGATAAAATGATTAGAGATACGGCCTTGAAATTTTTACGGGATATTCTTGAAAGTATAAACTGTCGAAAAAGGCAAAAAATCGATTTTTTAAAGTGTCACACTGGTATAGCCCCTTAAAGCCTAGGCTATAGAACCATGCAATAAAAAAATCGTATTTTTGAAATTTCAAGCCTACGCAGACCCCTTGATTCAATCAACAGATTTCAGTAATTTTTTTAAGGTATTCTTTTCACGAGCCCGAATATTTCACGATTAACTGATTTTAATTTACAATGTAATAAAAATACATCCTAGTTTAGTGGTAAAATTTCAAGCCAAGTTACCGAACTATTAACCAAGAATTACGGCCCTAAAAATCGTCCAATTTATATGGCACTTTATGGAGATAATACGCTGGCCACATTTCTTTCTAATAATTTATACACTGAATAACTCTAAACGCCTGATACAAACTGCTCTACGCTTGTGAAAAATTCTGAAGGTTCCATAACGACAATAAACCAGCGGGTCACCGAATGTTTCAAGACAATATTAATAATGAAACTTGGAAAAATGTGGATAGCAAATGAAGTTTCGTATTCGCGACTTTTCACAGAAAATGTCAAAATGTCTAAATGTACTACATTGCCGCGAAATGTTTTATTCCAGTTTATCATTGGGTGTAATAATTGAGTGTCACTTATTTTTTATTAAGCACCAATGTAATTTACCAGACATTCAGAAGGGCCCTGCTTATGCCCCCACAAAGTACGGCCCTCCGCGAAAGGAATACCTTAAGTTTGCTTTCCTTGAAAAAATACTCGTCTCCGAACTCCACGCCTCATACTTGGCCGATCGAGTGAATAATAGTCGGTTCAGCAACCCAATTTTTATCGGGTCGACTAGAAATTTTCAGAGAATATTTTTGAAATATTATATTCCGAGAATAGTCGAAAACCAAAAATTGGTATTTAAAAAAAAAACGTCTACTACGTTCAACGAGAGAATGACACGCTTCCGAACCTAAATTCGTCCGGTATGGACAGATCCCGCAGACTCTCTGCCCTCTCCACGTTGCCACGCTGGTGCAGGACCCAATACGCAGTAGGGGAGACGGGATACTTGAACCCCTCTTTTGTTTTTTACCCCAAATTCCCTTAATATAATATTCCAAATGTCTGGGCGCTGAAAGACGTGGAATTTCATTGGGAATAATCAGTATAATAACGACTAAGGTTGGTTTATAAATGTTTTAAATATCTCACCAAAACTAGATGAAGAGAAAGGTATCAAGTGTCCCATATATATGAGTGACTTGATCTGGGGGGAGCATATGTCCCCTAATAGGGGACACATGATTTGCCTTTGCCTGCATCTTCAGGATCAGCAATGTAGACATGCAATGAAAGATGTTAAAATTGTTATATTCTCATTTAATGTTCATTAACCCTTGTGTAAATTGACCCTTGTCACACTGGGCCAATTTGACTCAGTGTGACAAGCCTATCAGTCGGATGACCATGAAAAAATTCATGAACATACTTTAAATATTGCATGACATGTGCCAAAAATGATTATATCCAAATCCCATGGTAACATGCAAGGAAAGCCGTAAAGAGAAAAAGTTGCAAAGAAAACTTGGCGACGCTGGGTCGTTTAGACCCACGTGGCGACGAAGGGTTAAACAGACTTTCACCAACATTTTCATTATTCTCAAATTACAGCCTTTTTCGTAATCTAAATCAACAAACAATACCTCTTACTGCTTATTTTTGTCCCCTTTAATTGTAAATCTACTCAAATCTTTTCTTTTATTTTAATTACGTTAGTCGTTCATTAACTTCACGTTGTTAGCTTTACTTATATCAAAACAATCAACATTTGCAGGTAGCACCTATAATAAAATCTGCGTAGTCAAAAACACATAAGTATATAATAAATTATAGATATTATTATTTATAATTTAACCAACCGTTCTGTTTCTTTTAAATAACCTTAAATCGTTTAGGTATCATTATATCATAATGGTAATCAAGTATTTTCTTTTCATCTTAGGTTAATGATCTTTCTCAAAGTTACTTATCTGTTCTTCATCTACTTTTAAATTTTGAACTTGCTCAATGAGTTCGGAAACCCAATGCTAATTATTCTATTTGATGATGATTTGAGCTTTGAAGCAGGCGGTCTCTTCACAACTTGACATTTAGCGATTCCACTAATATCATCTTGAATAGGTCACTTGAAATGTTTTCTGAGAGAAAAGAACAACAATAGCTACGGGACACGTGATCCGGGAGATCAACTTTCCCATAAGAACGTGTACCAAGTGTCCCCAACCAGGTTGCGGTAAAAGAGTTATCTTTAGAAAAAAGCTATTTAAATCCAAGTGTTTTTCTGTGCAAAACTGTAAACTACATCTATGCTCACTTGTATTAAGGCCTTACGCCACAGTAACGGGTATAAAATCATGTGCGAATTTAACAATTATTTTTCGTATGAAAAAGGGATTCACTCATAAAATTAATTACACATCTATTTAACATGAATATCAAGCTGTTAGAATTCTTTTTTTGTTTTCAATGTACAAAGTGGCCGACTACTAATATTTTCTTTTGTTATCTTTTTTTTAGGCACTCCGCAGCGTGACATTTAGCATCCACAATTTTTTATCTAGAACAAAAAACAAAAATTCGCGTCAATCTACATTAGAATACCTAGATAAGTACGTACGGAATTTAAAAAATATTGTTTTATTCAAAAGTTGTAGGTATTTGAATTTAAGAAATGAATTTTCAGTGAAAAATTTCGTTATAACTGCTCATAAA
Organism: Ophion ellenae; assembly: GCA_963210295.1. Classification (NCBI taxonomy): domain Eukaryota; kingdom Metazoa; phylum Arthropoda; class Insecta; order Hymenoptera; family Ichneumonidae; genus Ophion; species Ophion ellenae. The sequence continues at coordinate 67,372,321 of OY723385.1, forward strand.
CTGCTCATAAAATGAAAAGTTTGCGATTAATCAGAAATTCCGTACGCATCTCCGCGAAATGCAATTAGAAACATAACTTTTAAATTTGAAGTAAATCGAGTGAAAATTATTGAAGTTATTTGTCACGCCAATTGGAAAAAAGCTGTATCGAGAAGTTTCGAGTAGTCGGCCATTTTGTACATCGAAAAAAAAAATATATATTTTCTAACAGCCTGATATTCATACTAAATAGATGTGTAATTAATTTTATGAGTGAATCACTTTTTCATACGAAAAAAAATTGTTAAATTCGCACATGATTTTATACTGTGGCCTAAGGCCTTAAAGACTGAAAAACACCTAGAACAACTTCTCCAAATAACAGTATAATCAAAATTAAAACTTACGAAAAAATATTAATCTGCCGCACCAAACACCAAGCCGTCCGCCATTTGCCAAGCTGTCAAGGCCGACAGGCCTTTAGAAAGTTTGTGGGTACCATAGACACCTAATGTTGCCAATTACAAGTAATGCAATGTACATAGAAGTTTTGTAAATGTTGTGTAGCAAGTCTCCCATAAGGATCAAGTAACCTCAGTCTCCCCTATATGTGTATATATATAAGCCCTTAACTTCGTTCGTTCTCCACTGCTGTAACCTGTTGAGTCTTCATCGCTAATTACCTGTCGAGTCTTAAGCTTCCGGTAAAGTTTCAAACGCGGTAACCTGTTAATCTTCCATCGCTGTAACTTCTCAAACGCAGTCTTAGGGAACTGCGGTCTCAGTGTCTCAGTTCCCTAACTTCTCTTAGGGAACTGCGGTCTCAGTGTACGGAACATCACCTCTGTCTCTCCTCATCTTATTCAACCGGTCGACCACAGCGAACCTGGCGACCAAATCTTGAACTTATTGCTTTTGCTTCACCAAACGAGTCCGACTCACCATAAAATCGCCATGGTCTCCAAGTTTCCATCGCTGGAACGCAACGAAAATTCTTTTTTATATTTTTATTTCCTAATTTTTATTATTTTACAAAATCTTTTTGTGCCAATTCATATCCTTGATCTCTGAACAAGTGACATAAAAAATAATTGAGTGTCATTCATAAGGAAGTCAAAAGGAATTCGAGCTTTTGAAAAATAATAACTTCCGTTGCATTTCAACGATGCAAACTTCAATCTCATTAATCGCCGGAGTCTCCAGACCTGTATGCAAGTCTGCGGTGCGGGGGAAAAAAGAGACAGACGTAACAGTGTTGCGATGGCGTTGAATGTCCGTACAGAGACGAGGGAAGAAGGAGCCAAGGAGCACGGGGGAGCGGGACCGCCGTGAGAATACACGAGGCCGGGACGAGGACGCGATCAGACCCCGGCTGCGAAACCTCGATCGTTTTCAAGCGTGCCTCGCCGCGTGTCGAACCTCAAGTGCAAGTGTACGACACGAAAATACGTACAAGGATCCGGACTCGAAACACTGCTACACTCAGTATCAACGATCATCGCGTCGCGACGAGAATATTCCTAAAAATAATAATGGTGACAACTCTATCGTTGTCGTTACATCTTCTTCTACGTTGCGATTATTCATCCAGCATTATCGCCCAATCCCTTGTCCTCCACCCCCCCTTAAGACCTCTCGGCGCGTGGTTGCGGTTCAGCCTTTTTTTTATTGCATTTTCCTTATCAACACCAATGCTTATATAGAAAAGCACCTTTATCAAAACCAATCCTTACATAGAAATGTCACCAAGTATTCTCCCAGATATATTATAAATTTGTGCAGATTCGTCGTTGAAGCTCTCGCAGTATCGTCTTTGGCATCCTAGAGGGAAGAACGTACTCCCCGCACGAGCTTGGATTTCGCGCGCCACAGGTCTTCGTAATCGATCTTCATCCCGGGATAACGTTTGCTCACAATCTCCATTACCTCGCTGCGTATGGGTTCTTGCACGGTGCCTCGAATCTGCAAAACCGGAAGTTATCGTCGATCGATCCTTTTGGGCCAAGTTTGATCCTGTTTGGGGAAGCTTTGAAATGATTTCAGCTAATTTGTACATCAACACCAGGTGTAGAAGTATGAAACCGGAATTTTTTGTAAAAATTACACGTCTGTTGTTTGAAAATGATAAAAAAAAGAATGGAGACGGCTTTCTGCGTCACATTCAATTGATCCGCGAGTTCTTGTTGACTTTGAGTATCATCTTCATCCAATAAGGCTTGCAATTCGTTGCCTGCGAACTTTTTCGGTGGTTTCCCACGCTCTTCGTTTCTCAAGTCAAAATCACCACTTTTGAATTTTTCGAACCACTCGAAACACTGTGTTTTACCAAGAGCATGTTCAGCGTAAGCTTCGACAAGCATTCGATGCGATTCTGCAGCAGTTTTCTTCAAATGATAACAGAAAACCAATGCTGTCCGCGAATCGTAGTTCGTAGGCACAAAACTCGACATGTTTAAGGTTATAGAAAAGTATACCGGTGTAGGGAACCTGGGTTGTTGTGTGTTGAAAATCTTCGTCAGCTGTTAGAGGGAGATGATGGCGCTGCAGAAGCGGTCTTACTGTCCCTAAACTGATGGCTAGCACCATCTATAGGGAAATTCCGGTTTCATACTTCTACACCTGGTATGTACAAATTTGCTGAAATGATTTAAAACACCTTGAACCCGAAATTTGAGTTAATTAACACATTAAATTATTTTTTTGGCGGCTTTATTTTACTCAACCGTTAGATTACAACGAACCTAGCGAACAAATCTGGAACATACGATTTTTGCTTCGGCTAATGAGTCTGTCTCGACCACTGAAAACTCGATCTTCGAGATCTGTACGTGAGACCGCGGGCTGATCCGTCGAGTAATCGGAGAGAGAGATTGATTGATTGATTGATGGTTTACTATATGCCTCAAAATAAACCTTTAGGCAACAGGATACATATAAGGAACAAGAATAAAAAATAGGATAAGGTAGTGTAAAGAAGAATACTTTGAGCCCAAAATTTGAGTTACTTAAGGGAGACTTTGTCCTTGAAAGAGCAGCGGGAGTCGTTAGCGGCTCAACATGAGCAGCTAGAAGAAGAGGACGGATGCCTCTATGGACCAGGCATTGCCAATTAGCGGTAATTATAAACACATTTATGTAAACACATTACAAAACTTTAAACGCGTTTTTCTCGAAAACACGTTTTTAAAAATGGCTGACATTCTCCTGACCGCTGTAGTTAACATATCGACCTGAAATTTGGAGAGCATACTCAGAAAATATGTCTTCACGGAATGACGGATCGTTTTTTTGATGGATACATTTTTGCATTTATTATTTATCTTTTTATGCGAAAAAAAACGCGAAAATTCGATTTTTTTTTAATTGCCGCCATTTTCCGAAATTTGTACTAAACGAAAAACCCATCCGTCATTCCATGACCAAAGGGTCACGGATTGATAATATGCTTTGAATTTGTGTTTCAGATCAACAAAGGGGCAGTGATGTCAGCCGTTTACCTCCCGCGATTTGAGGACCTGTTTTCGCGGAGCCGCAACGGCCGCCATTTTGGTTTAAAAAAAAATTTAACGTTCTGTATATCATGAATAAAAGCAAGAAAAAAACCGCACTCAAAAAGCTTTACTCGTTCCTTTAAAAAAAAAAAAATGTAAAGACCTGAAATATGGCACTCCAAGGACAATGTCTCCGTTAACAGATACAATTATTTCTTGGCGTCGTTATCTCACTCAACCGTTAGACTATAACGAACCTAGCGAGAAAATCTGGAACCTACGATTTTTGCTTCGGATAATGAGTCTGTCCCCACTAAAAGCGCGCGATCTTCCAGACCTGTACGTGAGACCAGTAAAAATAGCAAAAGAGTAAGACGGACGGTACACAGTCAATGTCTACAAAAATAAAGAAAAAATAGAACAAGAACAATGATATACTGGGTCAGGGAACAGCTAATGGCAAAAGGAATTTTTTTAAATAAATATTTTCTAACCTATTAGACTTGGGAGAAAATGTTTCCTACAAAAGTTTCATAGTTCGAAGGCGGTCATCGAGTGGTGGCTGCGAGGTTCATCCAAGTGGAGGCGCTTCGGAGATTTCAAGGTCACCGCCACTTTTTTTAAATGGGCCCACTATTTCTTTTCACAACTTTATCAAGGCACTAAAAATAAGTTAACACACCGAATTTCAAAATTTAGTATAAGTACAAGATTTAGTAACCGTTTTTTCAATCGATTCTAGGGTAAAAAGATTGAAATTAATTTTTCATCGATTTTCCATACTAAATCTTGAACGATAATGGTGAAATTTGGTGTTCGAACTTATTTGTAGTTTCTTGTCAAAAATCTGAAAACAAAAATAGTGGTCCCAGTGAAAAAATGGAGGTGAGTTTGAAATCTCCGAAACGCCTCCACCTGGATGAACTTCGCACCCAACACTCGATGGACCCCTTCGAACTATGCAACTTTAGTAGGAAAAGCTTTTTCCTAAGTCTAACTAGGTAAGAAAATACTGTTACTGTTAATAGTTGTTGCCTCATCCGATGTAAACGTCAGATCAATACCGAAAAGTGAAGTCGAGAGTCAAGTGAAGGCTCAGTAGCTCAACACAAGAGAGAGAGAGAGAGAGAGTCGTTTATTTCGTACGCTAGGTGCAAAAGCCCCTAAAAGTGGCGTGCTTGTACAAATACCGTGATACAGAATCATTTATAGTAAATGAAATAAAATCGGTGAGTTATAAAAAAACATTACAGTCTTTGAAGCAAGCAAAAAAATGAGATATTGAAAATAATTATGTATTTTGAAATATTTATTATACGTTATTCGACACATGGAGAGTTCTCCATCTCTTACACACACATGCATGCTTTACGTCTCGTCTCACAAAATACGCGATGCTAAAATCGCACATTTTCCCTAGTGTGTGTCATTCGTCTCGTCTCGTCTAGTCTCGTGACGCGAAAGAATCTGTCCGATGAACCTAAAAATAGTTTTATCAATATTGAGGGGGGAGATACCTTTAGGCGTGGAAAAAATATGGTGATTTTCACTTTTTTTTTAAAGGAAAGATTTCTTCACCAATTTTTAAACTGAGGGTATGTTTTGTTACAACTTTTGGCTGTTACATGGTATTTTTTTTATCAATCTTTAAAAATGGCGGAGGTGTGGCAGGGTCTTCTAAACTGCATTTACAAAACTGGCGAGACGTATGGCTGAAAAACTAATCGTCCGATTCTGATGAAATTTGGTACAAATCTTTCTAACCTTATGGTCTAAAACACGACTCTAAATGTTTTTGAAAATTAAAAATAAACGTTTTTCATCGGAAAATGTAGTAATTTTTTCCGGTTCAGTAGTTTCGAAGATTTTATCAACAAGCCGTCGAAAAACGTTTCGGGAAAAACGCGTTTAGAGTTTGTTTGGGTTACATAAATACAATTTATAAAAAATTCTATGTATTTCGATAGTGTAATCGAATAGTAGCAGGATAGTGTAATACTTTCATATCAAGGGGAGGTACCTGAGTAAACGGCGAGAAAAACAGGTAAAGTTCGGGAATTTTTATCTCAAAAACTAATGTTTTGATTGGATCCGGGTTTTTTTTTATTGGAAAATATGTACATTGAGGTATGTTTAAGAATTTTTTAAAATAAATTCGTTGACTGGAAGCGATTCAAACGGGATTATCTCGAAACATAGTTTTCAAAGTCGGTGCCAAATGTATCTCGAAAACGGCTTGTTCGATTTTGTCCAAATTTGCATACAATATTCTTCGATAGTTTTTCTCGTTCGCCACGTAGGGGTTTTTCATTTGATTGAACCATTACTTTTTTATGCAATGTGTATGCAATCCAAAATCGTCGAAAATTGTGAACGAAAAACGAATGTTAAATCAAAACGGTCGCAATTCCGTCAAAAATTAAAATAAAAATAAAATCCTACGTGGCGAACGAGAAGAACTATCGAATAATAATAATAATATAAACCTATAAACAAAATGCATGAAAATAGGATTCTTTAGCGTCTAAAGTTTGAAGACCCCTTGATACAAAAAAATATCATGTAACAGTCAAAAGTAGTAATAAAACATACCCTGAGTCTAAAAAATGGCGAAAAAATCTTTCCTTAAAATAAAAATCATGAAAACCAGGAATTTTCTCCTCGCCTAAAGGTATCTCCCCCCTTTAAAACGTATAAAAGTGAAAGCAGAGAGAGAGAGAGAGAGAGACTGGAAAGGATCAAGACGCGACCAAAAGCCCGCACTGACCTCGGTGTATTCGCAGTTTGCGGCCGCGTAATGACAGGAGATGGCTTTCCGCGTGCGCTTCGAACGGTTGACCCCCGAGCCGTGAACGAGCAGCGGATGGAAGAAGAGCGTGTCACCCGGCTGGACCTCCAAATCAACCCAGCGCATCGAATCCGGTAGATCCTAGTCGTTAACATAGTGGGACGAACGTTAAGGGGCTATACCAGTGTGACACTTTTAAAAAATGGATTTTTTTTTGCCTTTTTCGACAGTTTATACTTCCAAGAATATCATTATCATTTATCTCATTTATAGCAATATCATTTTATCTTGCAAAAATTGATAGTTAAGGGGTTACTCCCACTGGCGATTTTGAAAAAATCGATTTTTTTATTGCATTTTTTTGAAGTATAAGTATCTGAGAATATGTCCTGAAAATGTCAAGTCGATCCGAAAAAAATTGACTGAGATATGAGCGTTGAAAGAGAAGAATCCGCGTTGAAAGAGCGTTGAAAGAGAAACTTTAAACGCGTTTTTCTCAAAATGGCATTTCTGAAGTCGGTGACCAAGATTACTCGAACACTAATGAACCGATCTTCTTGAAATTTTGCAGGCTTGTTTAATACATAAAAATGTAATCTTTAATCGTTCGATTTTTTTTTTCGAAAAAAATGGCCGTTTTATAGCCAAAAAACGGCCGTTTTTTTTTCGTTAAAATCGAACCATTAACTTTGACTGTCCGCCATTTTGTGAAAAATGAATATTTTTTAAAATCCTTCGATTAAAGACTAGTTTATACTTATATTTGACTAAATCCATCCGCATTTTTTTTTCAGATGATCCACTTCGCCGCAATGTTGGTCACCGCAAACCGTGTATATAAAAACATTATTTCATTGACGGCCATTTGCCACTAAACAATGTAATATTTTTCAATAAAAAAATTACTGAAAGTTCTTCAAGATGTGTTCTTTAAGATGGTATATTGATCGATTAAAACAGTTTTGTAGTTTTCTTTAAAAAAATTAATGAAAAAGGCCTTTTTTGCGCTACAAGTGGGGGTAACGCCTTAAATCTTTAAACGCGTTTTTCACGAAATGAGATCTTTCAAATTTGCCGACATTGTAACTCAAAGAGAAATTATCCGATTGACTTGAAATTTGAACTGTTGAATATGTTTACTCTACAATGACGTAGGATATTTTTGATTGGATGAAAATCGACGATTTGGCATTGAAAAAACGACCATTTTATAGGCAAGAAAACAGACTTTTTTTTATAACTACGCCATTTTGTTAGATTTTGATATTTTTCGAAAATCCTACGTCGTTGTACAGGAAATACCTTCCAGTTTAACGACATTTTTTCCTTTTTCGGTTTCAGCTACTCAATCGGCCGGAATCATGTCAGCAGTGGAGGAACTTTTGGCGCCTCCGAAGGCAGCGCATACGTCGCTTGAACCTCAATATTTTTCGATGAAAAAATTATGTAATATAGGTGAAATGTAGCCAAATATATTCTTAATTTTCCAAAACACTTAATTGAGTACTTTTCTTCCAAAAAATTTACGAAAATCACCAAAATTTTCAGCGTTTACACTAGTATAGCCCCTTAAAGACACAGCCCCTCTGCTCGTAGGACTCGCAGGAGAGGAAAAAAAGGGTCACCTGAATCTCGTGGTACAATTTATTCACGGGACCCGAGGCCGATTCGTTTGGATAGCCGTGCGGAAACAAGTGGCCGGGAAGGTGAGAACCGGGTGACACGTAGAGACATCCGTTGAGAGTGTCGCAAGGTTCGATGGCGGTCCAAGTGGCGACGATGCGATCGGCCGGGCGAAATGGAAAGTAGTACAAGTCCTGATGAGGAGGATGCCTGGCGGACCCAACGGTTAGCTCGACAAAGCTAGAGGGTGCGTGATGTCCAATAGAGATGACACTCACCTGCTGCTCTTCGAGCCCGCATCAGGAGGTTTCGCTATCAGCATGCTGTGCATCGCCATTATGCTCGGCCCTGTAAAAGACTCGACGATATCCAAGAGCGGCTGGTACTCGAAGTACTCGCGGAAAACGTCGTCGTAATTCAGATCCTGGATCTTGTTGACCAAGGATCGGTTGGTCACGTCACGCATCACGATCATCCCATCCCTCGGCGCCTTTCCCGAGACTATGTCATCGAATCTGCATAGACACGACAATCGTCACGATCCTGCCTAACGGGTATGCGTTGGTGTTTCACCAAATTTGCGATAGTATGACGAGTGGCAAGTGCTGGGAGAGCAATGAAGAGCAATGAAGGAGGGAATGTATCGGTAGTGGGAGCAAGTCAGGACCATGACGGAATGGCGTCTGGCAGCCATTTTGGGGCGGCATTTGCGACGCTTATGAGCGTCGCCTGCAGCCACTTGGCTGAGACTACGTTGGCTTGAGAAGCGTCACGCGAGTGATGCTCTGAGAAATGTAAATGCGATGCAAAACATTGCCAGGCTTGTGGAAGAGTAGCTGAAGGCACTTCCGGCATCTACACTACCGGCGGAAAGTTTCCGGACTTAAGTTTAAGACGGAATGACACCTCATCGCGGTCGGTATGGTAGAACAATTATAGATGCCCAAAAATCTCTGAAACGGCTCTTCAGATCCCGTCGAAACTTTGCCAAACAACGTCAAATAGGTGGACGAACAGCTGTCTGCCCCTCATATTTTCTGAATTTGAAGAAAAAAAAACGTAGATTGGCTTATCGTAAGCCAATCTACGTTTTTTTCCTCGAATTCAGAGAATTTGAGGGGCAGACGGCTGTTCGTCTACCTATTTGACGTTGTTTGGCAAAGTTTCGACGAGATCTGAAGAGCCACCTGATGGAAATCCGATTATTGGAATTCGTCAGATTTTAACAAAAAATGTCAGATTTGATAATATTCCGTCAACTTTCAATGAGAAATAATGTCAGAATATGTCATTTATACGACAGAATCTGTCATATTATTTCGAGATTTGACATTTTCTGTGAGAAGTTCATGATTTCTGACCGGAAATTGGAACATGCTTTACAGAATCTGTCATATTTTATCAGAAAAGTAATGTTATAATTCAGTAATTTTTGTCAGAATCTTACATAATATGTTATATAATGTCGTAAGAGTTTTCCATTTTATGTGATATTTTCGTCATTTAATGTCATTTTTTGATGGAATAAAATGGAATTCTTCAACATTCATGAAATATTATGACCGAATCTGTCGAATTATATCATTCTTTCTTATTTTTTGTGAGATTTTCGTCATTAAATGTCATTTTTTTATGGAATATAATGGAATTCTTCAACATTTATAAAATATTATGACCGAATATGTCAAACCCAAACCCCAATATGTCAAAGCCAAAACCCAAACAAATTATGATAAAAATTATCGTTTTCTATCATTTTTTGACATTTTCTGTCATTTTTTTCGATGCAACAATATGTCAAAAAATGGAAAACTGATTTATCATTTTTTGTTAAAAGATGACATTTTCCGACATAAAGATGACAGAAAGTATCAAATTCTGTAATTTAATGACAGCTGAAATCTGTCAGAATTCAACAAAAATGTGACAACAAATTATGATAAAAATTATCGTTTTCTATCATTTTTTGACATTTTCTGTCATTTTTTTCGATGCAACAATATGTCAAAAAATGGAAAACTGATTCATCATTTTTTGTTAAAAGATGACATTTTTCGACATAAAGATGACAGAAAGTATCAAATTCTGTAATTTAATGACAGCTGAAATCTGTCAGAATTCAACAAAAATGTGACAACAAATTATGATAAAAATTATCGTTTTCTATCATTTTTTGACATTTTCTGTCATTTTTTTCGATGCAACAATATGTCAAAAAATGGAAAATTAATTTTATCATTTTTTGTTAAAAGATGACATTTTCTGACAAAAAGATGACAGAAAGTATCGAATTCTGTGATTTTATGACATTCCGTAAAGTTAACATAATATGTGAGGTTCTGTCCGATTTTCATAGATTATTTCCGACAGAATCTATCAAAATATGTACGATTCCATCAAATTATGTTAGAATCTATTCATTTTCACAGTTTCTGACATTTTTAAACAGATTTCAACATTATTTGTCGAATTCCAATAAGCGGATTTCCATCAGGGCCGTTTCAGAGATTTTTGGGTATCTACAATTGTTCTACCATACCGAGCGCGATGCGGTGTCATTCCGTCTTAAGGGGCTATACCAGTGTAACACTTTCAAAAAATCGATTTTTTTTTGCCTTTTTCGACAGTTTATACTTTCAAGAATATCCTGCAAAAATTTCAAGGCAGTGTCTCTAATCATTTTATCTTGCAAAAATCGATAGTTGAGGTAGTTCCTCTGCGTAATTCTCACCCAAAAGTTTACATACAATGTTCATGTTTAAAAGATTGATAATTGGTTTAATTAGTAACGAATAAAATAAAAAACTACGCCATATTGACTCGGCACTAGTAGATAATACGATGGATATCATTTATTGCCGTAAAATATATTTTGTATTGTGTTTTTGATCGACCATTGCCAGTAAACTTTTTGCCGGGACTGTCCAGGCTTTGCCGCAATTGTTTTTTTTCCAGGCTTTACCAGGCTTTGCACCAAAATTGTGAAGGCTTCTCATGGTTATATCTTGGAAACTAGATGGTGAATCATTCTCATTTTTTTTCACATTATTCGTGATATCTTACTGTAGCTTATCCTCGTTTTTTATCAATTTCTTAATTTTATTTTTGACGGTAGAATTAATGATGCTCTGTTTGCCCATCATAACGCATTTGTTACGTGTAAACCAAGCCAACTTTAAGTGTAAATATCTCAGGTTTGGGGTGGTCAAACTTATTCAAATTGCACAGATGTTTGGATAATGTATTAAATAACGTATATGTCAAATTTCAACCATTTCTCAATTCAACTCTTCTGTGGAGGTACTACCTTAATTCTTTAAACGCATTTTTCTCGAAATGAGATTTTTCAAATTAGCTGACATTGTAACTCAAAGAGCAATTATCCGATTGACTTGAACTTTGAACTGAGTACTCTTGCATATATTTACTCTACAATGACGTAGGATATTTTTAATTGGATGAAAATTGACGATTTGGAATTGCAAAATACGACCATTTTATAAGCAAGAAAACAGACTTTTTTCATAACTACGCCATTTTGTTGGATTTTGATATTTTTCGAAAATCCTACGCCATTGTACAAGAAATAATTTCCAGTTTCACGACATTTTTTCCTTTTTCGGTTTCAGCTACTCAATCGGCCGGAATCATGTCAGCAGTGGAGGGACTTTGTTTTTTGGCGCCTCCGAAGGCAGCGCATAAGTCGCTTGGATGTCAATATTTTTCTATGAAAAAAAAAATGTAATATCGGTCAAATATAGCCAAATATATTCTAAGTTTTTCGAAACGTTTAATTGAGTACTTTTCTTCCAAAAAATTCTCGAAAATCACCTAAATGTTCAGCCTCTTAAAAGAGTGCCGGAACGGTTTTCTATGCCATTTTACCGGTTGACTTAGGCCAATTTAATAAACGGCATTTTAAAGAGGAGGGATTAACCTTCATTTTCGCATTTTTCAAAAAATTTTACGATTTTTTTTACAATTAGCACCCGTCTTTGAAAACGACCATTTTTCGTCGTTTTTTTTCCTTTTTGAGTGAACCCCGTTTTCAGTAAAAAAATGTTGGAAAATCACTCGGGATTCATCGGTTTCTTTCCAAGATTGTTGTCGGAAAAACTTGAGAGGATGCCGCGTGCGGTGAAGAGCGTGCTGTCGGCGAAAGGAGATTTCTTCGACGAGACCAAAGTTTGATATGTAAGTCAAAAATTTAATTACATTGTTGTTATGGTATTCAGATCAATCGAGCTATGACCGGAAATGGATGAAAAAAAAAAATCGAAAAAAATCTGAAAAAATTCTCGTGAACTCACAAGAAGCAATGCAACTTTTTTTGCTATCTCGAGGTTTTGTTGTAAATCTCATCGTTTTCGTACTCCGGAGCAATTTTTAAATGATCTATTTTTGCACAAAAATCGAAATATTGTTGAAAAAAAAATCGTAGAAATTTTTTTTTTAACGAAATTGCAGCTTAGGCTTCCCCCTTTATGATTTTGATGGAAGAAATGCGTAACATTTTTTTTACTGCAAACGGGGTCCACTCAAAAAGGAACAAAAAACGACGAAAAAATGGTCGTTTTCAAAACCGGGTGCTAATTGCAAAAAAAGTCGTAAAATTTTTTGAAAAAAGCCCACACGAAGATAAATCCCTCCTCTTTAAAATGCCGTTTATTAAATTGGCCTAGGTCAATTACCGGCGAAATGGCATAGAAAACCGTTCCAGCACTCTTTTAAACTTTTGTCCGGAAACTTTTCGCCGGTAGCGTACGTCATGCTGCAGTGCCGGAAACTGATTTAACCCTTACTTGCCACGCTTCTGTAGAATACACATCATCAATACATTTTCGCATGATAAAAAAAGTAGTGGGGTTGTTTCGAACCCCACAGTGGCAAGTAAGGGTTATGTCGGGAGCGAGTGACATCTTGAGGCGGCACTTTTCAAATGACGTCGCACCCAATGGTAGCACATTCGCCTCAGCCTTGCATTCAGACTCGTAGTCGTCCGAATGCAATGTAATGCTGAATGTGACAACCTTGGACGCGAAGTAATTCTTCGGCCTCCGCACATGCTGCGTGCGATATTTTGGGTGTTCCAAATTGGTCACTCCGCCAACTTCATTGAAGTTTGTTTCATTGGGTCATCGTGCGCAGAGAAATTATCAGTCTTCTGCCTTTATATTGAACTGGATTGAAGACATATAGCCATGAGATTGTATGTCGGATAGGCGGCCCAACCCATGTCGAAGAGAACGTTGAAATTGAATATCCAGGCATGCGTGTGCAGGTGCACGCATAGAAACCAATAGCTCGTTGAAACGTAGCTGTTCGTCAATAATTGTAGGGTGGGTGTTGGGCATGCCCGCGCGAAGGACGAACCGTGGGATGCGTAGAATCGTAGGGTGGTTGCTGGTCTCGTTTTGTCGATTTATTTCTCAAACAAACCCAAACGAACGAAAATAAATCACAAGGTGCTTAGTGAGGTGGGTGCCGAGTTATCTCGTTTGGGTTTTTCTGTGGATCCGAACAAACGAACAAATAGACCCCTATAAATAATATACACCCGAACAAATAAGCCGAAACAAACAGACCCTACCAATGCAATCGACCCAAACAAACAGACCCCAGCAAACAAACCCAAACCACCTTTTATCAGCATCCGATAATAGTGGGATGATCGTTAAGCATATCCCGCAAGTATGTTTGGAATCCCGAGATGCATAGACTGGTGCGGTGGCTCCTCGTTCTATTTGCTTCGAATTTTTCACCCTCAAAGAAACACGGCACTACCTGCCAAACCCAAACGAGCAAGCCCGATATCCATTCCAATGCGCCGCGTACCTGAGACGGAACACCGCGCGTTCCATTTATGGTGATGAGATTAGAATCTAGGAAACTATAAATAACCCGAACGGAGGATCTTGATAAGTGACCTCCGGAAACACGGACCGAGTTCAATTTATTTCTGAAGTATGGCTTGTTCGGAATAGGCTATTTTACTCTATGTATTGGGTGTACAACTTAACTCGGTCCGTTCTTTTGCTTAAAATACGCATTTATTTGAATGATTAAATGAATTAATACATTAATGAAAATATTGTCCATCGCTAGCCACTACTTTTCCCCATCTTTCTGGTAATTTATGAATTCCGTCGCGGAAGAAGCGTTCGTCTTTTGAAGCCAAGAATGAATCGAGTCCATTTTTGATACCCTGTTGTGACGTGAAGCTTATTCCAGTCAAAGCGTTCTGCATTGATCAAAACAAATGGTAGTCTGAAGGGGCAAGGTCTGGGGTATAAGGCGGGTGAGCCAGAATTTCCCACCCGCTATTTTCCAAATAGTTTTTAACCACAATAGCAACGTGAGGCCTTGTCATGTTGAAAGATTATGGACTCGTGTCTGGTCGCATATTCTGGACGTTTTTCGGCTATAGCTCGCTTTAAACGGATCAATTGTTGCCTGTAGAAGTCTCCCGTGATGGTTTGACCAGCATTCGGTGGGCTTCAGCTGCACTTTTCTTCCAATTGAAACAGAAAATCAACACTTCCCGCAAATGGTGCTTATTTCGGACGAAATTCGACATTTTCACCGCAGTAAAAAATTAGATTTGATGTGCAAAACTCAAAGGTCTGTAAACGATATTTGGTTAAGAGATGTTGATACTTCACGATACAGCAAAAAACAGCTGTTGCCGTCAACCATTTATAGCACCTAGAGCTATATTTTGAAAACGGACCGAACTAAGCTGTACACCTAATAAGAAAAAAAAACTAAGAACGTATAAATAAGGTAGTTTTCGCAATAAGCAATCGCATAATGTTGGTTTTAATTTATAAAAACACAAAATAAATTTTATATATCATTTAAAAAAATACTTTTTCTATCTGTTCAACGAACTTGCGAAACGGTAGCCGCCATAATGGATTCCGACGTGACGTCATTGGTATATTAAACAAAGAAAGCGGTAGACGTGTTACTCTCTAACCTGTGAAAGAAAGCGTCAACAACTACATATTCTCGTTTGTCATAGTTAATTGCAAATTTTCAAATAGTTATTTGTACTTCAAAAAAGAACAAATGTTTTTTTTTCGGACTGTGACTGGATCTCTTCTCGCCAGTTTTACCCAAGTCTTCCTCATATTTATATCAATTTGCATTTTAATCCACAACTTTCCCGGCGTTTTTGCACTAGTATTCTTACATTGAGGAACAACACACCGATGATAGGAATTGTAACTCACTTTTAACCAACAAAATTTATGCATTCAGAATTGGCGCAGCGTCGGTGTTTACTACGCAAGTAACGTCACGAAGTAACATATGGCAGCTAGCGTGTTCGCGCGGAAATTTGAAACGTAAAATTTAAGGTAGTACCTCTACAGAAGAGTTGAATTAGGAAATGGTTGAAATTTGACATATACGTTATTTAATACATTATCCAAACATCTGTGCAATTTGAATAAGTTTGACCACCCCAATCCTGAGATATTTACACTTAAAGTTGGCTTGGTTTACACGTAACAAATGCGTTATGATGGGCAAACAGAGCATCATTAATTCTACCGTCAAAACTAAAATTAAGAAATTGATAAAAAACGAGGATAAGCTGCAGTAAGAAATCACGAATAATGTGAAAAGAAATGAGAATGATTCACCATCTAGTTTCCAAGATATAACCATGAGAAGCCTTCACAATTTTGGTGCGAAGCCTGGCAAAGCCTGGAAAAAAAACAATTGGGGCAAAGCCTGGACAGTCCCGGCAAAAAGTTTACTGGCAATGGTCGATCAAAAACACAATACAAAATATATTTTACGGCAATAAATGATATCCATCGTATTATCTACTAGTACCGAGTCAATATTGCGTAGTTTTTAATTTTATTCATTACTAATTAAACCAATTATTAATCTTTTAAACATGAACATGGTATGTAAACTTTTGGTTGAGATTTTCGCAGAGGAACTACCTTAAATGCATTTTTATGGCACTTATCGATTTCATAAAATAGAAATAAAAATTCTAGTAGTTTATTACCACCTAAGGATCAAATTGAGACACCTTTCAACAAAGGGTGTAATACCCTATTACAGCTAATATTTTTTGGTAATGCCTGTCGCGAGAATTGTATTTGAGATTTGGAAAATAATGGAAATTGAGTCAACGGGTCATTGTACTTTAGACGCTAAAACGGCTATTTTCATGAATTTTTTTGATAGGTTTATAGTATAGATATTGATATAAATGTTGTTACACTTAATAAATACACTTTCGAAATTGATTTAAAAATATTTTAATGTATTTATGTAACCCAAACAAACTTTAAACGCGTTTTTCTCGAAACAACGTTTTTCGACGGCTTGTTGATAAAATCTTCGAAACTCTTGAACCGATGCTTATGAAATTTTAACCACATATTCTTACAAGTATAGCTATAGCGCATATCAAGGATTTTGTGAAATTTCGATATTTACTATTTTTTGGCGAAAAAACGGTGACAAACACGTTTTTTTGTTGTTTTTTGGAAAATGTCCGCCATTTTGTTATTTTTGCATGTATCAAAAATCGTATGATATGCGCTATAGTCATTAACATACTGAATCTAGAACCGTTTGAGTTTTTTGTTTCAGATTATCCATCTCCGAGATTTCATCAACAGCGCAGACCTACAATTTTTTAGGACATTCTTTTAACGACGATTTTCGTCTATAAATAGTGACTTAACCCTTGATAGTCACACTGGGTCCACGGGACCCAAACAAATTATTTTGATGCCGTACAACTTTTTTTTCCAATAAAACATACATTTTTTATATGCGTAAGAGTTTCGTTCTTTCCTTTCAAATCGCACCTGCGTTGGATGAAATAAATATACTTTTTGAAAAGTCCACAGAAACCGGTATATCTATTTCAAAGTACATTGTTTCCAGATTATAAAACCATTTTTTTATTTATTTTTTTCATTAATTACAAGAGTTACAGCATTTTTTGTAAAAAAAAAAGTCATTTTTCACGTTTTTTTTGTATAATTTTTGTTGCGTATTTAAAATTTAATTTTTATTTCTAACCAATATCCTTGTATTAAACAAGGTTAAAATAATACCTCACTATTTTTTTCATATCGCTCAATGCATTGTTTCATTATTTGTAACAATTTAAAAACGCCGGGGGTCCCATGGACCCAGTATGACTATAACGTGATTCTAGCTAAGTGTGACTACTAAAGGTTACTTAAGGGGGGATTGTCTTTTTTTTCGCAAAATTTACCGCTTTTTGGGAATTTTTTTGTGAAGAAAGTATACAACGGAAAACTTGTGAAACTTGGCATATAGTTTTATTGATCTGTTTACTACATACAAAAAAATTTTTAAACAATTTCATCAAAAAATCCCCCCTCAAACGCGTTTTTCTCGAAACAGCTTTTTCACAACTGGTGTGCACGATTTCTCAAAAACTATTCAACCGATTGCCTTCAAATTTGGACAGAATGCTCAGCTGAGATCCTTTTATCGTTTGATGAAGCAAAAAAGCAATACGTTTAATAGTTTTTTGTTTATAACAAAAAATCGATCAATTTTTTTCGAAAAATCGATACTTCAAGTTCAAAACGTCACCAAATCGTCAATTTTTTTTCCCCTTCATCGAACGATAGCTATATGTGTCTAAAGTAAAATGCTTTTTGGGTTTTTGTTGCAGGATGAACGTGAAGGCTGTAATCGGGCACACCATCAAAAAAGGACCATCGCGCGTCGAGGGGGGTGGGAGGCGGATTTCTTGATGAAATTGTTTAAAAATTTTTTTGTATGTAGTAAACAGATCAATAAAACTATATGCCAAGTTTCACAAGTTTTCCGTTGTATACTTTCTTCACAAAAAAATTCCCAAAAAGCGGTAAATTTTGCGAAAAAAAAGACAATCCCCCCTTAAATAAAATTTTTTTTAAATGTATTTCGAAAGTGTATTTATTAAGTTTAACAGCTTTTATATCAATATCCATAATATAAACCTATCAAAAAAAATTCATGAAAATAGCCGTTTTTTAGCGTCTAAGTGAGAAGACCCCTCAAAATGGGCAGTAGTTTTCGCAGTTCCTTCTGCGAGCTTGTAAGAAAAAAAAAGTATCATGGTTGGATATAAAAAATGTTATTTTCAAGATTTTTCTACAAATCAATTGAGATCCCAATCTGAAGCATCGACTCGCAAAATTTCACCCATATAGGTTTAAGGATGTAAAAGCTGCGAGGCTGCACCGTACGGATGAACATGTCGAAGTTATAAGGAATCCTCCTATGACTACAGAACCCAAAAAAGAGTTTTTTTGCCCCCCTAGTGCGATAAACTAAGTCACGAAGTAAAGCGAGTTAAAACGCAAGGTATTTTCCTCACTGGTGCGATAGAGTATGTCACAAAGTTGTTTTTTTTTCGCACTATAGTGCGCGGTAAAGTAAGCCATACGATGAATCCTTGAGAAATAAGCCACTCGTCGGACGCTCAACAAATATCGAAAATCGATCTTTCGAGGCAGGCGTTGCAGAAAAACGTTTGCCAACGCGCCACGCGCGTTCAGCTGAGCGTTGCTCCAATAAAACAAAACAGAGAGTAATCTTCAGTAATAGGGCTCGATAAACGCATATTTCCCGTAACGAAATAATTTTAAAGCTTACTGCTGTATCCGTAAAGGGAGACTTCCTGTCTAGAGTCGTAAAGAGATGCGGATTCCGACAATTTTTTATGGACACCCAGTTGGTACAATGAAAATTCCATTGGTCGACATTTATTCTACCCATCTTCAAGGATCTTTACAAATTTTTTCACATCATTTTGTAACTTGACGACGCTGAAGCTGGATAAAACGAGTCACCTTCGTGTAATAGTGTCCTGCGGCCGGCAACATTAAGGTAGTACCTCCACAGAAGAGTTGAATTAAGAAATGGTTGAAATTTGACATATACGTTATTTAATACATTATCCAAACATCTGTGCAATTTAAATAAGTTTGACCACCCCAAACCTGAGATATTTACACTTAAAGTTGGCTTGGTTTACACGTAACAAATGCGTTATGATGGCCAAACAGAGCATCATTAATTCTACCGTCAAAACTAAGATTGAGAAATTGATAAAAAACGAGGGTAAGCTACAGTAAGATATCACGAATAATGTAAAAAAAAATGAGAATGATTCACCATCTAGTTTCCAAGATATAACCATGAGAAGCCTTCACAATTTTGATGCAAAGCCTGGTAAAGCCTGGAAAAAAAACAATTCCGGCAAAGCCTGGACAGTCCCGGCAAAAAGTTTACTGGCAATGGTCGATCAAAAACACAATACAAAATATATTTTACGGCAATAAATGATATCCATCGTATTATCTACTAGTACCGAGTCAATATTGCGTAGTTTTTTATTTTGTTCATTACTAATTAAATCAATTATCAATCTTTTAAACATGAACATGGTATGTAAACTTTTGGTTGAGATTTTCGCAGAGGAACTACCTTAAATGCATTTTTATGGCACTTATCGATTTTATTAAATATAAATAAAAATTCTAGTAGTTTATTACCACCTAAGGATCAAATTGAGACACCTTTCAACTGTATTTGAATTGTATTTGAGATTTGGAAAATAATGGAAATTGGTTCAAGGGGTCTTTGCACTTTAGACGCTAAACTTTTGGTTGAGATTTTCGCAGAGAAACTACCTTAAGTCAGGATATACATTGGACAGAAAAAAATGAGCAATATTGAGGGATTTTTTAAACTAAGAAATAATTATTCTACACTTATCAAACTTTAGGTATACTTCAATAGTATATTTAAGTATACAAAACAATATTTTTTAATTAATTCATCATCAAAATGACGGAGCTGTGGCAGAGTGTTACAGCAAGGTCGCCGCGGGAGTTGCGAATCGGCGTGCAGTCTAGCTTCCCGTAGACTTTGATTTGCAAAAAAGTTCAAACATTTCTTCAGTGAGAACATGTATAGTTTTTATGTGACGGTAATTAAAATGAAGAATATTAAAATTTAAGAAAATGGCACGCATTTACAACAAAAATCAACATTTCACCCAACATTCCTGTAATATGTGGATGGAAGAAGTAGTTTTTTTTGTCAATTTTTCAAAAACAATCCTCGTCAAGTAGAAGGTACCAATATTATCAATGTTTCTACCAAGTTTCAACTCAATCGGCTTAAGGGGCTATACCAGTGTGACACTTTTAAAAAATCGATTTTTTTGCCTTTTTCGACAGTGTATACTTTCAAGAATATCCTGTAATTAGCCGTTTTTATGGTAAATATTATATTATCTTGCAAAAATCGATAGTTACATCTTTAAACGCGTTTTGAGATTTTGCAAATTTGCTGACATTGTAACTCAAAGAGCAATTATCCGATTGACTTGAAATTTGAACTAAGTACTCTTGAGTATATTTACTCTACAATGACGTAGGATATTTTTGATTGGATGAAAATTGACGATTCGGCATTGAAAAAAACAACTATTTTTTAGGCAAGAAAACAAACTTTTTTTCATAACTACGCTATTTTGTTAGATTTTGATATTTTTCGAAAATCCTACGTCATTGTACAGTAAATACCTTCCAGTTTAACGAATTTTTTTTCCTTTTTCGGTTTCAGCTACTCAATCGGCCGGAATCATGTTAGCAGTGGAGGAACTTTTTTTTTGGCGCCTCCGAAGGCAGCGCATAAGTCGCTTGGATCTCAATATTTTTCTATGAACAAATTATGTAATATAGGTCACATATAGCCAAATATATTCTTAATTTTCCGAAACATTTAATTGAGCACTTTTCTTCCAAAAAATTCCCTTAAGTCGCCGCTTCAACGATTGGCTTGACATTTTTTTTCACCTTTGAGCAACATTTTACATCGAAGCACATAGAGGATTTTTTTTATATATTCAAAACTTTTCCCGTAACAAATATTTTTGGCGATGTTTTTTTTTTCACCGAAAACATTTGTTACATCCTAGCTGATATGCAGGGGGACACTCTTCCCTCGGTTATCCCCAGTATCCTCATTTGCCGTCACAAGTCTGTTGTGCATATCGAAAAATCTCGACATACAACTCGTAACAGCACAAAAGGGAATGCTGTGGGTAGGTTTGTCACGCATATACAAAGCACAATCATAAAATAATATTTATGAGCGAGACATTCTTTCCATCTCCAATTCAGCACTTGGCAATGAAAAGGGTCTTCGACAGTTTCCAATATCTTAAGACCCAAACACTGCGCCAGGAACAACTCACCCAACACGAACCACATGGCCCGGTCATAAAACTGGCCCGGTCATAAAACTGGCACGTAACCGATGCGATAGGAACGCGGCGCTAGACGAAATTCTTCGAAGGCTCAATCGCAACGGCGTTTGTTTCATCGCGACGGAATTATGATTGCATATCATCCAACCCCGATAACCAAACTAGGCTAGACGTACCACTGTGACCAATGACTGGAAAGAGAAAAGCTTAGCTCTTTCCTCAGCCAACCGAGAAAGGGGATTCGCAAAAATAAGTTTCCTCGCCATCCGCCACTCAAATAAAAAAAAGGGAGTTAGAAATGATCAGGTGGTAGCAGTCTACCGTCAGTCGCTACCAGTCAGCTCATCAGGTACCCCCCAGAAAAAAATCGTTCTAAAATACAGTCAAACCTCGATATAACGAAATCCTCGATATAACGAAGATTTGTCCATTCCCTTCCGATTAACACCCGAAACCTTGATACAACGACATAATAATATACATTATGCTCTAATTGTTAATTGCTTGTAAACATTAGGCTAATTTAAATCTTTCTTGCTTTAAAAAATATCCCTATACTTATAGTACTAATATATTCTTTTAAAGAACATTTTAAGGGGTAAGGCCACAGAAGAATTTTCAAAAAATCGTTTTTTTTTTCGCTAAAATGGTGCTTTACCATCATAAGAATAAGTTACTGTACGATTTATAGCAAGAATATTTTTTTTCACGGACTTTGAGCGTATAACGTTAGCCCACCTCTGGCACGGCCATGGAGTACCTAAAACTTTAAACGCGTTTTTCTCGAAACAGCTCTTTTCCAATTGGCGTGACGATAACTTCAACAATTTTCACTCGATTTACTTCAAATTCAAAAGTTGTGTTCCTAATTGCATTTCGCAGAGAAGTACGTACGGAATTTCTGATTGATCGAAAACTTTTCATTTTATGAGCAGTTTTATACGAAATTTTTCACTGAAAATTCATTCAAATACCTACAACTTTTGTATAAAGCAATATTTTTTAAATTCCGTACGTACTTCTCTAGGTATTTTGATGTAGATTCACGAAAATTTTTGTTCTAGGTAAAATTGTGGATGCTAAATGTCACGCCGCAAAGCGCCTAAAAAAAAGATAACGAAAGAAAATATTAGTAGTCGGCCATTTTGTACATCGAAAAAAAAAATATTTTTTTTCTAACAGCTTGATATTCATATTAAATAGATGTGTAATGAATTTTATGAGTGAATCACTTTTTCATACGAAAAAAAATTGTTGAATTCGCACATGATTTGATACCCGTTACTGTGCCCTAATCCCTTAATGATATTAAATTACGTCAAGAATAAATTATAACGTTTCTCGTTTCGATTCGAAGGTTACCGTATTAGCCTCAGACATTATTTTGCCCTTTGAAAACCTACTTACTTTTACCAATTCTTATGAAATTCAATTCAATTGATCCGTAATTGAATTCCTACTAACATTCACCTTTCACCCCATCCCGTGCTATTGCGCAGAACATGCACCATTCTATCAATAACTGATATTTTTCGATTTCCCTACGTACTTCGAAGGCGAATCTTGTCTAGAACTTTAAATTATTTAAAATCCCCTTTCTGGGTAAAATAGTGGAAGAAAACTCTTGCCAGCCGCAGGACACTATCAGACAAATGTGGCTCGCTTTATCCAGCTTCAGCGTTGTCACTTTGTTACAAAATTTTGTGAAAGAATTGTAAAGATACTTGAAGACATGTAGAATAAATGCCACAAAACAGAATTTCCATGCTATCAACTAGGTATCCATAAAAAATCGTCGAATTGCACCTTTGTTTACGGACTCTAGACTAGTCTCCCTTTACGGATAAAGCGGGAGGCGGTAAAATTATTTCGATATTAGTCAAATTGACTCGTCTCTGTATTGGTTTATTGAAGACACCCTCAGCTGAACGCGCGTGGCGCGTTGTTGAAAGTTTTTCTCCATCCCCTGCCTCAGAAGTTCAATGTTCGATATTTGTTAAGCGTCCGACGAGTGGCTTATTTCTCAAGGATTCATCGTATGGCTTACTTTTTCGGGCAATATGGTGCGAAAAAAAAACAACTTTGTGGCTTACTCTGTCGCACGGGTGAGGAAAATCCGTCGCGCTATGACTCGCTTTACTTCGTGACTTAATTTATCGCACTAGTGGGGCGTTAAACTTTTTTTGGGGTTCTGTAGTCATAAAAGGATCCCTTATAACTTCAACTTGTTCGTCCGTATGGTGCAGAGTCGCAGCTTCTACATCCTTAGACCTATATGCGTGAAATTCTGCGAGTCGATGCTTCAGATTGGGATCTCAATTGATTTGTAGCAAAATCTTGAAAATAACATGTTTTTTATCCGACCATAACACTTTTTACAAGCTTTTATTTAACTTGTCGTGGTGTGAGATGCAAAAGAGAAAATCGATATTTCACCCACTTCCCGACTACTTAGAGCTCTAAAATTTTGGAAACATGCATCCGAGAGGTGACAATGCATGATGCAACCTAAAAAAACATAAACAGAACTTGACTTTCTGTGAGATGTAAAACGGAAAATCGATATTTCACCCACTTTCCGAATACTTAGAGCTCTGAAATTTTTGAAACATGCATCTAAGAGGTGACAGTGCATGGTTCGACTTAAAGAAATAAAAACAATAACTTGACTTTCTGTGAGATGCAAAACGGAAAATCGATATTTCACCCACTTCCCGACTACTTAGAGCTCTGAAATTTTGCAAGCATGCATCCAAGAGGTGACAATGCATGATTGAACTTAGAAAAAAAATAATAAAAATAACTTAACTTTCTGTGAGATGCAAAACGGAAAATCGAGATTTCACCCACTTCTCGACTACTTAGAGCTCTGAAATTTTGCAAGCATGCATCCAAGAGGTGACAATGCATGATTCAACTTAGAAAAAAAAAACAACTTGACTTTCTGTGAGGTGCAAAACGGAAAATCGATATTTCACCCACTTCCCGACTACTGATCGTGAGAACTGAAATTTTTCAAACATGCATCTAAGAGGTGACAATGCATAATTCAACTTGAACAAAAAAACAACGACTTCCCAGGTAGGAATTGACGATGAAAAAAGGGCTCGCCAAGCTCTGAAACAAGGCTCACATTTTTTTATTCAGGCTGAGCACCAGCCTGATTTCAGGCCTAGCTGAACCCCTGAATGATAACGCGGTTTCAGGCTGTTGCACACAGGCTTGACCAAAGGCTGGTAGAAAAGCCTGTACTAAGCCTGAAACGATGAAACAACAAGGTTCAAAACGAGCCTTAATAAAGTCTTCACGAGCATTTATGACCAGGCTTATCCCAAACTCTTCTCGAGGCTATATGAGGCCTGTTTTTTAGTTTTCTATATTCTACATTGGGATAAATTTAATAAATTTGTAAAGAATTCATTTTATTTATTATATATATTTATTATTCATTATGTTATTTGTTATAAAATATATATAAAATATTTTAAACACAATACTTTATTTTATTTATTGTTTATGGGACACGTAATACACAGAGTGTACGCAAACCCCAGAGAGTGAGTATATACGAAATGTGTATGTGACGAGAAAAAAACTTTTTTGTGTACCTCATAAATATCGATAAGAGAATATGTTTAAATGTTCTGAGCTGCCTCCTTCGCTTTCGTTTTTCGTGCCTTCGCACCCGACAAATTTATTGCTATTTTTTTTTCATAATAGTACAGAAAAAATATTATTTAAAATTTATTTTATTTTATCACAACCTGAAACAAGCCTGCATCCAGCCTTGATTTTTTAGCCTTAAAATTCACTGGCTGAATGAAGCTTGAAATAACCCTGAGTTTAGGCTAAGCAGCCAGTCTTGGTTCCAGGCTGCTCCAAACGATGCAATAAAACCTGGCCCAGGTCTGTCTCCCTCAGGCTCGGTGAAACGAGGCTCACACAAGTTTGTTTCCATCGTGAGTCTTCTGATTCCCTACCTGGGTTTCTGTGAGATGCAAAACGGAAAATCGATATTTCACCCACTTTCAGACACTTAGAGCTCTGAAATTTTGCAAACATCGATCTAAGAGGTGACAATGCATGATTCAACTTTAAAAGTTGAATCATTGCAATAATAAAGCGTTAATAGAAATTAACAGACTGAGAAATATTGAATAGAGCTAAACTACATGACAAGTGCATGAGAACATATGAATTGGATCTAAGTGCTTTTGGATCGCACAATCGCTAAAAGGGACCAATAGGTAAAACAGGTTAAAAGGTAAGTTAAAAGTCCAATAGGTGGTAAGCCAACATCTACGATAGATTCCACCTATCACAGTTCTCCGGGATTTCTCCTGACAATCAACCAATAATAACACCGGTTTGTTTGGAAGGATTAATCCCTCTTTGCCAAACTTTCCGAGCTCTAGTAAAATCAATTAAAGACTAAAAAGTAGAAAATAATTTAAATGTAAAAAATAATTTTTGAAAAACAAGCTTCCACTTGTACTAAAAAGTATAAAATAATTTTTTTACCGAGTCATCTATGTGTGACTATGAATAAAAGCTTGGGGCGCTCAAAATTTCGATATATAATCGTTAATTTACATAAATCTGTTAACATATAAACTGTACTTAATTTACTGTAAAACAACCTCAGATTTCTTAAATAAAAATCCTGAAACTGAGTTTAAACGTGTGATAATAATTTTGTTAATTACTATTGTGCCAAATTAAATACGGTTAATGAAGCTGAATCGAGCGAATTTATTAAACATTTAAAAAGGTGAGCGCCCCAAGCTTTTATTTATAGTCACATATAGGTGACTTGGTAAAACAATTATTTTCTACTCTTTGATACATTAGATAAAAGCTTGTTTTAAAACAAAATGTTTTTTATACATTTATATATAAGCTCGTAGAAAGAGTTGCCAATACTATCGCTAATTATAATTCAATTTTAACTATTTAATATTTGAATTTTATTTATTTTCATTTGATGAAAACCGATATTTGTCCATTTCCCTACGTACAATACTTCGAAGGCAAATCTTATCTAAAACTCAAATTTTTCGGAATTTCTGTTCCGGCTAAAAAAGATGGAGAACAGCTCTTACCGGCCTATCAGCAAAAACGGTGACTTATTCGCGATGTAAATAAACAAAAAAGATGAATAAAATTTCTGAACAGTCAATTGTAGGTATGCATTCCACATATTTATTAGCTGAAATTTATTTCTTTTACGTAACCGAAATTTTCATTATTAGGGGTTGGCAGCCGTTACAGGCGCCTGTGTTTGAGCATGTGCATTCCCCTCTTGCCGCCTGCCCCGCAAAGACCCTGAGCAACCTCCTTAAGGGGCTATACCAGTGTGAGACTTTTAAAAAAATCGCTTTTTTGCCTTTTTCGACAGTTCATACTTTCAAAAATATCATTATCATTTATATAATTTATATCAATATCATTTTATCTTGCAAAAATCGATAGTTGAATCTTTAAACACGTTTTTCTCCAAATGAGATTTTTCAAATTTTCTGACATTGTAACTCAAAGAGCAATTATCCGATTGACTTGAAATTTGAACTGAGTACTCTTGAATATATTTACTCGACAACGACGTAAGATATTTTTGATTGGATGAAAATTGACGATTTGGCATTGAAAAAAAACGAACATTTTATAGGCAAGAAAACAGACTTTTTTTCATAACTACGCTATTTCGTTTGATTTATATATTTTTCGAAAATCCTACGTCATTGTACAGGAAATACCTTCCAGTTTAACGACATTTTTTCCTTTTTCGGTTTCAGCTACTCAATCGGCCGGAATCATATCAGCAGTGGAGAAACTTTTTTTTTGGCGCCTCCGAAGGCAGCACATAAGTCGCTTGGATCTCAATATTTTTGTATGAAAAAATTATGTAACATAGGTCAAATATAGCCAAATATATTCTTAATTTTCCGAAACATTTAATTCAGTACTTTTCTTCCAAAAAATTCCCGAAGATCACCCAAATTTTCAGCGTTCACACTGGTATAACCCCTTAAGCGCGTTTTTCTCAAATACCCTGTTTTTAAAGTCGGTGGACATGCTATCTCGAGAACCACTTGATGGATTGTTTCCAAATTTACAGAAGATACGATGAGATACATTTAAAGATCGTTGACGATCGCACTTTTTTAAAATCGATCTTCATTTTTTAATAGTTACGTAAAAATTATGTATTTCATAGATTTTGCAGCCTCGAGTTTCGATTCGTCGTCACGTTGTTAAAAAAAGTGATTAAAAAAATCGACGATCGTTAAAGACTCGTATTTATTGTCAACTTGAATAACCCGTTTCGTTTGTCGATTTTGGATGGACTGTTTAAGCCGGAGAGTGTCCACCGCCAAACGTCACAAAACAAATTTCATCACCTGCCGGCGTCTATGTTTTTGTTGTTTTTCTGTATTCTTTAATTGTTTTTTTTTTTTCAAGGATCTCAATATATGTACCTTTATATTTTAAAAAGCGATTCTTTTTCACCAAACATTACCCAGGAACAAAAATCGTTATTTGGCCAATTTTTTCGGGCCTCTCGGTACATGTATCCCCTTAATTTCTTTTGGCAGGCTCCAAACTGGTAATTCCCCCAAGTGGAATATTTTTTATCGCTCATGCTACGCTCGCAAGATTGCAACGGAACAAAGTTTCGCAATGATCTTGCGCGCCACTATACTCGCCTCTCACTGCATCTTCGCAGAACATCAAGGGGCACGAGCCGCGGTATAACGAGATAGCCATTTTTCTCGTAGAGCACCCGCTGATTCTTCGTCAATCGTCGTCCCTCGTCCCTCGTGTATCGGAGGCTGGCCTGGCGATCTGAAACCGTCACGCGAAACCATACCGTCCCTCAGATTAGAAAAAAAATTGCAAAAAAAGAATTTTCAAACAAAACCAGCAAAACGTCGATGCGCCGTGCACGCACGCGCGGCCGTGCGTCATATCATGCGCGCGCGAGTTTTGACGCGCCGGCGTCGCGAGTGCGCCGCGCTTGTTTGGCATCGGGCGCGAGCACGTGCGCGCACGTATATCGGCAGTACCGCACTAGAGGACACGCGGAGAGGGACGCGCGTGCGGTACACCCTGCGAAGCTTTTAACCGCGCGCCCGCGATAACGAAACTTCAAACCATCGCCGAAACGTTTTATCGCGTTGCGTTCCAACACAATGGCGATTTCGGTGTTTCGTTATCTCTGCGAGTTCACCCTCGGACGCTTCTGCAGCTGAACAAACGCGGACAACCGATCATCGATACATCGCGACGGCGTTGTACACGATCAGGTGAGCGCGATCCTTATTTCCGGTTCAAAAACGTCCACTTCCGCTCTTCGTTTATTTTTTAATTCCTCCCGCATACCTCAAAGCTCGCTTCGATCGGTGGATGAACGATACGAGTTTTGACACACGAGCGGAAACGAAGCTCGCGAGTGTGTAGACACAATCGATGTACGTCGCGCGTTTAATAATAAAATAGGCAAGGTCTACAACCTTCCGCAAACTTGCGTGGGACTGCCCTCGTCGTTATACGCGACTACGAAAGACCGAAGTAACGATACGATAATGGCTTACCAGACACCGGTTCGAGTTTGAATGTTTTCAACTAGCGATCTTCCGTGCTCGGATACTTTGCGTTCGTCGAAAACGAATTTCATTCGGATATTCGGAACTCCCTCAAATATGTGTGTGTGTGTGTGTTTGTGTGTGTGTGTGTGTTTGTGTGTGTGTGTGTGTTTGTGTGTGTGTGTGTGTGTGTGTGTGTGTGTGTGTGTGTGTGTGTGTGTGAGTGTGTGTGTGTGTGTGTGTGTGTGTGTGTGTGAGTGTGTGTGTGTGTGTGTGTGTGTGTGTGTGTGTGTGTGTGTGTGTGTGTGTGTGTGTGTAGATATATATATATATATATATATATATATATATATATATATATATAGTAACGTTGCGAGACTATAGACTATCCAAGCAAATGATATGAGAAGCCTGCCATAGTCCAGTGGTTAGAGCAGTCGACCGGCAATCGAAAGGTCGCGGGTTCGAAACCGGCCCAGCGGAGGTCCACGTTTTTTTTCAGAGTGTTCTCTTCAGTTTTTTCCAGGGATACTATAAATGTGTATGCATGTAGAGTTCGTTCGCGCCCCAGCGCGTACTTGGCCAGACAAAAGGGCGACCGTTACGGGCAGACCGCGCGTCGTGCCAGAATTGGTGTTGCTATCTCCCGCGGTCGTTACGATCAACGAGAAATCCGGGTCGTCGGGACAGCGAGGGGATGAGGGAAAGCTTCGATCCCGATGAGACGAGAGAGAGCGGAAGTAGAGGCGCGGTGGTAACATGAGTCGGGAAGATAATGAGGTGTGACGACGCTGCCGCATAAGTCATCGAAAGCGTGGCGGGGGAAAACGAAGGTACAGCGATTACCGGATTCCCGCGCCCGCGACCGGAAGGAGCGTGTCAAGGACGCACGATTTTCGGTCCTCCCGTGCTCACACGCGGGCTCCGCAAGCTCTCTGGCACCCTCGTCAATCGCAGATCCAATTCTTCGCGTATGCAGTCGCCCGGTGTGCGTTATCGATCGAAACAAACTTGGCGGTGGACGCGGCTGAGTCGTATGGCCGTGACGAAACTGCACACGCGAAAAGATAGAAAGAAGAAAAGAAAGAAAAAAAAAGCGAACGCCGGCTGTCCTTACGGGGTCAAGCCTCGTCGAAAGTGGGACGCGTGTCCTGACAATCGATAGGTAGGTCGCTCAATTTCGTATGCTGGGAGTCGATAGAGAGAGAGGTGTATCTCGCGAAGGGGAGGCCGCGTGAATCATCACGGAATCCTATAGTCGGTGTTTCGAAATGCTTTCTCTGTTGGTTTGCTGCGTGCCAGAGTCATTTCTTTTTCATGGTATCCTCGACTCGAACGTGGGAGCGGTGTGTGCCCAATGCGAAGGGGAAGCGGCAATTACCGATCTCGTTACCGCAAAGCAAATGAACACGAGGACGGCGCCAATATGCAGCGGTAGCCGTAGAGGGAAGACTCGCGCCCAAAGAGTGCCACGATCGTATTTCGCGCGTCACACGATACCCTTGACGGGTGTAAATGGAACTGCTGGCCAACCATTTTGGGCTGGGAAGAATTATGAAACTTTGTTGCCGTCGCTTTGTAAAATCTTCGAGAAGTACATTTTTATCGTACTGATAGTAGTGAGATCCAGCTATATGCAGTGTTACGCAATTATAATCTTGAGCGGTACGTAGAGAAATTGTACGGTTGTTTTAGGTGAATCTCATTTTATGAAAGTACATTGACAATGTATGAAGGTATTAGAAATCGATGTGTACAACAAGATTAGAATGAACCTCTTTCGCAATTTTAAAGAAGTTGGGGGTCGGGTTAAAATTCCGAACTTTGAATGATCAGAACGCTCAAAACTCCGAAAGAATAATATCCCGAAAGAATTTTACCCGAAAGATCAAAACTCCGAAAATCTGAATACCGTCAAAATAATTCGGCTATGGAAAATTCAGAAGTTCAAAAATGTTCAATAAATCGAAAAATTATTGCAAAAATTTTTTTTATTAAGGGGCTATACCAGTGTGTACGTTGAAAATTGTGGTGATTTTCGGGAATTTTTTGGAAGAAAAGTACTTAATTAAATGTTTCGGAAAATTAAGAATATATTTAGCTATATTCGACCTATATTACATAATTCTTTCATACAAAAATATTGAGATCCAAGCGACTTATGCGCTGCCTTTGGAGGCGCAAAAAAAGGTCCTCCACTGCTGACATGATTCCGGCCGGTTGAGTAGCTGAAACCGAAAAAGGAAAAAAATGTCGTTTAACTGGAAGGTATTTCCTGTACAATGACGTAGGATTTTCGAAAAATATCAAAATCTAACAAAATGGCGTAGTTATGAAAAAAAAAGTCTGTTTTCTTGCCTATAAAATGGTCGTTTTTTTCAATGCCAAATCGTCAATTTTCATCCAATCAAAAATATCCTACGTCAGTGTAGAGTAAATATATTCAAGAGTACTCAGTTCAAATTTCAAGTCAATCGGATAATTGCTCTTTGAGTTACAATGTCAGGAAATTTGAAAAATCTCATTCCGAGAAAATCGCGTTTAAAGATTGAACTATCGATTTTTGCAAGATAAAATGATATTGATATAAATTATATAAATGATAATGATATTCTTGAAAGTATAAACTGTCGAAAAAGGCAACAAAAAATCGATTTTTTGAAAGTGTCACACTGGTATAGCCCCTTAAGAAGCGATTTTACGTCAGGTTTAAAATTTGTCTAGACAATGTTGTACGTTTTACGTCATTTTCAATCAACTGTGTAAACTTTCGCTGGCATAATCTTGACGAACCTTGTAATTTCGGAACATTAAAATAAGGAATTTTAAACCGGCGGCGCATTCAAAGTTCGGAATTTCAACCCAGCCCTCATGTCAAGATCATGCCAGCGAAAGTCTACACAGTTAACTGTAAATGATGTAGAACGTACAACATTGTCTAGACAAATTTCAAAATTGACGCAAAATCACTTCTTAATAAAAAAAATTCTAGAACTAATTCCTTAATTTATTGAAAATTTTGAAACTTTTAAAACTTCCATACCCGAATTATTTTGACGGCGTTAAGATTTAAGAAGTTTTGGTCTTTCGTGTAATATTCTGTGGGAGTTTTGATCTTTCGGGGTACTATTCTTTCGGAGGTAGAGCGTTCTGATCATTCAAAGTTCGGAGTTTCAACCCGGCCCCATCTTGAATTTCGGAACATTAAAATTTGAAATTTCAAACCGTTGGAGCATTCAAAGTTCGGAATTTCAACCGGGCCCCAGAAGTTGGTTTACGAAAAACGACTTCTTCAACACTTCGATCGATTTACACACATCGATTGTTCGATTTTTATAGTTCGATCGATTTACATACATCGATTCTTCGATTTTTATAGTTCGATCGATTGCCAAACGTCGATGCTTCGATTTTTATAGTTCGATCGATTTCCAAACATCGATTCTTCGATTTTCATAGTTCGATCAATTTCCATACATCAATTATTCTATTGTCATAGTTCGATCAATTTCCATACATCAATTATTCTATTGTCATAGTTCGATCGATTCCCATAGATCGATTTTATAATTTCAAAGAAGGGAAGCTCCGTAAACTCTATATGAGGTATTCCACGTGAATCCGCTGGACATTTTCCCTGACCCCCGCCAATTCGATTAATTTTTTTCATCTGATTCCATTGACTAAAAGAAACAACCCTTAGTAAAAACAAAACTCTCAGAAAAAAAACGCCCCGATATAAAAATCTGAAAAAATTCCCAACAATGCGTGATTATACGTAAAAAATTGCAAGCTATCACCCGCAGTGGAAGTATGATTTTTTCTGTGCTTTCTGAGCGATAATGTTGAAAAAAATCTGAAAAATGGACTGCTAACGGTTCAAGGTCCATGATTGTGATTTGGTTATTCAAAATTGGTAAAAAAAATGCATTGTGGGTATCAAAATATTTAAGTATCCGCCCGAAGTAAGCGGTTCTTGAATTTTTCGGATTTTTTTAAACGTTAATCGCTCAGATAGCACAGAAAAAATCATACTTCCACTGCGGGTGAAAGCTTGAAAATTTTTACATATAATCACGCATTTTTGTGCATTTTTTCAGATTTTTAATTCGGGGCGGTTTTTTTCGGAGAATTTTTTTTTCTGACTAAGCGTTGTTTCGAAAAATGTAAAAAAAAATCAGGGTGTCTTTTAGAGTCAATGCAATCAGATTTAAAAAATCAAATCGAATCGACAGGGGTTAGGGAAAAAGTCCATCGGATTCACGTAGAATACCTCATATATATCTCAGCAAGGTTCTTTCGTCATCGTACCGGTACAATTAAAGAATAATTGCACACAGAGAAAAGAAAACCTGTCCAAATTTGTATCATCAGTATACAGCAAAATAGACCGTAGACAATATACAACCAAAATACTGTTTGATTTTAGTATTCCTTCATAATTGTCACCATCCAAAATGTCATTTTCCAAATTCAGGTTGTCGATCTCCAGTTATCCCAAAAAGTCAATCGGTCGATTACCGTACCTCAAATTACTCCAAAAAAAACTTGACCTATCTAAAAAACATCATTTCCCCAGCAAAAGTGTTGCTCATAAAAAAAGTCCTCAGTCGATTTCCCCGAGTCTACCTCACCGGACGCACACCTCGAATCCGACCGTTTCCGGTCGTTCGAAGCCGTTCCTTCCTCCGTTTCGCGTCTCCTCGGTTTTCCCATTTAGACGTGACCCCTATGCCACTTTTTTTTATACCCTCCCCGACTCGAGGTCACAGCCCTCTTTGTCCAAAGGGGGTAGCCGGTTAAGGGGGGTCTGACGGCCCCCACCGAGTTTGATCGAATCGACCCAAAAACCTGAAAGAGGGCTGAAAATCAAAATTTTAGAGATATTTTTTAACCCCCTAAACCCTTATGAAAACACCATAATCGCAAAAAATGCGTTTTTTTTATGTTTAATTTTTTTTCGAGCTTTTAAATGCATTTTAAAGCGGTTTTAACACAACCAAAATTTTGTTTCAGATGTGTAGACATGCCCTGAATTTTTCCAGATTTTTTCGTAAAGTTAAATCATGTGCAACATAATTTTAATGGCATAAAAACCGTAAAAAATCGTTATTTTTTGTATTTAATGCTATGGTTTTTATTGACGGTAAATTATTAATGGTAAAAAATCGTGCACCATAGCATAGAAAGCTACTATCTTCCTCTACAAAATGACGCTAATTGGGCTCAATTCGGTCGTCTCTAGCGTCCGAAAATCAAACTTGAATAAATTCCGTTTTTATAATTTGAGCATTTTCAGTTACGAAAATGACACAAAATCATATTTTTCAATTATTTTACTTAATAAAAGTACATTTTGGGGTTTCTGAGGTCGCCGATTACAAATTTGATGTCAAACAGCTAACAAAAAAAAAAAATTACACATGTCATCAAATGAAAATGGTATTTGCTATTTCGGTTTTTTCAATAATTAAAAGTCATTGTATTTTAAAAAATCTATTTATTTATAATAATATTACATACATTCATCTAATATATACATTAAACAGACACAAGTAATACATACATTGCAACATGATTGTTATGTTGTTAATCTTCGTCACTGTGTTCTTCAATAACAGGTTCGACATTATCAACGTGAAATAGATTCGTTAGAATTTGAGCTGGGCGGATGATTTTGGACAAATACCGTGCATGACTTAAAAAGTAAATGATTGTTGCAACGTGGGCACAGCAACCAACAGTTCTTAGCCCATTTGCACAATCACATACGTAGTTTTTTATACCGTTATATCCAATACTGTTAGGGTCGTACTGAACGTAACATCTGTATACTTTCTTGTTTATATGTCTTGATTTAACTTCACATTTCAAAATGGTATCGTCCTCCAACAAGTATTGCATATTCAAAAGTCCTTCTTCGGTATACATTTCAGCTAAGTATGAAACAGTTTGCGATAACTGGTACGAGCCAGTGAAAAGGATCTTCAAATCTTGCTCTGTCATTTCCGGAAAGTCTAATACGTCATTTGATGTTAACGGTTTGAAGATCCTTTTCTTCCTATTCCAATTTTGTTCTTCCACAACTTTCGCTAAAGAATTGTCAACGTCTTTTCTTTTCAACATTTGCTCGGCAATTTGATCTTGTAAATCGGTATCGCAATTCAGTCTTTTTCCAAACTCATTAACCAAAAAATTCGCTACTTTGCAATAAAGCATCGCTGAATCCAACATGTTGTTGTTAAACTGATTATGCAAGAGTTTGAATTTACTACCGATTATACCGTGGACAGCCTCTACCACCCACCTCAATTTCGTAACAAATCGACTTTCGTTTGCTTCATTTGTTGGAAGTTGCTTTCTTTTGCCTTTCAACGCTGGCATCAACACAACGAACCCTTGAGATTCTAACCAATCTTTGACGTCTCTGAACCCCCTGTCGAGTATAAAAACATCCCCTTTTTTGAGGATTGATCTCAAGCCGTTCGGATCACTTAGTACATGTTGTAAGATTTTCGCATCATTCACAATTGCTTCGTACGGTCCGTAAACATCTATTACATATCCATCTGTGGCACAAACTGTGAAGGGTTTACAGAGTGGACACTTTTTCTGACCAGAGAAAGATTTTTTTTGGTAACAATTATTACTACTTTTTTGGTGTCGAAGGTATGAACCATCAGCAATCAAGAGCAGGCGATCTTCAAATCCGTGTAATTTTTTTACGTAAGGCGACGTGTGATTAGCAATTAAATCTTCGCGAGAACATGCCCGAGCTCCGAAACGAAGTGGAAAGACGTCTTTCGCGAATGAATCCAAAACCGATTTGCAATAAGCAGATACTAGTTGTTCAGATTTGATATCAAAAATTGACGCAGTGATTGTGTTGGAATTTCCAGTTCTTAATTTAAAAAGGAATATTAAAAGAGCTTGATTAATACTGCGATTTTGAGAATTTCGCAAAGTGACCAACATGTTTTTTAGAGTCTTGATTTCTGCAACTGTGTATCCAGTTAGCGATTTTATGCGCTCTGCCGATAAATTGTAATCATCTACTCTGTCTAAAATACTGTTGTCGCATTTTTTGGACAGTGCATCCAAAAATAATGCCAACTCTTGAGAACTGATAGTACAAGTATTCGAAAATATTTTCAAGTTTGAAATTTCGTCAACGTACATACGTTCACTGATAAGATGTACAGGACAACAGCGATTGCCTTTTGGAATGAAAATTCGTGAACTTATAAATACCTGTAACCTCGCTTTAAACGGAAAAACCGGAGATGTCGTAATTGGAGTAAGACATACGCAACAACATTTGTGAGTCGCGGTAACTCTGTTGAAAGGCATCTCGATCATTTCATAGTCCGGTTCTCTTGGACGAAGAACGTAAGGAGGGTCCTTAGAAGATTGTGATGACTGTCCTGTGGAAGATCCAGACTCCGACCGTGACAATTGTTGCGAAGACTGTTCCGAAGATTGTTCTGTGTCATCTGATACTGTCAAATTGGAGAGTGTTGATGAATGTCTCTCTACAGGATCGACAGAATTTTGTTCGCGATCAACATCTGGCAGAGGATTTTCCTCGGGATTGACGTTTGGCAGAGGATTTTCTTCGGGATTAAAATCCAACTGAAGATTTTCTTCAGGATCAGAATCACTGCTCGTCGATGGTGAAACCGTTCGGGATTTAGCGATTGCGGAACGACACAGATGACATAAAACGTCACCTTTCTCTACTCGTTTACCTAGTAGTTTAGTATATAAGTGTACGTCATCATCTGAAGAAATGGACTTCTGTTTTCCGGTATCATAACGCAACAATCTGTTGCATCTTATGCACCTTTCACCAGCCGTACATTTTCGTTTTTTCGGTGGCATCGCACAGTTTTTCCTAAAGAAAAAAAAAGAACATTGTTATTTTTTTTATTATGATTAACAAATTATTTTTTTTTTTTTGAAAAAAATGAAAAAAGTAACTGAAACCCGGAATAAAAAAAAACCATAATTAAAAAAACAAATAGAACAAAAGTAACGAAAATCGAAAGTACATTAAAAATTGTAAATCAAAACAAAAAAAATGTTGAAAACATCGGTAAACAAAACAGAAATAAATTATTGTATTCCAAATCATTTTTTTATTGAAATATCGTTTCGTCTTAGTTTTGTTTTTTTTTTTGCTTTTTTTTAATTCTTTTCATGTGAGTGAACTAAACAACAACTTGAAGTTGACGGCCACCTTCTGTACGATTTCAAGTCGACTATGAGGCAAACGATTGTAGATTGAGGTTATGATTATAAATCAATTTTTATGTTGATTGATATTTAAATTGATATTCAAACTCACCTTAGAATACTGCTTCAATCACTTCGTGTTGAGATAGGCAGGTTAAACGATAAATTAAAAAAAACGCTGTTAACAAAACAAATAGATTTGTTTAACGGAGCAGAGCGCGTCGCATGACGTGTGTACTGGACGGCGGCTGAACACAGAGAGAAAGAGAGACCGCGTGGAGCGGGGTTCTCGATGCGTCAGTGCGTAGTGGGCATGCGCAGTACCGTGCGGAGGGGCATACGAGCCTAAGGCCCACGTGGGTACGGTGGCCTTAGGCACTCGGGTACGTGGCTTAATAAGGTACAAGTTGGGATTTTCTCCGCCAGGTGACAGTTTAGTCGGGGAATTCCAAATTTTTTTTCTGAATAATACGTAATTTTTTGTTTGTTAATATAACTATTGACAGCTGTTACGATTAAAAATTCGTGTATAAGAATGAATTTATAATCAGCGACCTAAAAAATCCTTATTAATATCGTTCCCATAGCTTTTTTAAAAAATTTCAAAAATTAAAATATTTTTTCTTCGTTTTGACAGCTGTCATGTGACAAAACTAATTTTTGACATCAAATTTGTAATCGGCGACCTCAGAAACCCCAAAATGTACTTTTATTAAGTAAAATAATTGAAAAATATGATTTTGTGTCATTTTCGTAACTGAAAATGCTCAAATTATAAAAACGGAATTTATTCAAGTTTGATTTTCGGACGCTAGAGACGACCGAATTGAGCCCAATTAGCGTCATTTTGTAGAGGAAGATAGTAGCTTTCTATGCTATGGTGCACGATTTTTTACCATTAATACGTCAATAAAAACCATAGCATTAAATACAAAAAATGACGATTTTTTACGGTTTTTATGCCATTAAAATTATGTTGCACATGATTTAACTTTACGAAAAAATCTGGAAAAATTCAGGGCATGTCTACACATCTGAAACAAAATTTTGGTTGTGTTAAAACCGCTTTAAAATGCATTTGAAAGCTCGAAAAAAAATTAAACATAAAAAAAACGCATTTTTTGCGATTATGGTGTTTTCATAAGGGTTTAGGGGGTTAAAAAATATCTCTAAAATTTTATTTTTCAGCCCTCTTTCAGGTTTTTGGGTCGATTCGATCAAACTCGGTGGGGGCCGTCAGACCCCCCTTAACCGGCTACCCCCTTTGCGCGCTCCTCTGTGCATATCGTTCGCAACCCCATCTCCGTTACAACGCGAGGCGGAAACGGTTCCCGTGCCTAGCGATGTGGTCCTCTCGATCTCGCGTCTCCGCGAGCGGGGACGTTTACCCTACGCCGTGCGCGACATACTCGACCCACTCGACTCGCGCTCCGTCGATCGTTCGGGGTACGCACGAGTT
This sequence comes from Ophion ellenae, assembly GCA_963210295.1. Lineage (NCBI taxonomy): Eukaryota > Metazoa > Arthropoda > Insecta > Hymenoptera > Ichneumonidae > Ophion > Ophion ellenae. The sequence goes on from OY723385.1 coordinate 67,410,764, forward strand.
CAGCAAGTTTGCAAGCCGAATAGTGGAAAATGATCGTTTCGAGACAGCCGCCGTCGCGGCCGTTTCGCTCCGCTAATGGTCGATAATGGAAACATCGGAACGACGCGCGGGCTAACCGAATTATTCCGGAATTGACGAACGCCGTGAAGGTACACACACACACACACACACACACACACACACACACACACACACAAATATATATATATATATATATGTATATATATGTACGGGTGAGGAGACGGTATGGCTGGTACAGCGACTGCGGAAAATGCATCAAGCCTCTCTCCACCTTGCGCAAAATTTATCTTGCGGTGGGGAATCGGGTTAATCGTATTTCGAATGTACGTCAATGGCGAACGTCTCTACATATATACATGCATCCATACATACATGCATATATATATATATATATATATATATATATATATACTGCATACAAAGTTTGGAGACGCGTTGGTAGCGGGCTTTCAGCTGAAATATCAAACACGAGCCTCTCACATTCACCCGTGGAGGGTTCCCTCGACGTCGCCGCAGCACAGCCGGAAGCAGCGCAAAGAGGCGCGTGTGCGAGCAGTGCGAACGACTCGAATGTACAATCTTCTGATACGTATATGTATATTAGGTTGTGCCGAAAGTTTCTTTCGTCATGTGCACGCAGCTGCTTTATCTGGCAGTGCATGAGACAAAAGAAACTTTTGGGGCAACCAATAAATACACAGACGATTATATATATATTATATATATATAACCGACACTGGTGGATGGACGGTCGGGGTTAGACTCCGGCACGGCGGTACTTTGGGTTGAGCAGCGTTGTGCATGGCCGATACTCGGAGCGGTGACCGCCTGACCGGCTGGCGCATCAACCGGTCAACGGAAGGCCAGTACACTGACAGAAGATTCTAATGATATTAACTAACCGCGTCTATTTGATTTCTTTTTGTTGACTTAACTAGATTTTTCGTGAAATCGAATTTTTCCTATTGCATTCCATTATTGGAATTATCTACTTTAAATATGTTTATTTATTTAAAGGAAAATCTATTTAGTATTGCTTAATAACTAAATATTTCATTTAATCCTAATAAATTTGGGATTCGGTTTCATCTGTTTAAAAAACAATTTAGTTGAATCCACTAAATATACCTGTTTAATTTTTCTAAATTTAAATGAAATAGAATTGTCGTAGCGTCAACCATTTTTCTGTTTGATTGAACTAATGGTCTGTCTTTATTGCACCACACATATCAAGGGGGGATCGGGGTAGAGAGAGGAATTATATATATATATATATATATATATATATATATATATATATATATATATATATATATATATATATATATATATATATATATATATATATATATATATATATATATATATATATATATATATATGGGGTATTCCATGCTCATTCGACCTGGGTCTGACCCGTTACCTCTCCGATTTGACCCGCGATTTTTTATGTTATTGTACTATCTCTGAAAGGCACTCGAGAATTTCTTCAGATTTTTTTGGTACGATTTGACTTCACAATAATTTTTTATAAACAAAAAATTAACGCCCAAATTTTAAAATCTGAAAAAAATCACAAAAATCCTGTGTCACATATCAAACACTATGAGCGTTTAGAAAAAGTGGGCGCGCGTTTCGTTTGGCCTACAAAGCCCTTTTATCGCAAAAAAAAATGTTTAATTAAAAAAATAGAATCAATAGCCTACCCCATCGTTAAAGAGAAAAAAAAATTACATGACATTATGTAGAATTTACCAGAATTTTTTCAGGTTTTTTTTAGAATTTTTGTCCAAGTTTTTTTTTCATCATTTTTAGTCAAATTGCCGACAATTCAAGTGGCTTCTTTTTCAGATTTTTATATTTGGGCGTTAATTTTTTGTTTATAAAAAATATTGTGAAGTCAATTCGGAGAGGTGACGGGTCAGACCCAGGTCGAATCGGCATGGAATGCCCCCCCCCCCCCCCCCCCCCACACACACACACGTACATACAAAAACCTATACTATGTTATTCGATAAAACTCTCTCATTATCACAATGATATTAACTAATTGATATAATTCATGTGATGCAATAAATAACGGTAGAACTTCATTTGGTCTCTTATGCCATATCTGCGAACGGGATATTACAAGCGCTCGGTAATATAGGGGCAGCGTGCGTCCCTATAGGTAGGTGGTTTCTAGGTTCAATTGCATATAAGCGAAATATTTTCTTCGAAAAAAATCATTTCAGAAGGCGAGGGAATGACGAATTATGATACAAAATTCTTGTGGTAAAACTCAATTAACTGTTTCATTTCATTTTGGATATATGAAATATTTCAAGCATTATAGTACACTTGGATTAACAGTGTATATTGTAAGCAAATTTTTGTAATCGCGGTGACTAAGGTAGGGTTCAGCCGATTTGCTAAATTTTGATAATTACTATTTTTAAAGACTGTTTGAATACAAAAAAAGGGCCTTGAAAATGTACAAACCGTCGCCATTTTGTATAAAAAAAAACCAAAATAAAATACGTCTAAGCATAACGATAGCTACATTTGTAGAAATATCGATACATTTTTTACTTTTTATTTACAGATGACCTTTCATAAAGTTATCGATGGGAAAATGAAAATAATTGTTTTTTTTTGTCGTCAAATCAAGGCATATATCTCGGTCAGTTTTGAAGATTGTTTCATCAAAATTGGTATACAACTAGATAAATATATACCTCATAAAATGAGTATAAACCCGACCCTTTCATAATTAATTATGTCTATGAAAAAGATCGCAATTATTGACGATAAAGCACCCGTTACGTAACGGAATAGAGGGGGGGGGGGCAGTTGTTACGATCCTGGTACGTGGGAGGAGGGCGGGAGGGTCGTAAATTGGGTAATTTGGCGTTACGTAATTTGTATACGCTCCCTTAGGAGAAAAACTTTTCCTACAAAAGTTGCATAGTTCGGAGGGGGTCATCGAGTCGTGGCTACGAGGTTCATCCAGGTGGAGGCGCTTTGGAGATTTCAAGGTTACCTCCATTTTTCTAAATGCGACCACTTTTTTCAGAATGTTATCAAAGAACTAAAATTAAATTCACTCTCTAAATTTCAAGATTGTCGATCAAGATTTAGTATTCAAAATCGATGAAAAATAAATTTCAATGTTTCTAGCCTAGAATCGATTAAACGGGTTTTAAACGCACTCGACTACGGGACTTGAAACTACCGGTTTCCCCAAGTTAATTGTACACATTGGTAAATTTGTAACGCGAAGGCGGATGCCGATCCGGATAACGCTCAGCATACACAATTGCCGCTTGCGTTGCATTTTTGTAACCTCTGTAAGATAAGATCATATCAACTTGCTCTTGATAAGGAAACATTTTGCGGAAAATTTAATTTTGTACTGACAGAAGAAAATTCTTTCGTAGGACATTTCATTGAAGAGAACACACGGTATTGTAGAAATCACAGGCAGTATTACGATATCTGTGGCCCCTAATTCTGACCACGCAGTCTTCATATTTGACCCAAAATAAGACTTTTTTCAAGAGTGGTAAAAATCGAAATTCGACCCTTAAGGGGGTGGAACGGAGGTTTCAAAGTTTATATGAGACAACATATTTTTTGGTCAGATTTGCTCGAAACTCGGTATAAATACACTCCAATACAAATAATTACACATGTATTTGTTTGGTATATTTATATGCCAACTGAAACAAACACAGTTAAGGGGCTGAAAAAGTACTACTTGACTGTCTACACGCACCAAACACAGAGGAAAACATCTAGTGTTCTATATCAAATCAATTTAGTAAGTTTCAAGTAAATCTGGTAAAAAAATATGTTTTCTCTTATCAACGTTAACACTCCCGTTTAACCCCCTTAAAGGTTAAACTTCATAAATTGTTGAAATACGTGTTTAATTATTTGTATTTTAGTGTATTTATGCCAAGTTTCAAGTAAATCTGACATAAAAATATGTTGTCTCATACAAACTTTTACCCTCCCGTTTAACTCTCTTAAGGGTCCACTTTTAGGGAATGCTGAAATACGTGTTCAATTATTTGTATTGTAGAATATTTACACCAAGTTTCAAGCAAATCTGTCAAAAAAAATATGATGTCCCATACAAACTTTAAAACCCCTGTATCAACCCCTTAAGGATCGAATTTCGATTTTTACCACTCTTCAAAAAAGTCTTATTTTGGGTCACATATGATGGCTGCGTGGTCAGAATTAGGGGCCACAGATACCGTAATATCCCCAAATCACAAAACTCTCACTGCTTTCCAAAACAAATTGATAAGATTCTTAGTTGCGATCCATGTAAACAAAGCCATACGACTTACCTGGATTTCGCTTGGTATTAAACTTTCGGAACCTCAATTAGACCTCAATTAGTGTCTGCATGGTTTTTTTTCGATTCTAGGCTAAAAACATTGAAATTTATTTTTTTATCGATTTCTTATACTATAACATTATTGATAAAATTTTTAATAAAGAAATTAATTTATTTTTAAGATTGATAAAAAATTGATTACATTTTTTAAAGATTTTAAATTTTTTTTTAAAGATTGTTTAAGATTGATAAAAAATAAATTTATTTTTTATCAATTTGTTATACTCGTACTATAAAGTAGATCATTGTTATTGATCATCTTAAAATTCGGTGTGTGAATTTATTTTTAGTTCCTTGATAAGATGCTGAAAAAAATTAGGCTCACTTTTGAAAAAATGGAGGTTACCTTGAAATTTCCAAACTGCCTCCACCTGGATGAACCTCGTGGACACCACTCGATGATCCCCTTCCAACTATTCAAGTCTCAAAAGAACAAGCTTTTCTTCTAAGTCTGATAGGTTAGAAAATATTTCTACTGCTAATTGTTGTTGCCTCACCCGGTATATACACCAAGTCCCACACGGAAATAAAATATATGTATAAATATATTTTTCGATATATTAAAAATGAATGTAAAATATACTTCAGATATATTTTATCCATCTTAGATATAGATTAGATATATGCAATATATACGGGAAATGCATTAAAAATAAAATCGCGATATCAAACTTTTCGTCCAAAATAGATCTTCAGAATGTATATAAAAAATATACGTTGGATAGGCGGTTACGTATATTCAAACGAAATTGAAAATATACTTACAATGTACTCAAATTACCCTCTAAATATACTACAAATGTATTTTAAGTGTATTCGAATTATAATTGAAGTATACTTTAAATGTATTTAAACTACATCTAAAATGTACATGATATGTGTTCATACTCCGTTTAAAATATACATTAAATATGTTCATACTACACTTCAAATATTATTGAAATATATTCAACGTGTATTTAAGATATACTTGAAATATATTTAAACTATACTTGAAATATTCTTTAAAATTTTGTTATGACGTTATTTACATCATTGCACCCCTTTACGATATCTTTCGTTATCATTAATTACGATTATGGTGTTTGCGCTTCAAATATATTAATGGTTTAAATTTCAATTATATCAGGCGCTTACACGCCGTAAGGTGGTTTCGAACCCGGGACCTCTGAGTGATGAGCTGGGACGTTGTCCACTGAGCTAGTTCTACTTGTTAAATTGTTGAACTTTCGTATCGCCTACATATCGTACAATACACAATATTAGTTTATTGAGAAATGCTTGGATTAACAAGAGTAACTAAAATTATCGGATCAATTACTTAATTGCGTTCGCATAGTGAGCGATAATCGAATAGAATTACATAACCTTCAATTTTTTTGTCCGATCATTTATTCCGGCTAGTGCGGCTAGGTCATCGCGAGATACCGACTTGATGTTTTTCATTCGCAACGTCATCTGTTACTCAAGTTGCTTAACCAACCATCTTCAAAATATATAAAACATACATTCAGTTTGTATGTTTGATATATTTAAGATGTATCTTAAATGGATTTATATTTATATATCGCATAGGTTTTACTCTTACCCAAAAATATAATTGGCATATCCAACTTTTCGAACAAATTATATTTAATGCATGTTTTATATATTTTTCGATATATTTTTTATATATTTTATTTTCATGCGGGGTGGTTCGGTAACTATTAGCACAGTTCATATTTTAAAAACTATGAGTGCAGAAAAAACGGTGGGTGCTAAAATTGCTACGAGAAGTTGCATTCTACAGAAGGGGTCACCAGATGTTGATAACCATTTTTTTCATCGGGGAGTTGTATCTGAGACACGAAGGTCACCATCGTTTGTTTCAAACGAAGTCCTGTGTTTTTATGTCCACCATCTGATAGCCACTGGTGAGACGAATACAATGACCTATAACACAAGGTCATTCAAGGTCATTGTATTCGTCTCAACAGTCGCGATCTTATGATAGAACCCCAAACACAGCATTCCTTTAAGGGGTCGTCTCACTTTAGACGCTAAAAACGGCTATTTTCGTGATTTTTTTTTGATAGGTTTATATTATATATATTGATATGAAAGTTGTTACACTTAATAAATACACTTCCGAAATACATTTTTTTTAATTCGAATGTATTTATGTAACTCAAGAAAACTTTAAACGCGTTTTTCTCGAAACAACGTTTTTCGACGGCTTGTTGATAAAATTTTCGAAACTACCGAACCGATCCTTATGAAATTTTAACCACATATTCTTTGCAACTATAGCTATAGCGCATAACAAGGATTTTTAAAAATTTGGTACTTGCTTTTTTTGCCAAAAACGGTGAAAAAACACGTTTTTTTCGAAAAATGCCCGCCATTTTGTTATTATTGCATAGATAAAAAATCGTATAACATGCGCTATAGCCATTAACATACTGAATCTAAAACCGTTTGATTTTTTTGTTTTCGGATGATCCATCTCCGAGATTTCATCAACAGCGCAGAACTAGAATTTTTTAGGACATTTTTTAAATAATAAATAAACAAAATTCTATGTATTTAGAAAGTGTATTTATTAAGTGTAACAACTTTTATATCAATATATATATAATACAGTCGAACCTCGATATAACGAAATCCTCGAAATAACGAACATTTGTCCATACCCTTCCTATAGACACTCGAAACCTTTATACAACAACATAATAATACACATTGTGCCCTAATTGCTAATTGCTTGTAAAAATGACTCAAATTTGAACCTTTCTTTCTTTAGAAAATATCCATATATTTATACCACTAATTTTTTTTAAAGAACATTTTAAACGCCATGATCTCGATGTAACGAAACCTCGATATAAGGAAAACTCGATATAACGAACTTCCCTAGAGATTCGTTATATCGAGGTTCGACTGTACGAACCAATAAAAAAAAATCACGAAAATAGCCTTTTTTAGCGTTCAAAGTGAGAAGAACGCTTGAAACAAAGGTGACCTTCATATCTCGAAAGCAACTCTACTTACGAAAAAAAAATCGTCCATACCCATCTGATGACCCCGCTGGAAAATAAAATTCGGCCTCCACAAATAACAAAGATGTCGTATTGTTCGCAGTGGGGCAACAATGTCGAGATCATCGTCATTGTCGTTGCCGTCGTCGGCGTAAGCGGCCGATCGAGGCGCGGTGAACCGCGCGCCCGATTATCCGTGTCGCGAGGGCGACGGAGGAATGGGCCCTTGGGCCTTCGGGGTCTCGCTGCTCCTGCTCTCCGCTCTCGGACTCGCTGTACACGGATACGTTCTTCTGGTCATTCTTGGTCTTCGCGAACAGGTGCTTATGGACAGAGAGTTTAGAGGAAGGGCAGGGTGGCCGCACGCGAGTTTTCGTACCACTAAACGGGCGCGGTTTGTTGAGCCTCAATGTTCGTTGCCCCCCCTTACGACTTACCCTACACTGATAGAAACGATTTATTGAAACTTTTAGTTGATCTTTTTTTTAACTAACGAAAGTTTTCGTAAATTCGATCATTTTTTTTGGTTCTACTGTTCCAGAGATGTTTGTCAAATATATTTATTTATTCAAAGCAAGATCTATTTAAGGCGTTACCCCCACTCGTAGCGCAAAAAAAGGCCTTTTTCATGATTTTTTTAAAAGAAAACTACAAAACTTTTTTAATCGATCAATATACCATCTTAAAGAACACATCTTGAAGAACTTTCAGTAATTTTTTTATTGAAAAATATTACATTGTTTAGTGGCAAATGGCCGTCAATGAAATAATGTTTTTATATACACGGTTTGCGGTGACCAACATTGCGGCGAAGTGGATCATCTGAAAAAAATGCGCATGGATTTAGTCAAATATAAGTATAAACTAGTCTTTAATCGAAGGATTTTGAAAAATATTCATTTTTCACAAAATGGCGGACAGTCAAAGTTAATGGTTCGATTTTAACGAAAAAAAACGGCCATTTTTTTTCGAAAAAAAAATCGAACGATAAAAGACTAGATTTTTATGTATTAAATAAGCCTGCAAAATTTCAAGAAGATCGGTTCATTAGTGTTCGAGTAATCTTGGTCACCGACTTCAGAAACGTCATTTTGAGAAAAACGCGTTTAAAGTTTCTCTTTCAACGCGGATTCTTCTCTTTCAACGCTCATATCTCGGTCAATTTTGTTCGGATCGACTTGAAATTTTCAGGACATATTCTCAGATACTTATACTTCAAAAAAATGCAATAAAAAAAATCGATTTTTTCAAAATCGCAAGTGGGGGTAACCCCTTAAGGTAGTACTATCGCTAGGCTTCGATCCATAGGATTTTCATAATTTTTTTTGAGCTACACTAAATGTATTAATAATCGTCTCTGTGAAATTTCAGGGTTGGTTATCGACCTAATTACAGAGAAAAAAAATATCAAGATTGCGTGTTTTTGTGAAGGAATTCCGAGACGACATAAAACAACCCAATTTCCGGTCGCTACAAAAGTGTATATAACAGTGGGAATCCGTCAGATTCTTAAAAATAATCAGATTTACATACTTAACACTTGTAGTAATCCAATGCTCTCAGAAAAAATTACGGTTATTGACCTAATTTTTATGTAATATCAAGTTTAATTTGAGCTTCCGGTATTGGATTTATTACCACTTGCTACGATAAAGAGACGTGACAGCAAGGCAACAGCTGACTGTAGTCCTAACCTCATCTCACTCATTCGAATTTCCACACATATTTCATTTTTAATCGACACGTTTCGCCGACACAAATTTTCCACGCTTTTTACCAGTCGTGGCCCGAATACAATGCTTTATATTTCCCGCACCTGACATTGTTTTGACAGATCGACGTTGAAAAGCATGGAGGTTAAACTCGCCTGGTTGAGTAAAAAAAGACGGAGATAGAATCAATGCTGCCAAATATCAAACCTAGAAATACTACGCTCATCGTTGGAATAACTATTTTTTTCATTTTTATAATAAAATGTGAACATTCATTAAACAGTTTACACATGGAAAATGTTAGTTGTTACAAATTATTTCTTTTTGCATATGTAAAAATATAAATTGTACAACTCTCAAGTATGAACAGTGGTATGACTAGTGTGAAGCGATAGGACTACGTTAACACCGTTGAGTAATTCAAATTTTACTTGAATCTAATAATTTACGATGTTGAAGTTTGCATCGTTGGAAAGCAGGGCAAAATGATATTTTTTCAATGGCAACAAAGTTTTTTGGCCGATTTAGACTATGAAAATCACACCAACGTTTTTTTCACGTATTCTTATGAGAAACCTACGGACTTAGTTTGAAAAAAATGCTTTGGATGAAGAGAAAAATAAAGACGTAAAAAATGAAAAAAGACATTGTTACTCCAACGATGCAAACATCAATGTAATAATCATTTTGGTATTTGGTATTGTTTATTCGAAAAAAATATTCAGTCGTATATAGTAAATGGGTCTATTTAGATTTTTTCATTCGATTCAACTAGCAAATTCACAGACGTAGTACGCTCCGTGGCCGGTGTGTGGCGCGGGGCCCGAGGCTTCTCCCGCAAGCCATTTGTACTCCGAACGAGCATATAAACGAGTCAGCTAATCGTATCAACGCACCACCAATTTTGCGTGGGCATCCCATCTTGTGATACCCACGCAAAAGGAACATCTTCCCGTGTATACCGAAATGGTGGTAACACGAAATATTTCCTCGAATTTTTCACCATTGAGGATTGTTAACAGCGATAAATATTTATTCTACATAAGAAAATATGGTAAATTTGCTGGTTGCAAATCCAAATACCTAGTAATTTGAATACAATTTGAATTCGTTCGAAGTAACAATATATATTTGAATTTAAGAAACATTTACTGCTTGCAAATAAATAGATTTTTTATTCGAATATTTCTCTTAAGGCCTTGGGACACTCTAGAGGCCGAAAAAATAGGCTTTTTGGGGATTTTTTTCAGAAAAACTACAAAATAAATCGAGATTACAAAAAGGGTGTTAATCATACATATCAGTGACTGTATACCATAATTTTTTTGAAGCGATTCATTTTAAAATGGCGGTTGTGCAGCATTTATCTCAAAACTGCATTTTTTTAAGTTGGCCGGAAACATAACTCAGTCAATTTTCAACCGACTCACTTGAAATGTTGAATATATCTTGAAAAATACATTGTCTATGGAAGTACGTAGGATTTTTTTTATATATTATTTATATATATTTATATATATTTTAATATTCGAAACAAAATTATTTGATTCAAATAAATCCTCGTGAAATCGAATAAACTTTTTTAACAGTGTAGAGCGTCGTGATTTTTCGGTCGGTGTACATTGAGGCACCACTAACCGTGTGGTAGAGAAAGAAACTTTTGGGGAGCCCCTATCGAGATGGCGAGAAGAGCAGTTTGTTAGTAGTCAATGTGGTATTTTCATTTTCAAACCACTTCGAAAGTTCGAAATTGGCCTGACCATATGAGGAGAGTTAACTTTTTGAGGGAATCGATATCGATTGATTTTCTTTGCGGTGGCTCTGAGCAAGGTCGTCGCCACCTAATGGGCCAGTGGGGGCGACAAGACGGAAGAGAGAGTATGTGGGAAATATGAATTGTAGAAATTTTAGACTCTTATATGAGGGATTCTCCGTCAATTCAGCCACTTTTTTCGACCATCTTAGATCTGTCCCATAATTGGTTATATCAAAGTACTACTAAAAGGCATTCTATGTGAATTTTTTCAGATTTTTCAATTGAACATTTTAGAAAATGTTGTTTTTTTTCCAAATTAATATATCTCGAAAACTAGAAGTAACGGAAAAGAAATGTCTGTACATAAAAGTTGTAGTTTTGTGTTAGCTTTCGAGCGGACGACTTGAAATAATTTTTAGGGTCCGATAACGCTGATTTTTTACCAAAAGAAGGGGAAATTATTTTTTGATTAAAAAACGGCCATTTTTTTTTTGGCTGAAAAAATTACAGAGTCTTCCAGTACGTCTGACGATATCGCAAAAAAATCGCCAGAGTGGCACGGATCGAGGTTCTAGGTCAAACAAAATGAAACCACACAAATTAATTTTTTTATACCGGAACCTCGCTCCGTGCCACTCTGGCGATTTTTTTGCGATATCATCAGACATACTGGAAAACTTCGTAATTTTTTCAGCCAAAACAAAATGGCCGTTTTTTAATACAAAAATAATTTACCCCTTTTTTGGTAAAAAAAAAAATCAGCGTTACCGGAACGTAAAAATTATTTCAAGTTGTCCGCTCGAAAGCTAACACAAAACTACAACTTTTATGTCCAGACATTTTTTTTCAGTTACTTCTACTTTCCGAGATATATTCATTTGGAAAAAAAGGCATTTTCTAAAATGTTGAATTAAAAAATCTGAAAAAATTCACATAGAATGCCTTTTAGTAGTACTTTGATATAACCAATTATGGGGCAGATCTGAGATGGTCGAAAAAAAAGTGGCTGAATTTACGGAGAATGCCTCATATACATTTTTTTCGAATCTCTGGAGGGGGGGGCTGCCTCTCCTTGGCGAAGCCCTTGATCCTGAGTACTTTGGAAAATGGACGCATAATTTTTATCCAATAGTACTTAGCTTTTTTTACCTCGAAACGCTGCGTGCCCCCCCCCCCCCCCCCCCATAATTCGTCTTTTACTGTTGAATGCGATAAAAAAAATCGATTTTTTGTCAATGCTGGAGTCACGTAACCCTTAGAGATTAAAGTTGCTTCACTCCGTGTTATCTCGTATCCATTTGTATCATGGCGATGCTACTACAGACGCAACAACAGCGAACGGCCAATACCTTGCTGCTGATACATTTCGGAGCCGTCGAAGCGGCCGTTTGTCTCGTTCTTCTGATCTTTGGTACCGGTGGATGGTCGCTCTCCGGCGGTTCTTGCGTCGTTCAAGGCTTTCTTCTCGCTGTTCTTCATCCCGTGGCACTGTGGACCGTCACCGGGCTGAATTGCGACAGGTAACGATTGCACGATCTTGCAAACAGGTCCGGAAACGCCTATGGCGTGGGTAGACTCGTTTGGTGAAACAAATTTGCACAGTTCCCGATGTGATGACAAGAGACCTCAGGGGTCACTTTAGACGCTAAATAGGCTATTTTCATGAATATTTTCGATAGGTTTATATTATAGCCGAGTGAAAATTGTTGAAGTTATTTGTCACGCCAATTGGAAAAAATCTGTTCCGAGATGTTTCGAGTAGTCGGCCATTTTGTACATCGAAAAAGATATATATATATTTTCCAACAGCTTGATATTCATACTAAATAGATGTGTAATTAATGTTATGAGTGAATCACTTTTTCATACGAAAAAAAAATGGTTGAATTCGCACATGATTTTAAACCCGTTACTGTGGCCTAACCCCTTAAGACTTTGGAAGAATATTCTAGACATATTGTACTATTAGATAATAAAATCACGAAATGTATTTTTTGAAATTTTTCAACCCACGTAACCCCTTAATTTTAGACGTGTACAGTGGTGTAGGCCCTTAATGCGAAATGTTACACGAGTAAGGGCGCTACGTTTGAGCAGGTACTGCGCGATAGCGTCACCGCTGCACTACGCGGCGTTGGTTTCACCGCGACGAGTGAGCCTTGGACTGGCAGCCTCCTGGGCAGGTGCCCTTTTGCTGTCCGTGCCACCGTTCTCAGGCCTCGTACCGCCGTACACGTACAGCCCAGGCCTGGGCTGCTGCGTGCCGGACTTTGGCAACGATAGGTGGGGCAACGCGGCGACCCTCTACGGGGCTCTGTACGCCTTTATCGGCCTCGCACTGCCCGCTCTCCTCGTCACGGTCTGCAATCTTCGGGTACTCGGTATAGCTCGTTATCATCGTCATCGCATCGCGAGCGCCATCTACGAGGTCACCTTGAGCGCCCAGGTCACTATAACTCATCAGAGGAATCCCTTTTTCGTGCCTACGGTGACGAGCCCAGCGGCGGGGGGACCGCCGCCCAGATTTCACAGCGCGGCCAGTACGGTACGTTGTCGCGTTTTACTTTCTCACAGGGCATGCTTTGTTTTCGTGAAAAATGTTTTTTTCGATGGTATTTCGGGCACTCTAGAGGCCGAAAGAATAGGCTTTTTGGGGATTTTTTTTTCTCAAAAAAACTACAAAATCAATCGAGATTACAAAAAAGGGTGTTTATCATACATATCAGTGACTGCATACAATAATTGTTTTGAAGCGATGAATTTCAAAATGGCGACTGTGCAGCGTTTATCTCAAAACTGTATTTTTTAAGTTGGCCGGAAACATAACTCAGACAATTTTCAAACGATTCACTTGAAATGTTGAACCCGAGTAAAAATGATTGCATATACTTAGATACAATTATATAAAAATGATATACAATCATATGTATTTATATATATGTAATTGTTTATAACTCTATACATTCGTATATATAATCCGATATAAATGTACTTCCATCAAATTTGATTTGATAAAATTATACATAGTTCTATATATAATGATATATGGAGATACTATTTTTATATATAGTTTATATAATTAGACATAATATTATATACAGTTGTATATAATTATATATATATACGTGACAATTTTATTTACGGTATATAACATTGTATATAACTGTATATGAGTAGTTTTATTTTCTTTTGAAATACATATAATTGTATATATCTTTATATGGCTTAATATATTTTTAGATATAGAAAAAGTTTTCTTTGGTTTTATTCGCGTATGGAAGCAGGTTAATCAAAAGATTGTTTATTAAAAGTTAAGAAATTATGTATTGATGCAATATATTTACCAAATTTGATTACAATTATTGGGTTTACAGAGATAATTGGGCTTACAGAGATAATTTCCAATTCTGATCAGTTCATTAATATTAGTTTTTTTTCTTGATATTTTACCAACAAAATGTCATCGCTTTCTTCGACTGGTATAATATGTGTCACAATAGCTTTTTTTTCTACATGACAAAACATATCAACGTATTTTACATTGAAACGTTGAATTATAAAATATAAACCCGAGTAAAAATAAATATATATAAACATATACAATTGTATATTAATTGATCATATACAATTGTATACAAAAATTGGCCCGATAGAATTTTATATATTTGTTTATATATAGTATATGAATATATAGAAAATTTTATCGGCCGATAAAATGTTCTATATATTCATATACTTTCGTACATAACTGTATATTAGTATATACAATTGTATACGTTTATATACAAATATATAAAATTCCATCGGGCCAATTTTTGTATACAATTGTATATGATCAATTAATATGCGATTATATATGTTTAGATATATTTTTATTTTTACTCGGGAATATATCTTGAAAAATACATTGTCTATGGAAGTACGTAGGATTTTTTTTTATATTGCATAGTTCTCTTATTATTAACAATTATCTGACGATTTTTAGGCAAATTTTTCACTTTCCGTAAAAATCGTTTTGATAAAATCGTTTTTCTGAAAAAAATCCCCAAAAAGCCTATTTTTTCGGCCTCTAGAGTGGCCTAAGACCTTAAAGGTTGCATAATTGGAACGCAACGAAATTATTAATTTTTTTGCACATTTAGGCTACAAATTTCACTAAAATATTTTTGAAGATCGTTGTTACGGATCCATGACCTAAAACTACAAAAAAAGAGTTTAAGATAGCAATAAAAATTGGGGAAAAAATTACGAAGGATTTCTGTTGCATTCCAATGATCCAAAATTCAACGCCACCATTTTCTGAGATTTTAACGGGGTACACTCAGCTGGTGGACGGATAAGGAGAATGTTTTGTGATTTTTTTCTGAGATGACGCGTGCAGTTTTTCATTCTTTTAAAATTTTTATTGAAGAGCAGGGTTTCAAGTATCTTTTACAAAAATGGTTTGTGCAGACCGCTGTTTGAAAAATGTCCTTCACGGTGACCACTTCCGCTCGGAAACAAATCATCCGAAATAATAAAAAATCAAACGCATTTTGTTTCTGCATGAAATTATCTAGTGCTTGGACGAAGGATCCAATGAAATGTTCATTTTTGAAAAAGTGTCCGCAGCCCAAAGTGAAAGTATGGATTTTCGGTGAAAAAACCCCTCTATTTTCGTTATAAAAATAAAATATGCATTGAAAAAAAATCCTTTTTTAAGCACAGCTTTTCGATATGTAAAACCAGCTTGTAAAATTTGATCGGTACAGTGATTTTTGAGATACCATGGTCACCGATTTTGAACAGTCATTTGAAGTCAAACGCGTTTAAAGTTCGCGAAACCTATCTACAAACCTCCGTAACTCCCTTAATTTTGAACGAATCTACTTTAAATTTTCGGAGAATATTTTTGAAATGTTATATTTTGGGTATCCGTCGAAAAAGAAAAATCGGTTGTTCTAAAAAAATGTCAACTAGGTGTAAGCCCTTCGAAATGTATTCAGAATGTTCCAAAACATCAAAAAGTGATGATCAGAAAAAAACGTCTGTGTGTGTGCGCTCTGATAAAGAAAACCACTTGGATCAAGGAAATTAAGACGAAGCACTAAAATATCTGATATTTTCGAGTATTTGTTAGTTCGAAGAAACGAATAATTCTCAAAGAAACCTACCATTCCATTTTTTAATAAAAAAAATCATCGGCGTCTCCCAATTATGGATTTACAGTTAGCCGAAGTCATTCTTGTTATAAAGTTGAAGTTTCCATCGTTGCAATGCAATAAAAAAATGTTTTTCCATTGCCAACATTTCATTCGACAGATTTAATATAATTTGATATTTGTTATTTGAATAATAATGAAATATTTCATATTTATATGTAATTATATTGAAATGTATCAAAGTCATCTATATTTTTCATATTTTATATACTTTATATTAAATATTTATTTATACACATTTAATAGTTATTATTGAAATCACACAAACATTTTCAGGATATTTATTCAGCGAGGTGCTAATCAAATCAGCAAAACGTAATTTCAGATTGCAATAAAAATAAGGAAATCAAAAAGAATAGATGTATTTTCGTTGCGTCCCAATGATGCAAATTTCAAACCCATTTTTTTAGCCGCCGCATTTTTTTAGATACGCAAAAGTTTTAACTGTATTTAAGATACCGGACTGCATTTCTGCATACCAATAATCTATCATTCTAAATGGGTTTAGTAAAAAATCAGTGAAACGCTTAAGATTTTCATGGACTTTTCATTCCCAGAAAAATTTATTTTAGCGTCGTAACTTTCACAATTTTTTAGATGTCCGAAAAAATTTTCTTTTACGGAGATAGAACATCACATAAGATATCTACGAATTACATTTTGCGAAAAACGGTGGGAGGATTTAGATTTTAAGGAAGTATTTTTAGAAAAAAGTCTTGCCAAGTCACAGCTTTCCAAAACTTAAATAACCCTGCTGACCGCGATTTATTGGGTTGATGCAAAAGTTCGTCCCGTTTGTTTTACGAACATCAAAAACGGTAGGAATTATCAAGTAAGTGTCCGCCTTCGATTTTGTTGAAACCCACATGTGATAAAGCATTAAAAACTATTAGACACGTTTTTTTTTATCGGCGAGAAAGCGGGTGTAAGGGTGGCAACCACTCCTCAAAGAAAGGCGCGACGAGGGGTGATTATGCAGTTTCACCCCCAAGCCTGCCGTCGATCTAAATGAAACAACAACCAAAACTCTTCTAATGTAGAGCGATGATAAAACCACTATTGAAGTATTGAAAAAAAATTAAGGGGGGACACGCCTTCCTTTGAGGGGTGGTTTCCCCCCTTGAAACCATTTTTCCGCTGATAAAAAGGAATACGCGTTCAATAGTTCTGAATGCTTTATCACACATACGAGTTTCAACAAAATCAAAGGCTCAAGTGCATCACTTGAGTGATGCACTTGAGTGATCTAGTGCAGAGTCTAGATCTAGTCTGTCATGCAGAATATGCTAGATTTTCTTTTCGTTAAAATCGTCGAAAAATCTTCCCACGCCAAAACTTCGCCATCGTTCAGACGTCCAAGTAAATGTGCACAAAGTTTAGATACGGAATCCATATTTGTCATAGCCTTGATGAGTGTTGTTTGTAATCACCCAATAGGAATCCATTTTTGAAGAAAAAAAAACGCACAATTTGGAAACTGGCACATCACTGGCTCACAGTTTGATTTCGCTCCCCATCTTCCTCCACGAAAAAATACAATTTTAAAAAAGGCCGACAAGGCTTAAGGAGGTTGGAGCGGTCCAGTTGAGTGAAAAGACGGAGTTATGATTTTTTTTCAATGAAGCGCAAAAAAATTCATACGACGTATAGATTTATTCTGTAGATGCTAATTTTTCATAAAATATATAATTAAAGGGCAAAAGTATGCATATTTATATTTTTATCACGTGAGTAAGCCAAACTTTTATGTTAGTATCAACTTGAAAAAGTATAACATTGTCGATGGTTATCATGAAAAAACTGAGTCAGCAAATGTTTTATACAATTCAGAATGAAATTTTGAGTCATTTGTAGTTACACCTATTTATATTTATGTCACGAGATTGTTTATTGTTACCATTAATTAATAATAAATGTTGCCGAAAGACGGCAACTCCGCGGAAATTGAGATCGGCAGCAATGCTCTTCACTCGCCGGCCAAAATTCATAATCTTCAATCAAACATTCATCGTTCAATATTGAATAAACAGGGTGTCCGGTCGTGCATGGACAACCCTGCAGCCATCGATAGGTCCGATAATGTCCTGTTCTATGCTGGAATTTCAGTTTAGTAAAAGTCCCAAGGCTTTCGAGATAAAAATCATCTGCTTTTGCTTTTTCGCGTGCCATTTCTGCGTATGATAACTTTGTTTGAACCAGTTTAAAAAAAAATTCTCTTGGTTATTTGTTTTATCTAGAAAAGTCTTCTTTTTAACCTTAAATGTTAAGGAAACTTTATGAAAAAAGATCTTATGCAGAATTTTCACACAAACCAATTCGAACATCTGACTTTGATTGTCTGCGGTGTGAAAAAGTTGCATAGTTATTGTCAATTCATATCATTTGTAAAACCCGTATGTGAAAAACAAAAACCAGATGACTTTTAAAAAAATAACATAAAGCCCAACATTTCGAAAACCGTGGGACTTTTACTAAACTGAAATCCCAGCATATAATAGCTCCAGTAGAAATTGTGCTAGCCTGTCTGAGTTACGAACTAGTAACTGGCTCGCCCAATTGAGCTCATACGAGCTGACCAATGGTTGGCTCGCTCTGAGCTAATAATATTGTGAATGTTTTGTTATCCAGCCCTTGTTTAGTCACTGCCCAGCCGAGCTTGGTCACAAATTACAAAGTGTGGTTATGTGACTACGTGTAGTTCCATTGAGCGATTAGCACATCGCTGACTAAGCAACTTGAGTTGTAGGTGGCGTTGCGAGTGCAAAAATTCTCAAGTAGGTATCTCGCCATGAACTAGCCAGTTAACAGCGGCTGTGTACCCCTTGGCTAGTCACTGCCCAGCCGAGCTTGGTCACAAATTACAAAGTGTGGTTATGTAACTACGTGTAGTTCCACCGAGCGATTGGCTCATGGCTGACTGAGCAACTTGAGTTGTAGATGGCGTTGCGAATGCAAAAATTCTCAAGTAGGTATCTCGCCATGACCTAGCCATCTAACTGCGGCTGTGTACCCCTTGGCTAGTCACTGCCCAGTCGATCTTGGTCACAAATTACAAAGTGTGGTTATGTAACTACGTGTAGTTCCACCGAGCGATTGGCTCATGGCTGACTGAGTAACTTGAGTTGTAGATGGCGTTGCGAATGCAAAAATTCTCAAGTAGGTATCTCGCTATGACCTAGCCATCTAACTGCGGCTGTGTACCCCTTGGCTAGTCACTGTCCAGCCGATCTTGGTCACAAATTTGTTACTTGGTTACAAATTAGAAAATAACATAATATTTATATATATAGCCGCAAATTTTTTCTATTTAATCGCCACCTAATTTTTTGTTCCCAGTCTGTAGCTGCAAAAACTAGGTCATGGCTAGGTCAGAAATATTATACAGCCGTGAGAGATATCCAGGCACCATGTAGTTTTTTGTAATATCTAATATTATACAGCCGTGAGACTATCCAGTTACCATCTAATGTTTTGTATTCAATCACTAGAGGACCAAAGCGTTACAAGGCTGGGTAGTCAATAGCTAAGGCGGCTAGCTAATGACGATTCGGAACATAACTTTACTAGCTTGTGGCTAGGCGGTGATGAATTACATTTTCCACTCGGGACGACATGATCTGACCTATCGACAGTTGCAGGATTATCCATTCATAACAGGCCGTCCTGTATATGGTTTACGATGCGCAAGGCGATTTTTTCTCTAAATGTTTCCAAAGGTTAAGTCTGCGTTAATCCGTTGCTAGAAATCGTTCATATTAGTGCTGAATAGTCAAAAAATAACATCACCCGTATTCTGAACGTCTTGCCCATTTGCCACACGTAAAATTACACACATTAAACTATTTTTCATCTCTGGTGTTTTGTGATGAAAAAATGTCAAAAAATTCTCAAAGACCCAGTATATTCTAAACATTAACATACATTTTTTTAAATCTTCGATTATGGTTAAAGTTCCAACCTCCTTAAGGCGTTAGGACACAGTTTTCGTATGAAAAAGTGATTCACTCATCAAATTAATTACACATCTATTTAGTATGAATATCAAGCTGTTAGAAAAAATATTTTTTTTTTTCGACGTAAAAAATGGCCGACTACTAACATTTTCTTTTGTTATCTTTGTTTTAGGCGCTCCGCGGCGTGACATTTAGCGCCCACAATTTTTTACCTCGAACAAAAAACAAAAATTCTCGTCGATCTACATTAGAATACCTAGAGAAATACGTACGGAATTTAAAAAATATTGTTTATTCAAAAGTTGTAGGTATTTGAACTTAACGGGCCAGTCCACTTTGGAGCCACGAAAAAAGGCTATTTTCGCGATTTTTTTGAGGATTTTACAGAGGATATGAATGTAAAAGTTGTTGGGCTTGATAAATAAAGTCTTGAAATACATTTAAAAAATTTTTTATTCATTTTTATTCATTTTTAAGTACAAAAACTTTAGTTTAACGTAACGCCTCAAAAATATGTGGGCCACGTAGCTGAAACAAAAAAATCAAAGTCCATTAGATTCAGTATGACACCAGCTACAAAATGACCCTCGAATATAAAGTTTTATCAAAAAATAAAGAAATGGCAGATGAAAAACGAAAAAAGTTTTCTAAAACGCGTTTTTCGCAAAATAAAAGAGTAAAAACCAAAATTTTAAAACCATCGAGAGTCATCTTGTTGCGAATCATGTTTGGGTTTGTTTGGGTTTGTTTGGGTTTCAACCGATTTCAAGAGAATCGGTTTATCAGTTTTAGAGATACGATGGAGCTAGATTTTGAAAACGTTGTTTCGAAAAAAAATGCGTTTGAAGTTTATACTATGGAAAACTCTTACCTAAACTCAATCGGCACCTCCTGCAAAATTTCGACACAATATTTCTGAATGTATGTACATTCGAAAAAAGTAAAAAAAAATCGATTTTTTGAAATTTTCAAAGTGTACTGGCCCCTTAAGAAATGAATTTTCAGTGAAAAATTTCATTATAACTGCTCATAAAATGAAAAGTTTTCGATTAATCAGAAATTCCGTACGTACTTCTCTGCGAAATGCAATTAGGAACATAACTTTCAAATTTGAAGTAAATTGAGTGAAAATTGTTTGGGTTTGGTTTTGTTTGGGTTTGTTTGGCTTCAAACTTTAAAAGTGTACTGGCCCCTTAAGAAACGAATTTTCAGTGAAAAATTTCGTTATAACTGCTCATAAAATGAAAAGTTTTCGATTAATCAGAAATTCCGTACGTACTTCTCTGCGAAATGCAATTAGGAACATAACTTTTAAATTTAAAGTAAATCGAGTGAAAATTGTCGAAGTTACTTGTCACGCCAATTGGAAAAAAGCTGTTTCGAGAAGTTTCGAGTAGTCGGCCATTTTGTAAATCGAAAAAAATATATATATATTTTCCAACAGCTTAAGGCAGTAGTCTGCTTTAAAAGCTGAAAAAAAGAGTTTTTTCAGCAATTTTTTTTAAAGGAAAGGAAATGAATGCGGTAAACGAAATTTTGAGACGATAGTGTATTATATTCAAGCTTTAAAAAACAATTTTTATTATTAAAAAATATTGAAATTTTTCAAAGTTGTAAGGATTTTTCTGGGGCGCCTGGAGTCTGCACTTGTAAATCGGTGCCGGTGATGGAGGTCGTGCGATGCATCTGAAACAGTCGAAACAATTTTTTTTTTAGTTATTATAAGTTCCTTTTCTATATGAACTAAAAAAATACCGCAGAAATGATGAAATTCCAAATTTTTTCGAAGTTTGAAAAAAAAATTCACTTTTTTGAAAAAAAAAAAATTCACTTCAAGTTGCAAAACAAGTAATTTAAATAGTACTTTTGTCCAACTTTTTTAGTTCAAATAGAAGATAATTTAATACTGAAGCTAGATCACTTTGATTTTTTTCGATCGGACATATATTGTTTTTGCAATCGCCGGCACCGTTTTCTAAAACTTGTGAAAATGAAAACTCGAGAAAACGGGCTTTAAAGTTTTCGGTCCAAAAAAATATAAGTTTTTGGATACTTACACTAATTCGATGTTAATCAGCTATCCCCGGGCCATACAATAATCCTTCCTCTTCTTCAAATCGATTTTTTGAAGCCTGTAAAGCAGACTACTGCCTTAATATTCATACTGAATAGATGTGTAATTAATTTTACGAGTGAATCACTTTTCCATACGAAAAAAAAAAAATGTTAAATTCGCACATGCTTTTGAACCCGTTACTGTGGCCTAACCCGTTAAGCTTTGGAGCGAAAGAAAGCGTAGCGAGTTTCCGAGTTGCGCAATCTTAATTTCTCTCCGTTCGCTTGATGAACGATGGGTGATGATCGGCAGCGCAGGTGATGCAACTAGTCGGCTCGCTGTACCTTCTCTACATGCCTTACTGCGCGATAGTGCTGTGGGAGGCGATCGGCGCTGGCCTTCCGACGAGCCATCAGCAGCCTCGTTCCCACCCCCATCCCCGACTGGCCTCCCTCGCCTCGCTCCTGCTCGCCGCATCGAGCCCGATAAACGGCCTCCTTTACGGCCTCAAGTCGCCGACTCTCCGTCGATCGATTCGTAATTATTGGCGCAAGAAAGTGACAAAGTCCGCGCTCCAGCAGGTGCGAGCGTCATACTTATCAGCCACCTTCCATTGTTACGAAGCTGCGATAATATTAGTCGCGGAGTTTGACTCGTTCTCGTGTCCCCCCGACAGGAGATTCAAGCGAGGACGCCGAGCGTCGCTGGCTCGAGGCGACCCTCCGGAAGCGGTCCCACCACCGGCGTCTCTCTATTTCCGTTTCCACCCCTGCAGAGACGCCTCAGCGAGGCTCTTATCTGCCTCGCCGATACGACGAGAAGTAACCCACTCGGGGTTAGCCCAACCCTCGAAAGTGGAAATATCGAAAGTTTTCGTCGTTCGAGGCTCCAGCCGGCTGCCTCGTGCAATACCCTTCGGGTACCCTCGACCGGAAGTGCCGTCGAATCTTCCCTCGGTAAGTTCGACCTACCTCGGCCCCACGCCTCTCAACCCCTATCCACCGCTTATTCCGCGTAATTTTCTTCTTCATCGCCCTGCCCTAATCTCCGGCACGTAAAAAGCCGAGATTCGAGGCTCTACCGTGAGAGCGATGAGCGCGAGCGCCGCCAGTCTCGTCGCCTCGTCTAATCGTCGCAACAACGATCTCACGATCGAGCGCCGAGCCGGCAACGAGACCAGCCCCAGGATCCTCGTAACGCGGGCTTACAGCAACATCGGCGAAACGAGGGATGCCGAGGGTAGAAGCCCCCTCTTCGTAACACCCCATCGCCGTCTTCCCGCTGGCGGAACGGCAAACTCGTCACGATGTCAAAGTAAGTGGTGCGAGAAACTTTGCCGAACGGGGATGATGCTTGGTTCTTTTTTAACGCGGGCTTGGTACGTGCACTGTAGGCGGGCAGGCTTATTGTGATAGTCCAGTAGCGCTATTTTTGGCATCGAAAAAATTATGGTACACTGGTAATAAAGTCTATTTGATTTATGGGGTTCTCTCACTTTAGACGCTAAAAAAGGCTATTTTCATGATTTTTTGATTGGTTTATATTATAGATATTGATATAAACGTTGTTACACTTTCGAAATACATTTTTAAAAAAATGGTTTATTTAAGTCACTATTTATAGATGAAAATGGTAGTTAAAAAAATGTCCTAAAAAATTGTAGTTCCGCGCTGTTGATGAAATCTCGGAGATGTATCATCCGAAACAAAAAAAATCAAATGATTTTAGATTCAGTATGTCAAGGAGCTATACCACTGTGAACGCTGAAAATTTGGGTGATTTTCGGGAATTTTTTGAAAGAAAAGTACTGAATTAAATGTTTCGGAAAATTAAGAATATATTTGGCTATATTTGACCTATATTACATGATTTTTTCATGAAAAATATTGAGATCCAGCGACTTATGCGCTGCCTTCGGATGCGCCAAAAAAAAAGTTCCTCCACTGCTGACATGATTCCGGCCGATTAAGTAGCTGAAACCGAAAAAGAACAAAATGTCGTTAAACTGGAAGGTATTTCCTATACAATGACGTAGGATTTTCGAAAAATATCAAAATCGAACAAAATGGTGTAGTTATGAAAAAAACGTCTGTTTTCTTGCCTATAAAATGGTCGTTTTTTTCAATGCC
The DNA here is from genome assembly GCA_963210295.1 of Ophion ellenae. Classification (NCBI taxonomy): domain Eukaryota; kingdom Metazoa; phylum Arthropoda; class Insecta; order Hymenoptera; family Ichneumonidae; genus Ophion; species Ophion ellenae. The sequence goes on from OY723385.1 coordinate 67,434,999, forward strand.
AAATCGTCCATTTTTGATCAAATCAAAAATATCCCACGTCATTGTAGAGTAAATAGATTCAAGAGTACTCAGTTCAAATTTCAAGTCAATCGGATAATTGCTTTTTGAGTTACAGTGTCAGCAAATTTGACAAATCTCATTTCGAGAAAAACGCGTTTAAAGATTTAACTATCGATTTGTGCAAGATAAAATTATATTTACCATAAGAACTGCTAATCAGCTATACCTGGCCCATACAACGGACCCTCCTCTTCCTCGAATAATGCCTGCTGAGAGGCGGAAGCTTTTCACACTGGTATAGCCCCTTAATAGCCATAGCGCATATCACCCAATTTTTTATATATGCAAAAATAACAAAATGACGGACATTTTTCGAAAAAACAAAAAAAAACGTGCCTTTTTCACCGTTTTTGGCAAAAAAGTAGCAAATAACAAAATTTGAAAAAATCCTTGATGTGCGCTATAGCTGTAGTTTTAAAGAATATGTGGTTAACATTTCATAAGGATCGGTTCAGTAGTTTCGAAGATTTTATCAACAAGCCGCTGAAAAACGTTGTTTCGAGAAAAAATGCGTTTAAAGTTTGTCTGGGTTACATAAATACATAAAAAAATGTTATGATGTATTTTGAAAGTGTATTTATTGAGTGTAACAACTTTTATATCAATATCTATGATATAAACCGATCAAAAAAATTCATGAAAATAGCCTTTTTATTTGCGTCTAGAGTGAGAAGACCCCTTAACGGGCTACATTTACCTAGAGGCCCGAAAAAGTTGCAAAATATCGATTTTTTTTCTGGGCAACGGTTGGTGCAAAAGAAACGCATTTTTTTTAAACACAAAGGTACATATATTTTGAGCCTTTTTAAAAAATCACCGAACAATACAGAAAAACAACAAAAATATCGCCGCCGGCAGATGATGCAATTTTTTTCGCGGGGCTTGGCCGTGAACGCTCTTCAGCTTAGACGGTCCATCTGAAATCTGGAAACCAAACGAGTTATTCAAATTAACAATAAATACGACTCGTTGACGAACGTCGATTTTTCAATTGTTTTTTTTTAGCAACGTGAGGACGAATTGAAAATCGAGCATATAAAATCTATTAAATGAGTCGTCATTTTTACGTAACCATTAAGAAATGAAGATCGATTTTTTAAAAGTGAGATCGTCTACGATCCTTAAATGTTTCTTATCGTGTCTCCTGTAAATCTGGAAATAATCCATCAAATGGTTCTCGAGATATCATGTCCACCAAATTTCGAAGGTGTTTCGAGAAAAACGCGTTTAAGGCGTTACCCCCACTTGTAGCGCAAAAAAAGGCCTTTTTCATGAATTTTTTTAAAGAAAACTACCAAACTTTTTTATTCGATCAATATACCATCTTAAAGAACACATCTTGAAGAACTTTCAGTAATTTTTTTATTGAAAAATATTACGTTGTTTAGTGGCAAATGGCCGTCAATGAAATAATGTTTTTATATACACGGTTTGCGGTGACCAACATTGCGGCGAAGTGAATCATCTGAAAAAAAAATGCGGATGGATTTAGTCAAATATAAGTATAAACTAGTCTTTGATCGAAAGATTTAAAAAAATATTCATTTTTCACAAAATGGCGGACAGACAAAGTTAATGGTTCGATTTTAACGAAAAAAAACGGCCGTTTTTTGGCTATAAAACGGCCATTTTTTTTTTTCGAAAAAAAAAATCGACCGATTAAAGACTACATTTTTATGTATTAAATAAGCCTGCAAAATTTCAAGAAGATCGGTTCATTAGTGTTCGAGTAATCTTGGTCACCGACTTCAGAAATGCCATTTTGAGAAAAACGCGTTTAAAGTTTCTCTTTCAACGTTCTTTCAACGCGGATTCTTTTCTTTCAACGCTCATATCTCAGTCAATTTTGTTCGGATCGACTTGAAATTTTCAGGACATATTCTTAGATACTTATACTTCAAAAAAATGCAATAAAAAAAATCGATTTTTTCAAAATCGCAAGTGGGGGTAACCCCTTAAAGTTTGATGGTGCTGCTACCGCTCCCCCAGCCGACTGTTAGAAGCTGCAGCTCATTCAATTTTCGGAAAATTTTAATGAAATTTCCAGGGAATATAGCTAAAACGTGATACCGTGGAATAGGAATATTTTTGGAAAATGCCACTTTTGACCCTCCTAGGTAGATGTCGCCCACTAAGGGGTTAGGCTACCGTGACGACTCTAAAACCGGACTTATAAAAAAAAATCGATTTTGGAGGAATAAGTTCTTACTTGAAATCGAAACGATTGAAAAATCGTTTCGATATTTATGTGCGTGTATATTAATAAAGTTATGTACCACATTTGACAAACAAATATTAATGAGTAATGAAGTCAGAATACATCTCGTTAAGGAACCTTAAACATGAGTGGAACAACGGCGTACTTGATTTTGGCAGCCCGGTTGATCTGAAACAAAAAAAACGAGTTTTTTTTTTCTTTATAGATAATATTGCCTCACACTTGATCGAGCTTTTTTTGTTATCGTGTTTCAATTATCGAAAAAAATGTTTGAATTATTTTTTCGATTTTTCGAGAAACAATGACATCGTTATTGTTAATAACTAATGAAAAAAAATGTTAAGGAGAAAAACGTCAAGACTAAAATACTATTACATTGAACACGTGTACCAAAGTTCAAGTCAATCCGTTCATTAGATGTCGAGAAATCGTGGACACCGTTTTGAAAAACATGGTTTCGAGAAAAATGCGTTCAAAGTTTTTTAGCAGTTCTATCGTTGTAATAATAAATTTACCTTCAATCTGCAATTCCTGCGTCATATTTTGGATCTTCTTCTTCAATTTGAGTTGCCTCAGGCGATGATGATTTTTTGAAATTTTCACTGTAGCCTAACCCCTTAAGTAGGATCTATTTAGGTTGAATACTTTTTTCCGTTGGCTCATGGCCCACTTCTTGTTTCAAATATATTTCTTCATTTGTTTCAAGCATCCCTTCATGAAGACAATTCAATAAACACATATTTGATGAAAAAAAATTGTTGATCGGAACGTATAAAAGATATATTTGAATTAAAAATATCTTCATTTGGATGCAGTAAATGTGTCTCATCAAATATATTGTTATTTCGAACGAACGAAAATTGTATTTGAACTTCTAGTATTTGGACTTGCAACCAGCAAATTTACCTTACACAATACATATTTATCCGTGTTGTTAACGAGCCTCAATAGTGAACAATTATAAAAAAATCTTTTGTATCGCCACCATTTCGGTATATACGTTGCTTTTGCAATCCCCACGTCTTCGAAAAACACTTGGCCGACCACGAGCGACAATGCGCAAAATTCAGTCACATGCTCGCTCGGGGTACAAACGGCTTGTGCGAGAAGCCTCAGGCCCTGCGCCACACTCCGGCTACACAATGTACTACTATACGTCTATGAATTTTCTAGTCAATTAAAAAAAAATCTAAGTAGAATCATTTAAGCCTCACGAATAAATACGTTTTTAAGTAAATAATACCAAATACCAAAATGATTATCCAAATCGTTGGAATGGTGAAATCAAATTGAAAACACATTGCTTTTACGAAAATGTTAGTTGATTCAAATAGAGAATCAAATAAACGCATTTAGATGATGCTGAAGTTTGCACCATTGGAAAGCAACCAAATATATTTTCGTGAATGTTCCCAAATTTCCTTTGACAGATTTAAGCTATGAAAGTCACGCGATCATTTTTTTGATTCCTTGTTTGGCGATCTACAATCCAAGTCTACGAAATGTGATTTGCGATAATAATAAAAAATAAGGAATTTACAAAACATCGTTGCATTCCAACGATCCAAACTTCAAGCCCATGCATTTAGTTGATTCCAATAAATCTTCTTTATCAATGTATTCCCATTGTATTATTCAGTAGCCGCTTTTTTTTCAATACCTTTTTAATTCTCAAATCTCCGGACCAACTTCATGTTCCTATATTCGCCCAATTTCCAAATACGAACAAAACTGTATGAGAGAAAGACATCAGCCTTATCCTTCAAAAACCACTCCTATATCCTCCGACTTTCGATTGATTTATTTAGCTTCAGCAAACTGCAAGCTAACGGGGGTTTTGAAAAGAACACTGTCTCCACATACAAAAAAGATCAAGGGGAGAGATACCTTTAGGCGAGGAAAAAATTGTTAATTTTCATGATTTTTTTCTAAAAGGAAATATTTCTTCATCATTGTTGAGACTTAGGGTATGTTTTACTACAACTTCTGACTGTTACATGGTATAAAAAAAAATCTTCAAAAACGGCCAGAACGGTCAGAAGATTTTTCTTTTATTAATACTCATACGCAGAATATGAACCAAGAAAAGGGAAGAAACGTTGAAAATCAATCAAATTATATACTTTGGAAAAAAAGATTGAATTCTCCGAAGACTTGCAATTAAAAAAATACTTTTTTTGCAATTGCAATTATGTTGCAATGAAAAAAATACTTTTTTTTATTTTTAAAAACATTTAGAGTCACGTTTTAGACTCCGCCATTTTTAAAGATTAATAAAAAAAATACCATGCAGCAGCCAAAAGTAGTGATAAAACATACCTTAAGTCTAAAAAACGGTGAAAAATGTTTTCCTTAAAAAAAATCATTAAGATCGTCATCGAATTTTTTCCTCGCGAAAAGGAACTTCCCCCCTTAAAGAGCGATCTGATAATCGAGCATGTGGCGGTTTGAACCGGGCGAGGGCCCGATCGATTCACCGCGGTTTTCCGCATGCGGCAATCTGCCAAGATTCGCCAATTTCGTCGCTCGTTGATTTTCCCGATGGTCGCATATATATATATATATATATATATATATATATATATATATATATATATATATATATATATATGACATGTTCACATCCCGGCTTATCCGCCGCTCGTAGATTCTCTAGAAATTTAAGAAATTGGAAAACTTGAGAAGCTTCTCGTTTGTGCTGCTGGGCTTTTGTACCGCATGAAAATAATCGATAGAACGTCGATGGAGGCACGTGAGAACTGGCAGCGACAGCAGCAGCACGGGAAGCAGTGACGCGAGCGTCTGGACCACGGGCGTCGTCACCCCGAAGATCGCCGGTGTGTCAAGTTTCAAGGCGAATTTCGCGGAGAAGCGATTCGAGAGGGTGGCAAGCCTAGAGGAGTCCCGCTGTCTCGCCGCTGCCAACAACAGCGAGAGCAGCGATTGCACCGACACCACCACCACCACAACTCTGACGCTCTCCTCCAAGATGACTAGCGTTCCCGTAAGATCGATCACTTTCTTCCCTTTCAATGCTGTATGGCTGTTTCGTATGTACGGCTGCGATTAGAGTTTACCCGCGATCCTTTTCTATCCCATTAATCCCGAGAATGAACGAGCTTCGCGTTTGCCGTTTCGTGTGTAGCCGCGTGAGAAAAAGAGCCTCGTGTTCGAGGTCTCATCATACGGGTCTGGAAACTGGGGCGTTTCCTACGGAGTTTCCAGGGGGTAGGGGTAAAATAGTTTGGTGGAGCAAATTTGCAGTTTCCGTTGTAGCAAGCTGAGTGGCTGCGATCTACCGGTTTTCCTGATGGTCGCAATGGAATAGTTTCGATCTATGGCTAACCTACCATATTCGCTGCGACTAGTCTGAATCGTATGACACGTTTTTTACTCTAGCAAACGCAGTCGTAATAGCTGCAAAAAATCGAAGAGTTTGCTGATTTATAAACACCTTGAACTCAACCTTCGAGTCGATTAAGGTAGCACGTGCACGAACCTCCTCATTAGAAAAATAATGGATTTTTTTGTATGCTGTAGGAGAAACATAAAAAATGACGACCGCGAAAACTCTGCAGGCCTTACCGGCTAAATGCAATAGTAATTAATTCATGAAATCAATGCATTTAACCCGCACCATATAGGGAACCCGTGCGGATCGAACTTTGGAACGGAAATAATAATAGTTCCGGATTAGATCAGAGCTATGCGAAAAGCGACGCATAACAAGAAAACTGTCGCGCTCACGAATGTTCCATGAAAAATATAGGTTACGGGACATTTCGAGCAGATATCATCGATTGAATCGACTCATTTTTGCGTTCGCTAGCCGCGTCTGCCATGTCTCTTGTCACAATATGCACATTACACATACACCGCAACACACGATCACACATACGGTAAACAAACACATGCTTGACATGTATCGAAAGCACCTGAATACAGCGCTGCCACGGATATTGCCAGAATTATGAAATGGAGGCCGGTGACAACTCAAGTGAAATCTGATTGCGATTTTACTTCACTTACCAAACTATAATACAAACAGTTATCACATGCACTTCTCGAATAATTATTTTCTGTACCATGTTTATTATTGTACCCAAATACATTATATTTTGCTTTTTTCAGTTTGATAATTTATAGATTTTCTGTTGACTAGTCAATCCGCTAGTACTACGTTAAGCGGTGTGGTAAATCTCTAAGCTGTTGCTGTTCTTTAGAAAAGGATATAAGATTCAGTAAGCTCACGCTAACGTACTTGACCAATCAAGAGAATAAAAAGTCGGTAGAGCAACTCGTTGATTCGACTTATATGGTACTCCAACCTTCCCGCGGTAAAGTGTGTAAGTAGATGGGATCGAAACTAATGGAGTTTAGCAAAATGTACTTATTTGAGAATTATCCTATTTTTCGCGAAATATAATGGTTTTAGACAAAACCTGTATAGAATATAAAATATCGATCTTTTTATGGGCTACAACTTTTGTAGAATACATTTTTTTCTAAGATCAACGTTTAATAAAATAGAGGAGAAAAACTTTTAAAAAATCAGTTTTTGTGAGTTTTGACCTTGAAAATTAAATGTGTGGGTATTTTCATTATCATATTTGTGATCAGCGAGTCAAAATACACGGGTACACGAAATTCCAAATTAATCGGCGGTATGGGCTTTTCGAAACTTCATCCCCGGTTAGGGGGCATCCATTAATTAGGTGAGGCGATTTCGGCGATTTTTCGACCGCCCCTCTCCCCCTGGTGAGATGTCGTGAGATTTTGCTCGACCCCCTCCCCCCGCCCCTAATCTCACGTGAGATTTTTCAAAATGCATACGTTCGCGGGAAATAAATTGTAGTAGAAGTAACTGCGGTTGTAATACCATTTACTCCACCATGTAAAGTAGTAGGGAGACTCTCCCTACGTGATAAAAATTACGTGATTACTAAAATTACTAAAATTACGTGATATTTGCCGAAGCCCACCTCTCCCCCACGTGAGATTGGGTCAGATTTTGGTCGACCCCCTTCCCCCCCTAAACGCCTCACGTAATTAATGGACGCCCCCTTATATTGAAGCGCACAGACCCCGAAATGGACACTGCAACATCGATATGAAAACAAATTTCAGTCGGGTTACAATTAATCAATATTCATGACACTTTAATATAACTGGGAAAAAATAAGCCATGATTCCGCGAAGCAAACGTCCTGGCTAGTTTTTTTTCACCATCCTGCCATTAAATTTACAATTTTGTAGGGAAAACAATGAGAGTTCGTGTCTTATGATTTTACAACGATGGTTATAATTGACACAATCTCTTCGGATGATCAGAATAGTACTTCGGTTGACTGATAGATTTAGCAATAGATGCAAGGCTTTACGATGATCGCGAGCGTTCTCCTAGAGGTCTGTAGACCGGCCCCCCGCTGTCGATGCCTAGACGCCTCGCGTACGTTCCCTTTGTCCCATGTCCCGAAATAAACAGCCCTGGCGTTAACGACCCACTTAAGAGTCACGCAACCCGATGTCCGACCGAGTCCCGTTGACACATAGAGAAAAGCAACGAAAAACGCTTCCCACAGTTTATAGGTTATATTTTGTTTCGTGTGCTGTTCGGGTGGCCCATGTGGCACAGAGACCAAATACCTAATTCCGTCTTCGTCTCAATCGCGGTCTTACTCTTACATACAGGTCTGGAAACTTGTAGAGTGAGGACTTACTCAAACAATGAGCAAAGTGGCAGTTCTCGTTTCTGCCACCCGAAGCGCTGCTACGTAGAAGTGAGTCAATCAAACGCACAGCTGTACAATGGAGCTGGTTTTTCGAAATTTGCTGTATATCTATATTTACAAGACTTCTACGTGGCAGCGCTTCCAGTGGATAGATAAGGAACTAATAGTTCCTCATCCAGTCAGTGTTGCCAACTTGGGGGTCCCCCCCCCCAAATTGAGGGGAAAGATAAATGGAAAGGGGTTTTTAAGGGGTACATTTTTACCTGTGGATTTTTGGGGGGCATGAAATTTAAATTCATTTCTTAAAGAAAAAATATATTCATAATGTATATAACGCGTAGTAGTATAACGCAATAGAATTAACTTTTTCAAAGTGACCACGAGGAACCTACTAAATTGCTTGAAGATCTATTTTTGATGTTCATAAACCGACTCCAAAAACTTGTTGTACCATCGAGTCTACAGAAATTATGTGACAGTGAATTAGCGGATTTTGATTTTGAGTCCCATCTAATGCATACTTCCGCGATGTATTTCGGCTACGAGTTTCATTCCGTTGCACAAAAAATTGACGACAAAGACTTACCAGACGTTAAGAAAAGTGCAAGAAATTCCTTTGTACTTTGGCGCGAGAAATTCGAAAAAGATTGCCAGATAATTTATATTTTCTGAAGACGATGGCGAATCTCCATCCTAGGGTCGCATTATCTCAAGTAAAACCCAGTTTACCTGGCATTTTTACTTAATTTCATCGAACTCACTTATACAGCAATAAGAATGATATAGAGTCGGAATGGAATCAATTGCAAAAAAGTCGTGGTCGAATGTAACCAACTCCGTTGAATTTTAGTCAGAGGTGTTTCAAGATTGTGATCTCGCTGGAGAAAAGCGATTTGAAAACATCGCAAAATTTTTAATGGCTCTACTTATATTACCAATTTCAAAGGCAAGTATCGAACGTGCTTTTTCGACGTACAGCGTAATTAAAAATAAATTACGCAACAAACTGTCTCTTGAAGTACTTCAAAATATCATGATGGTAAGATGTACATTAAAAAGAGACTGCGGATCATGTGTCAAATTCGTTCCTTCCACTCGTATGCTCAAATTATTCAACGTCAATATGATCACAAAAGTGCAGGCAATAGCAAAGCGCAACATGATACTCAAGCCTTTGACGAAATATTCGATGTTTTGTAGAGTTGTCAATCAGAGCAAATTTTTATAATTTCAGAATTGTTTTTTTAGGTTGAATTACAAGAATTCGTACTGTGCGTTATTCCTTTTTCCGTTTAGCATTTCTGGCATAACTTCAGACTTACTAACCTCGAAGTTAGCCAACAAACATCGATACTAAATTTTTCTAATAGTTAATCAAACATTTTTATATAAAAATGTCTCTTGATGTAAAAATGTCTGTTTTCATATTTAATAACACCATCACGACACTTACGAATTAACATTAAAAATTCGCCAGTGTCTGTTTATCATTAAATTTTATTTAGATCATAAGTTGCTGATGTAAAATACACCTATGAAAATAAAATCATAATTTCTTCCTGCTCGAGTGTTTTTAATTAATAGTTCAATGTTTCTATCAAACAAGGATGCCTATTCGGAATTTTAGCGCGTTCGAAGGGAAATTTAGGGGGATTTCAAATTGATCCTAGGGGGAAAGTTTTTGTAGTGTTGGCAACACTGGGAACTATGCTTTAGCCTCACTAATGGTGAAACTTTTCACCATGCAAAAATGTCGGAGTTTCCAGACCCGTGGTCTCACTTAATCGGTAGGTCCTAGCGAATCTCGTGTCCGAATCGTCCTCTTACGATCTCAGCTCCACCAAACGAGTCTTACCCTCACTAAAAACCGCCCGACTTTCCAGACCTATGCAAGACCGCGTTCGCAATAATCGAAAATTCTCTCAATCACGAAAACACCATGAACCACTATTCTCCCTCAGGCAAACGAGACGCACGCCTCGCTCCATGAAGGACCCGTGGAGAAGAGAGCGCCCCTGGCGGACGAGACGCGAGTCGAGCGGAGCGAGAGCGAGCCGACGAGCGGTTGGAGCAGCTCCGACGAGGCGCCGAACCAAGAGTCACCAGCCGCGATCGTCGTCGCCAGGGAGCAGCATCGGAAAAGATCCAGAAACAGATCGAATCAGCAAGGCAACAAAAAACTCAAAGGCTCCCCCGATTCGGAGACTGCCGCTGGTCCTCGTACCCACGCCCGACCTCTTTTCACTCTCTCCTAGTTTTCGTACACGCGTATACAAATCCACACGCACATACGTATATCTCTCCCGTGTTCCATCCGCGACGCACGTGGCCTCGTCCCTCATCGACTCTCTCGAAAAATCAATACGACATATCGTTCAAAGCTATTATATATTTTTCTACCTACAATGAACGACACACGATCATCGACGAGCTCTAAATTTGTCGCCCATCGATGAACGCGCGCGCGCACGCCCGATCGCGATTGTCATCCGCGCGTGACAACAAACAAATCGGGTGACGCACATCGTTGCGCCGCTTTATGATTTTCACGATACACCACACCGTGGGTGCGTTCGACTTGGCGCTGTGCTCGCTTACTGAAGCATTTATGACGTCGCTGCCATATTGTGCTCACAAACGCTTCTTTTCGAAACGAACACGATGGTTTCCCAAGTAGCAATTTCCAAATAGTTGTCCAGAAATTGTCTAAATGGGTACCAAATGTCTGCTTGGGAATTACCTATAAGTTATCATGTGGCCGACACGTGACAGTTGTCTTTTTGGATGGCCAACGATGGGGTAACCTCCGGACGGACGTTTGGTACACTTTTAGCCGACTTTCGGAAATCTTTTTAAAAATTGCTACTCGAGTTGCCAGTCCTTTGTGAGAATTTGTCAATAATGGCGGCAACAGCCTACGCAAACTGTTTTCAGTCGACCCTTCATGGTCACCGTGGGTAAAATCGACCGGTCGATCAACTTTGGGCCCAAATACACGATAGTTCCCGGCTTTCAATGGGGCTTGTGTCGCCATCTATCTCAATGGGACCGTGTCGCCATCTATCTCAATGGGACCGTGTCGCCATCTATCTCAATGGGACCGTATCACCATCTATCTCAATGGGACCGCCATCTATCTAAATAGGGACCGTAAAAAATTCGAATACAGCGTCAGTACCTTTTTTAGAACGCGTACAGGCTGCTTTTTTGTTCCCCGAAAGGACTACATCTAAGGAGTTCCAAATTCAATTTTTAGGTAATAATATTGAAAATTCGCGGAGTTATGATTTTTTGAGTGAAAAAGTGCATTATTATCGTTTTCATCTCTTTATGAATTAAAAAATATATTTTGCCGTTTCATTTCTTATAAATACATTTTTCGTACGTCATATACAATGTTCAAAGCATGTTCAGTAATTTTTTTTAACCTTTTTGGATAAATAGCTTGGTCACAATACTGGTTTGAAAATTGACTGGGTAGAATCAACCCAGTGTGACCACCGTGATCGAAATGGGAAGTGTGACCACGAAGCCTTAATTTGGGGGATCCTATTTCTAATCAAAATAACCTCTTCAATATAGTTTTGGATCCGAGCTAGAGGATTTCTTTCAAGGCGTTAGGCCACAGTAACGGGTATAAAATCATGTGCGAATTTAACAATTTTTTTTCGTTTGAAAAAGTGATTCACTCATAAAATTAATGACACATCTATTTAGTATGAATATCAAGCTGTTGGAAAATATATATTTTTTTTCGATGTACAAAATGGCCGATTACTCGAAACTTCTCGAAACAGCTTTTTTCCAATTGGCGTGACAAATAGCTTCAACAATTTTCACTCGATTTACTTCAAATTTAAAAGTTCTGTTCCTAATTGCATTTCGCAGAGAAGTACGTACGGAATTTCTGATTAATCGAAAACTTTTTATTTTATGAGCAATTTATAAGCAGTTATAACGAAATTTTTCACTGAAAATTCATTTCTTATGTTCAAATACCTACAACTTTTGAATAAAACAATATTTTTTTCCGTACGTACATCTCTAGGTATTCTAATGTAGATTGACGAGAATTTTTGTTTTTTGTTCTAGGTAAAAAATTGTGGCTGCTAAACGTTACGCCGCGGAGCGCCTAAAAAAAGATAACAAAAGAAAATATTAGTAGTCGGCCATTTTGTACACCGAAAAAAAATCTAAATTTTTTCTAACAGCTCGATATTCATACTAAATAGATGTGTAATTAAGTTTATGAGTGAATCACTGTTTCATACGAAAAAATGTGTTAAATTCGCACATGATTTTATACCCGTTACTGTGGCCTAACCTCTTAAAGGAGATATCCAAAAATTAGGAAAAATGTTCCCATTCAATCTCTTCATCACCACTATTTTCTATTAGACCGTAATCTTCGTCACTATCAGTTTCATTGTTAACTATTTTAACCAACTCGTCAATAATTCGAAAACGTACAAAAGCTTCTGCTGCGTCCGCCATCTTGATACTTATAATGTCGACCCGAACGACTTGAGTTCCTAAAAGTTCGTTGAAGCGTGTACAGTTCAACTCGAAGCGTATAAGTAACCGCATTAGCGTCCAGGTCAAACGCACCCCGTGTTTACATTCCCGAGGAGTCGACCAACCCGTTATCGGACCTAACGATCGTATGAACGAAGACGCATGTAGCGCCATCGCGTCCAATCTGTTGAGGGGCAAGAGGAGCGGCCCCGGCAAAAAACTTATACTTCCCGTGTGTGTTTACAATCAGTATTTGTTTATCCCCGCACGCGCGTTTTGTCTCCTACCGAGCACGGCCAGCTGAGTGGCGCAGCAGTGAGTATTGAACTCGGCGAGGATACAATCGACTATTTATATTGAAAAAGGTGTATTATCGAAAAGACGCAGGTGATTGGATCCAATGCAATAAATGTCAAGACTGGACTCATCAGGCACGTGTGAATCTGTCAGATTTATAGCGCACTGTGACATTCGTGTCGCCAAAAAATCATCCGATCATTGGATGTTTGGCCGGAAAGCCACTTTCTCAGAGAGGCTAAAACCAAGTCTAAGTTTGGACGGTTTTTTTTTCAAGTTTGCTATATTTTATTGTATGTCGACTGAATTACGTTAATATATATACATATATCTTGTTGATTACTTTTGTATTGTTTTTTTTGTCGTTGTGTTTTCAAGGCTAGTCATAATTTCGCAGATAAGAAAATAAGATCGGCGATATTTGCGAGATCGAGTCCTGATTTTGCGATCGGACCGCCCCTGGCGTTCGAAACTCGAAGTTGTCGTTTTGTTCTTTCTTTCGCGCGAGCGGAAACGAAGAGACCGTGCGATTGCGCCGCTCGGGCTTCCGGACGCGGGAGAAGAGTCGCTGCGAGTGCGCGTGCCCCGATCAATATGAGGGCATCAGCTGATTCCCCGCACGGTCGGTCGAGCTCGACGTGGAACTCCCGCACAAGCGTTTGGCCTTCGAGCAAGTTCCGCACGTGGATCGCACGTACGTCCGGGCGTGTATGAGTATGAGAAGAAGAAGATGAAGAAGAAGGAAAGGATAATATTCGATGCTTGCGGGACCGAGCCAACGGAGATGAGAGGTTCGTTAGACGGCGCGACGCAATGATTTCCAAGCGCGGGAACCCGCTCCACAGCAACGAAGACAGTGCGACGAATGAGAGAGAAAGCCGTACTCGACTCGTCCGGGCGGGAGCACAGCTGACGGCATTCGAAATGGGGAATAAGAGCCGCGTATCGGGGTGAGTACGTCTTCGCACGAGGGGTTCAAGACTGAGCGTCCAGCTGATCGGGACTGAGTATCGGGTACTGAGTATCCAGCTATTCAGGAGTGAGTATGCGGTACTGAGTATCCAGCTGTTCAGGACTGAGTATCCAGCTGTTCAGGACTGCGTATCCAACTGTTCAGGACTGAGTATCCAGCTGTTCAGGACTGAGTATCCAACTGTTCAGGACTAAGTATTCAGCACTAAGTATCCAGCTGTTCAGGACTGATTATTCAGTACTGAGCATTCAGCTGTTCGGGACTGAGTTTGCAGCACTGAATATCCAGGTGTTCAGTACTGAGTACCCAGTTGTTCAGGCCTGAGTATCCTGTACTGAGTACCCAGCTGTTAGGGGCTGAGTATCCAGTACTGACTACCCAGCTGTTCAGGCATGAGTATCCTGTACTGAGTACCCAGCTGTTCGTGACTGAGTTTTCAGCACTGAATATCCAGCTGCTCGGTACTGAGTATGCAGCTGTTCAGGACTGAGTATTCAGTACTGAGCATCCAGCTGTTCGGGGCTGAACATTCAGCACTGAGTATCCAGCTGTTCAGGCTTGAGTATCCCGTACTGAGTATCCAGCTGTTCAGTACTCAGTATTCAGCTGTCTATGAACGAGTATCTAGCTGTTCAGGTCTGAGTATTCAGTACTGAATATCCAGGGGTTCGGGACTGAATATTCAGCACTAAGTATCCAGCTGTTCGGGTCTGAATATCCTGTACTGAGTACCCAGCTGTTCGGGGCTGAGTATTCAGTACTGAGTATTCAGCTGTTCAGAACTGACTATCCATCTGTTCAGGACTGAGTTTCCGAGCTGTTCAGAACCGAGTTTCCAGTACTGAATAACCGAAAAATATTTCAAATCTGATTTTAAACAAATTTTACAACTGATTTTAAACAAGTGTCACAAACGACATTTTTTAAAGTCCGAGTTATGTGACGACTGATTTCGAACAACTTATTTCAAGCCAATTTCACAACTGATCTCAAGCAACACACTATAAACTGACTTCACAACTGATTTCATACCACACAAAGTAATTTCACAACTGGTTTCGAACAACCCGTTTTAAGGGAAATGCATAATCTTGGAATTTCAAAAAATCCATTTTTGGTTTATTTTATTTTCTTATTGCGTGGAGTCTTGACTTTGATTTGGGTCGAAGATTTTGTAAAAATTCCAAAAATTGACCGAGTTATGACGATTTTAGTGGAACAGGTCAGAACGTCCCGTTTCGTTACGGCTCTGGCGCTGCGCGGTGCATTGTATTGTTTCTAAGGGCATTGATATGACTTTGTCCAATCAGGCTGTTTGATTGTTATACGGTGTAGGAATTGCAGATTGAAGGTACGAAAAATAATTGTGATTTTATCTCAAGCAAGTAGTCCATACACCAAGGCATTTTCTTACGATTACATTTCTCAAACAATTGGGACGTACGAATGCATTTCATAGATAGAAATTTTAAATGAAAGGCGTTTAATCTTTTCAATAGCTCTATTAGTAATGGAGATATGAGCTACGAAAATTAATCGCATCGCCTCTCACTCATCGTTTCGTCCCTTTCACTTATCGTTCCGTCTTTTTCAAAAAAATGTTTCTTGCTCATATCTCCATTACTAATGGAGCTAGCGAAAAGAAATGAAAGACATTTTTTATTGTCAATTAAAAAAGAAACATCTTTTATTTCAAACCTTTTTCTACAAAATGCACTTTTTTCGTCACAATCGTCATTATAACAATGAAATTGTTTATAACGGGAAAAAACGATTCTAGAACAAAATAAATGTCCTATTCGTATTGCTCGTACCCGAAACCATAAAGAACCACCGAAGATATTGAGCAGACCTAAACATTTATACAAACATAATATACGGAAAAAGTGGATTTAGTACGTTTTCTTCTCTTGCGTTTATCTCGAAAGTATACTTTGCAATTTGGCGTACATCATATCTCAAAACATAATCGTCTGATTTACTTCAAATTTGGATTGGATGTATTTTATAACATATTCAATCGACTGACCGGATGATTTATTCATATGTTTGTCCGTTTGTTAATAATAAACGTTTAAAGTCGTTATTTTTTGTCGAAATTCGACCTTTTCTTTAAACACAGTGCAATTTATGCAATTTTTTAAGTTTCGAAAAGGTATCAAGTCAGTCTGTATCTTTACCATTATACTAAAAGTATATTTTCCATTTTTGACTCTAGATGAAACCACTTAGCGGAATCATGTACGCCTGTACGCGACCGAGCCGTGCGGAGGCTACAGCCCTGAGATTAAATAACAATGATTCCGTTGTTTATATTTATTTTGCAATGAAAAAAAACGGTGACATGTCGAGACTATGTACTATCTGTTTGCGAAAGATCGACCTTATCATCCCAATTTCTAAGACGAAAAAAAATATTGAAAATCGATCTGTTTTTTCAACTTCAAGGTTACGCATACCTCTTGAACAAATTTCACAACTTGAGTCAAACAACTCGAAGTTATTTCCCGAGGGATTTTGAACAACCCATTCTAAACTAATTTCACAACTTATTTTTTTTAACTCACACTAATTTCACAATTGATTTCAACGCCATTGTCAGAGCATTGAGGGATTCGAAGTTTTCCCAGCCGTTTCCGCGAGTTCGCGCGCAACCGTCAATGACAACCGAATTCTTTGATCGGCTTTGCCTCAGGTTGAGATATCGCGCCCGGGGATTGATACCGATGGCAGGAGCAGCGCTGCTGCTCGTCGCCGGGATTTTCGGCTCGTTGGTCGATCGCGCGAGTCGCGTGTCGGATTCACCGAGTTCGAGAGACGACGACGAGACTACGGAACGAGTTCTCGTCCCCCCAGATCCGGATTACCCTCAGCCACCATCGTGGAGCAAGCTGAGGAGCTTCAAGCGTGCGGCGGTTTGCGCCGACGGGGCTCCGTGCGCAGAAATCGGCAAGTAGGTTGACGCGCGAGTTCGCAAATAGGAATGGCGGAAGGGCCGAAAAATATCGATATATATCGTATCGATATTTTTTTTTAATATCGATATATCGAGAAGAAAAATATATCGACATATCGGTAAGATTTTGTAACAATACTAGCGAAATCTAGTCCGTTTTATAAAGCAGGTTGTGTTATCTCTGCCTAGTTCAATACCAATAAACACCAAACGACGGATGACATTCTTTCAGACAATCATGATAGTGATCTAAAGTTTTGTATAAATAATATCCAGTTTTTTAACGGAGACTTTGTCCTTGGAGTGCCATATTTCCGGTGTTTACATTTTATTTTTTTTAAAGGAAACGAGTAAAGCTTTTTGAGTGCGGTTTTTTTCTTGCTTTTATTCGTGATGTACAGAACGTTGAAAAAAAAAAAAATTTGAAAAAAAAAAACAAAAATGGCGGCCGTTGCAGCTCCGCGAAAACAGGTCCTCAAATCGCGGGAGGTAAACGGCTGACATCACCCCCTTTGTTGATCTGAAACACAAATTCAAAGCATATTATCAAGCTGTGACCCTTTGGTCATGGAATGACGGATAGGTTTTTCGTTTAGTACAAATTTCAGAAAATGGCGGCAATTTAAAAAAAAAGACATATTTTCTGAGTATGCTCTCCAAATTTCAGGTCGATATGTTAATTACAGCGGTCAGGAGAATGTCAGCCATTTTTAAAAACGTGTTTTCGAGAAAAACGCGTTTAAAGTTTTGTAATGTGTTTACACAAATGTGTTTATAATTACCGCTGATCGGCAATGCCTGGTCCATAGAGGCATCCCTCCTCTTCTTCTAGCTGCTCATGTTGAGCCGCTAACATCTCCCGCCGATTTCAAGGACAAAGTCTCCCTTGAAACAATTCCATACCACACTGGACATGACTGCGCAAAACAAAACACTTGTTACTTGTGGATTTTGCAGCCACGATTGACAAGTTGTGCTTGCGTTGCGTTGAATCAAAGAACATATATTACATGGAAGAACGAGTTCCACGTTCATAGTTGGCACAGAAAATGTAGTAGATTGTGTGCCACACACAATCAAAGAACATATATCCTTTGGATGATTCATGCACATTGATACACGCAGCGCTTTAGGTGGCTGGGGTGATAACTAAGCACCAAGAAATCGTGACAGCGTTTCCATAAGGCCTGTACTTAGTGTAGCTCTATGTAGTATGTTCTTTGGTTGAATCGTTGATGTGTGATTGAGGCACAGATTATATAGATGATGTCCAAGTTTGAGGTTAGTTTTTCTTTATGCCAGTCACAGAGTAATTTTTTAACATGGCTAAAGTCACATACTCACAAATTACTGTGCCACTAGTGCCACCAACTTGCCTGTCCAGTTGGCAGCATCGCTAGTGGACAGATCATATACATGCACGGGTCGGAGCGGCCTTAGTTCCAATTTTGTCCACTTGAACCGATAAGACAGTGGCGACAACGGGGTCGGTGTTGCTATTGAAAAAAATATCGTTTTTTATACGTTTTCGATACTCGATATTTTATATCGATATATCGATATATCGAAATACAATGCATCGACTGAAAATATCGATATATCGATACATCGATATATCGATACATCGATATATCGATACATCGATATATCGATACATCGATATTTTTTTCCAAACCTATTCGCAAATCGAAAGATAAAGAAAAAAAACGATTCCGCGTCCCACGATAGATCGATGCTCGATCGGAACGGATCGGCCGTGGACGCCGCCCTCGCCGCCATGATCTGCAACGGTCTGGTGAACATGCAGAGCATGGGAATCGGCGGAGGATTCCTGATGACGCTGTACGAGCGCTCGAGCGGCCAGGCGTATTTTCTCAATGCTCGGGAGGTCGCACCGATCCAATCGAGATCGGACATGTACCGGAATAAATCGGCAACGGCATCGCGGATCGGTAATTATATGCGAGAGGCGATAGGAGGCGGTTTTCTTCTCTTCCATTCTCTCGCGATGACATCCTGTCGCAGGTGGCCTGGCGATCGGTGTACCGGGCGAGATCGCGGGCTATTGGGAAGCTCATCGAAGGTTCGGTAAGTTACCCTGGTACGAGTTGTTCGAACCCAGTATCCGATTGTGCGAACAGGGCTACAATCTTACGAGGGCCCAGCACGATGCTCTGTCGGTTTATCCACCGAATATTTACGACGATCCGACCCTCAGGTACGCGAAACTTCTTTCTTCTTTTCGAGTAGATCTGCCTTAGGCTGCCATTTCACGAGCGGTGAAAAGCAGCAGTTTTAGTAACTTGGTAGCTGTTACCAGCGATGGGCCAATAGCATGTTGAATCATCAAACTGATCCTAGTGAGTTGCTAAATCGCTGCTGCTTTTTTCTGCCCGGAAATACTAGCCTTCCTCTCTCTTTCATCTTTTCACTACCTTCACTGTTTGTCTTCTTTACTACCTGTACTTATTGTTCTAGATATACTGCTCATTAGGGTGGTCCAAAGTTTAGCTCTATTTTTTTCCTTTTTCTCACCATCCAATTATATTCTTTAACGAAAGAAAAAAATTGTCGCGCAGTCTGCGAACGGTCAAAAAATATTTAGAGGTCGCTGAGGTTTCGCAGAATTCAAGTTTTCATTAAGGGGCTATACGAATGTGAACGCTGAAAATTTGGGTGATTTTTGGGAATTTTTTGGAAGAAAAGTGCTCAATTAAATGTTTCGGATAATTATTAAAAAATATTTGGCTATGTTTGACCTATATTATATAATTTTTTCATCGAAAAATATTGAGATCCAAGCGACTTATGCGCTGCCATCGGGGGCGCCAAAAAAAAATTCCTCCACTGCTGACGTGAATCGGGCCGATTGAGTAGCTGAAACCGAAAAAGGAAAAAATGTCGTTAAACTGGAAGGTATTTCCTGTACAATGACGTAGGATTTTCGAAAAATATCAAAATTTAACAAAATTGCGCAGTTATGAAAAAAGTCTGTTTTCTTGCTTATAAAATGGTCGTTTTTTTCAATGGCAAATCGTCAATTTTCATCCAATCAAAAATATTCTACGTCATTGTAGAGTAAACTCAGTTCAAATTTCAAGTCAATCGGATAATTGCTCTTTGAGTTACAATGTCAGCAAATTTGAAAAATCTCATTTCGAGAAAAACGCGTTTAAAGATTTAACTATCGATTTTTGCAAGACAAAAGGATCAGAGATACGGCCTTTAAATTTTTACAGGATATTCTTGAAAGTATACATTGTCAAAAAAGGCAAAAAAAATCGTTTTTTTTTTAAAGTGTCACACTAGTATAGCCCCTTAAATAATCGATTTGTTTTTTTCGTTTACTTCTCACCCATGCATTTTACGCTTTATAATTCAAAAACTAAGCTCGCGAAAGCTCTAACCGGCCAACGAATATTTAATGGTCGCTCAAGAGCTTCGAAATTTCCAATTGTCGCGATTTTTTTTTCTTTTCTCACTGATAAATATACCACTTTGTAACATTTTCAAAACAATCAATGCTTTTTTCTTTAGAAACGGGTTTTTTTTATTTGCCTCACACTTCTAACCCGATAAAACGGGGGACCTATAATTTTCTTTACGGACAAGAGCTTTGAAGAATTATTTTATGAGAACAAAGATTACAATTCTTGAAACAAAGATTATAACTTTGAAAAATCTGTTTCTACAGAAAAATGATAAATTGTTTTGAAAATTTTAGAAAGCGTCAAATTTATGAGTGACCTAAGTGAAAAAATTTGCGAAAATGGGAAATTTCAAAGCTCTTGAGCGACCACTAAATATTCATTGACCGCATAGAGCTTTCGCGAGATTAATTAAAAAATTATAAAGCGTAAAATTCATGGGTGAGAAGTGAAAAACGCATCGATTTTTTAATGAAAATTTGAATTTTTGGAAGACTTGAGCGCCCTCTAAATATTTTTTGACCGCTCGCAAATTTCGCGACAATTTTTTTTTGTTCTTTAAAGAAGATAATTGGATGGTGAGAAAACGGAAAAAAATAGAGCTCAAATTTGGGCCACCCTACTGCTCTGCGTTGAACCGTATGGCTTTATATTTCGTATTATGCCACGACAGTGGCTGCTGTACTCATTAGTTGATATAGACTTTTTTCCGTTTGCTTCTACTTCGTATCTATAGTTTTTTTTGTTGCATTCTTTATTCTTTGATTCGTACTGGGTGAGTCAACAACTATTAGCAGTAGAAATATTTTCTAAATTGTTGGACTTAGGAGAAAAATTGTCCTTCAATAGTTGCATAGTTCGGAGGGGGTCATCGGGTGGTGACGACGAGGTTCATCCAGGTGGAAGCGCTTCGGAGATGTTGAAGTCGCCCGTAAATTTAAAAATGGAACCACAATTTTTTCAAAATTTTATCAAAAAACTAAAAATAAATTCATACGCACAAAATTTCAAGATGATTGCAACTATGCAACTTTTGAAGGAAAAATTTGCTCCTAAGTGCGATAGGTTGAAGAATATTTTTACTCCTAATAGTTGCCTTACTCGGTATAGTAACTTGTTTTTATTTCTATTTTATCCAAGTTTTGGTACTCTTTGGTTTGTACATCTTTTTTTCCTGCTTTTATTATTTTGCTTTTGTTTTATTATTCTTTGGTCCACATAGCTTCTTTTTCTTCGTGTTTCTATTATTTTACTTTCGTTTGGTTATTCTTCGGTTCATGTAGTTTCTTCTTCTCCACGCAACTGTAAATTTGCTTTTGTTTCGTTCTTCATTATTTTAGATGCCTTCCTTTTTCTTCATGCTTCTGGCATTTTGCTTTTCCTTGTTGTTTCTTTTAAATCATATTTTATTTTTTGTTCTTTATACGTATTAATTTTGCCGCAAGGTATGTACCAAGGCACGTCATGAATAATCACTCGATCATTCTCTCTCTCTCTCTCTCTCTCTCTCTCTCTCTCTCTCTCTCTCTCTCTCTCTCTCTCTCTTCTTTTCTTTTGGCGCAGAGATATGTTCGTCGACGAACCAGAGACGAGACGATTCGTGAGACCGGGAACGCTGATAAGGCCTCGAAAACTCTGCGAGACTCTTCGACTGATAGCCGAGCGGGGCGCGCCTTTCCTCTACAACGGTAGTCTGGGCGAGAGATTGGTCGAGGACCTCAAGAAACGAGGAAGCATCTTGACGATCGAGGATTTCAATAATTACAGGCGAGCCTCTTTTCTCTCCCTCTGTCCCTATCTTTCCTTCTCGCTCGCTTTTTCTCCGCGATGTCGGATTGAGGCCTACAAAAAGACTTCCACAACGTTCTGCCCGTTAACCTGCAATGCTACATTGCAACGCTGACCTCACTGTTTTCTACTCTCGCCTCTACAAGATCCACGTAGCGCAAAGCCGGGTACAGACTTGAGCACGAACGCGAATAGCCGCCTCCAGACTGGCCGAGTCGCCTCGGCCGCGGCAGCCTCGGGCTCGCGGTAAATCGTCATGAGGCTTTCTCGCGAGGCAAGTGCGATCCATAAGTTGAGTAATTTTTGCATTAAGCGAGAAAAATTGTAATCAATGCATTCATTCAATTGTATTTTCTAAAAAAGGCCTTAAAATGTTTCTTAAATAAATTTGAGAATTATTCCCAAATCGAATTGTTTTGCTAACGAGTTGCAAAATAAATTCAAAATTTTGCTTTTTTCCTTTACTCGCTGTAAAAAAATAGGAGGTCGGGTTCGGACCATGGGGAGGACGGTTTCGGACCACGATTTTTTAGAACGTCCAATATGCAGATTTTCATTACGGCCTCGGTATCTTAAACAAATAGTACCCGAAAACCTCGTCAAGCTGCTCAAAACTTGGAATAACGTTCCCTATATAGAATCAAAATTTGGTTTGAACAAAAAAATTAATTTGATGCACTTTTATTGCCTTTGCTGATTAGGCGGTCGGTTTCGGACCACGCTACCCTACATAGAAATTCAACGAAGGGTACGAAAAAAAAATTTATCCGGAAGAAGATATTATTTGAAAATCGTTATCAAAATACGAAAATCGCCTGTTACGAGAAACTGTCATCGACAACACGGTGCACAATTTTGAGAGGATGATGATAGTGCTCTTCTCGTCCAGAGTGAGCGAGCAAATCATGCCCGAGGCAGCTTTGCTCGTCGCGTAAACGAGTCCATAGTCCGAGGCGGTGCCGCGCGAAGCTGCCTCGGTTCTTGCCTCGGCTATTTGCGTTCGCACTCAAGTCTGTACCCGGCTTAAGGGGAGGGTTGGGGTTTTCAGCGTGAAAAAAAAACACTTTTTTGCGAATTTTTTTCATCTCTATGAATAGAGCAAATTTATTGGAACATTTTGTACATTGTTAAGTGTCATTTCAAGAACATTCCGTGAAATTTGTACGCGAAAATATCCACAAACAAGCCGGTGACAAAGCTTTTCCAAGAACGCCTTTGGAAAAACACGATTTGCGGTGTTCACTGTATCTCAGCTAGAAATTATCTGAAATCAAGTACCATTAAAATTTAGTCAAAGTATCATCAAATCCTCCCCCCAACGGTCTTTGATAATTTTTTTTTTCATTTCTAAATTTTTGATGGTCATGTGAAGTGAAAAGTACTATTTTTCACGAAAAATTCCGCCATTTTGGGGGTGGGAAATCCCCTCAATGTAAAAAAAATCTCAAACTAACCGTTGGGGGGAGGTATTTTATATGTAGAAAGTGTGCACGGAAAGTGTGCAGTGAACACGGACTTTGAAGAAGTGGTTTCGAGAAAAACGCGGCATCGGCTTGTTTCTGGATATTTTCGCGTACAAATTTCACGAAATGTTCTTGAAATGACACTTAACAATGTACAAAAGGTTTCAATGAATTCACTCTATCCATATAGATGAAAAAAAATCGCAAAAAAGTGTTTTTTTTCACGCTGAAACCCCTACCCTCCCCTTAAGGCCTTAGGCCACAGTAACGGGTATGCAATCATGTGCGAATTTAAGGTTTTTTTTCGTATGAAAAAGTGATTCACTCATATAATTAATTACACATCTATTTAGTATGAATATCAAGCTGTTAGAATTTTCTTTATGTACAAAATGGCCGACTACTAATACTTTCTTTTGTCATCTTTTTTTTAGGCGCTCCGCGGTGTGACATTTAGCATCCACAATTTTTTACCTAGAACAAAAAACAAAAATTCTCGTCAATCTACATTAGAATACCTAGAGAGGTACGTACGAAATTTAAAAAAATTTGCTTTATTCAAAAGTTTTAGGTATTTGAACTTAAGAAATGAATTTTCAGTGAAAAATTTCGTTATAACTGCTCATAAACTGCTCATAAAATGAAAAGTTTTCGATTAATCAGAAATTCCGTACGTACTTTTCTGCGAAATGCAATTAGGAACACAAATTTTAAATTTGAAGTTAATCGAGTGAAAATTGTTGATGTTAATTGTCACGCCAATTGGAAAAAAACTGTTTCGAGAAGTTTCGCGTAGTCGGCCATTTTGTACATAAAAAAAATATATTTTCTAACAGCTTGATATTCATACTAAATAGCTGTCTAATTGATTTTATGAGTGAATCACTTTTTCGTACGAAAAAAAAATTGCTAAATTCGCACATGATTTTATACCCGTTACTGTGGCCCAAGGCCTTAACAAATCCATCATCATTGTTATCACCATCTCCTCCGCTCTGGCGCGATGTCCCTTGCATTGTCATTTTGGGAGTGCTACTCTGAGCAGGCCACTCTGGTCGGAACCAGTCCGGACGGATCTGCCCGAAGGATTGAAACTCGTAGCGTCGGGACTGCCGAGCAGCGGGCCCCTTCTCGCCTTTGTGCTGAACGTCCTCGAGAATTATCACTTCGATTCGCGTTCCCTGGCGAGCCTCGACGAGTCGATAATCACTCATCATCGGATCATCGAGGCGTGGAAGTTCGCGTACGCTCTGAGAACGCAACTGGGCGACGGGAATTTCGTTGACCCGACCGAGGTGTAGTATATCCGTTGATACACCGTCCATTCTCCTCTTTCGACCAATTATTTAACAAACGTCACACGCTGGTCCGTTGGATCGTCGTGAGATTTCGTGGCGTCGTTATTATTTCGTTGATGCATTAAGAGGGGAGATCCTTTTTCAAGATTTTTTGTATTGAAGTTATTTATTCTACATAACTACAATTTTATCTTCATATTATTACATCTTTGAATTTTGCGAATTCTCGAGATTTTTTGTGTTGAAATGATTTATTCTACATAACTACAATTTTATCTTCATATTATTACATCCTTTTATTTTGCGAATTCTTTTTTTGGTGATTTTTTAAAACGGCCGCTGAACGTCACTTGCTTCAGAGACGGTTGCCGCCTAAGTGTTCCACGGCGTACAATCTAGCGTCCGGTGCATTGATTAGACACATCACAGCCAAGAAGATTCAAATTTCTAAGACTCGCACGCTCTATGTGAACCTAAATAATCCAGAGAAAATGGAAAATTCGACTAATTTACGTATGTACGTACGTGTTTGAAAAAAATGTTCTGTTTCTCATGAAATGTCAACTGTGGCATTTGTTGATGAAAAAGTCGTTTTTTCGAATAATTTTTAAGGGTATAACACCACGGTAAAATTTTCAGAAAATTGATTTTTGATAAAATCGGTTTAAGAGATGCTTTGAACCATCTAGAATAAGGGGAAAAAAGTTTGGCACCTGTAAAAAAAAGGACCGCAGGCCCGTGTGGGTCTGCGGTGGCAGTGGCTCGCGCGTGTGCGGGACGTCGACCGTTTTTCTCGGAACACAATTTTTGAAAACGGCACGCAGCATAACTACAACAATTTTCATTCCCTTCACCCCAAAGTTTTAGCGCAGCATTAAAATAATATTCCGGAGAGAAATACGTACGGGACTTTCCATGACTTAATTACAACATTATTTATTAACAAATGATTGTTCTTTTTTTCCGTCGAAAATTGAGTTTTTACTTTAAATGCTTGCCAATAACACAAAAAATAATATTTTCAAAATCCCCTACGCATTTCTCTAGCTATACTCATGTAAATTAATAGAATTTTTTTCATTTCTTTCCACATTCAAATTTGTATCGGTTATACCGCGTGCCGCAGAGCGTCTCAAAGGGTTATACCAGTGTGAACACTGAAAATTTGGGTTATTTTCGGGATTTTTTTTTTGGAAAAAAGTACTTAATTAAAAATTTCGGAAAATTAAGAATATATTTGGCTATATTTGACCTATATTACATCATTTTTTAATAGAAAAATATTGAGATCCAAGCGACTTATGCGCTGCCTGCGGAGGCGCCAAAAGTTTCTCCACTGCTGACATGATTTCGGCCGATTGAGTAGCGGAAACCGAAAAAGGAATAAATGTCGTTAAACTGGAAGGTATTTCCTGTACAATGACGTAGGATTTTCGAAAAATATCAAAATCTAACAAAATGGCGTAGTTATGAAAAAAAGTCTGTTTTCTTTCCTATAAAATGGTCGTTTTTTTCAATGCCAAATCGTCAATTTTCATCCAATCAAAAATATCCTACGTCATTGTAGAGTAAATAAATTCAAGAGTACTCACAAGGAACATGCCTCAGGTGACACCCTTCGATGTTGTTGAAATTTGGATATGTTAAAAAGCACCGAAAAGTAAGCGATACGTATTTTTTTTATCGGCGGAAAAACGGTTTTACGGGGTGAACCACCCCTCGAAAAAAGGCATAGGGGTTCTATAGCAGTTTCACACACAAGGAGTCCACCGATTTTAATGAATCAAAAACGAAAATTCTTTTAATCCGAAGCAATGAAAAATCCACTGTAGGGACATTGCAAAGAAAAATAAGGGGTGAACCACCCCTATATTAAGGGGTCAATCGGATAATTGCTCTTTGAGTTACAATTTCAGCAAATTTGAAAAATCTCATTTCGAGAAAAACGCGTTTGAACATTTAACTATCGATTTTTGCAAGATAAAATGATTAGACATACGGCCCTGAAATGTTTACAGGATTTTCTTGAAAGTATAAACTGTCGAAAAAGGCAAAAAATAATCGATTTTTTTAAGTGTCACACTGGTATAGCCCCTTAAAGTTTCAACACTCGAAAATCTTGTGCCTAAACAACCTACCGATTAATCTGCGTTTCCGGGGCCATAAAGTAGTTCCTCCGCACCCTCGTGTTCATTTTCGGCCACGAGCGCTTTACGTTATAACGAGATCTCCCCCTCAAGGAAAAGGTAAAGCTTTCCCTTGCGAAAAGTTACCGCGTCTTGTTAATAGTGTTGAAACTTGAAAAAATAATGCCTCCACGTTGCGACACTTTCACTCTTGGTGCGCAGAATGCGGGGTTCCGATTTCACTGCAATTAAAGCTAAATGTACCCATTTGTGTATAAGTCACACAAATGGGTGCACGTGTGACGACCTAGGGTGCGAAAAACAGGCGTGAAGACATAGGGCTTAATGGCACGCAGGTGATGGCGAGGCTGACGTCGAAGGAGTACGCTCGAGAAACGAGGGAGAAGATACGTGACGACGCCACATTCAACGAGCCGGAAAATTACGGAGCTACGAGGGCAGGCATTGCCGATCACGGAACGGCTCATATTTCGGTACTCGCAGCCAACGGCGATGCGGTTTCCGTAACGAGCAGCATAAATCTCTAGTGAGCGCCCCCCCCCCCCCCACCGTATTTTGATTGCTTTCCAATTGAAACGAAGAGAGAATGACCCGTTACAGTTTCGGCAGCGGGATCGCAAGTGAATCGACGGGTATACTGATGAACAGCGCGATGGACGATTTCGGCACTAGTACCGATGGCGCGAATTACTTCGGGCTACCAGCGGGACGAAACAACAATATCGAGCCGGGAAAGAGGTCTCTCTCGTCCATGGTACCGTCGATAATCGTCGATGAGAAAGGCGACGTCAGGATGGTCGTCGGGGGCGCGGGCGGGACCAAAATCACCACTTCCGTCTCATACGTTTGTACATGGCTTGGTAATATTTTTCGCGAGATTTTACGCACGCGGCTAGGCGACGTGCACAAATTGCGTAACGCTAAATTCCCCAATTTTCGACCCCCCTCCCCCTTCCCCAACGTACTAGGGCCATAGCTCCTGGCCGGAACCTCCTTCTATTCTGTTACGCAACGGGTACTTAAGGGGAGGTACCTGAGTAAACGGAGAGAAAAACACGTAAACTTCGGGAATTTTTATCTCAAAAACGAATGGTTCGATTGGATCCGGGTTTTTTTTATTGGAAAATATGTACATTGAGGTACGTTTGGGAATTTTTAAAAATAAATTCGTTGACTGGAAGCGATTCAAACGCGATTATCTCGAAACATAGTTTTCAAAGTCGGTGCCAGATGTATCTCGAAAACGGCTTTGTCCGATTTTGTCCGAATTTGGATGCAATATTCTTCGATAGTTTTTCTCGTTCGCCACGTAGGGGTTTTTCATTTGATTGAACCATTGTTTTTTTATGCAATGTGTATGGAATCCAAAATCGTCGGAAATTGCGAACGAAAAACAAATGTTAAATTAACACGGTCTCAAGTCCATAAAAAATGAAAATTAAAAAAAATCCTACGTGACGACCCGAGTAAAAATGATTGTATATATACTTAGATACAATTATATAAAAATGATATACAATCATATATATTTATGTATAGGTTTATATATAATTATACATATATACGTGAAAATTTTATTTACGGTATATAAAATTGTGTATGACTGTGTATGAGTACTTTTTTTTTTGAAATACATATAATTGTATATATGTTTATATGGCTTCATATATGATTAGATATAGAAAAAGTTTTCTTTGGTCTTATTCGCGTATGGAAGCAGGTAAATCAAAAGATCGTTTATTAAAAGTTAACAAATTATGTATTGATGCAATATATTTACCAAATTTGATTACAATTATTGGGTTTCTTACAGAGATAATTTCCAATTCTGATCAGTTGATTAATATATAATTGTGTAATTAATATATAATATTGTTTATTAAAAGTTAACGAATTATGTATTGATCGGAATTGGAAATTATCTCTGTAAGAAAGCCAATAATTGTAATCAAATTTGGTAAATATATTGAATTAATACATAATTTGTTAACTTTTAATAAACAATTTAATAAACAAGCTATTGTGACACATATTATACCAGTCGAAGAAAGCGATGACATTTTGTTAGTAAAATATCAAGAAAAAACTAATTCCGAGTAAAAATGAATATATATAAACATATATAATTGTATCTTAATTGATCCCAGACAATTGTATACAAAAATTGGCCCGATAGAATTTTATATATTTGTATATAAACGTATACAATTGTATATACTAATATAAGGTTATGTATATTAGTATATACAATTGTATACGTTTATATACAAATATTATATATAAAATTCTATCGGGCCAATTTTTGTATACAATTGTATATGATCAATTAATATACAATTATATATGTTTATATATATATTCATCTTTACTCGGGGAACGAGAAAAACTATCGAAGAATATTGTATCCAAATGTGGACAAAATCGGACGAGCCGTTTTCGAGATACATCTGGCACTGACTTTGAAAACTATGTTTTGAGATAATCGCGTTTGAATCGCATGCAGTCAACGAATTTATTTTTAAAAATTCCCAAACATACCTTAACGTACATATTTTCCAATTAAAAAAAAAACCCCGAATCCAATCAAGACATTAGTTTTTGAGATACAAACGCCAAATAAAATTCCCAAAGTTTACCTGTTTTTCTCTCCGTTTACTCAGGTACCTCCCCTTAAATAGCGACGATTTGTACATTTTTTTATATTTTCAAGGCCCTATTCGTATTCAAGCAGTCTTTAAACATAGTAATTATCAAAATTTCAAAAATTGGCCACGCACAACCTTAGTCACTGCGATTATAAAAATATCAAAAATATAAAAAGTCGGTTGATCAGTTTTTGAGTATTCGCTGGGACAAGTCGAAAAAAGTTGTTTCGAGAGAGACGCGTTCAATGTTTTCGTTCCGTTTTTTTTTATATAGATTTATGTTTTTTTCTAGAATGTTGATACTTACATTAAGGCGAAGTAGAAGATCTACCACGTGACATATGAGTGCGAGAGAGATAGCTGAAATTTTCGAACAGACGTTTCTCAGAGATGAATAATATTTAGGGCAAAAGGAAATCATCAAGCTCTGCGTGAGGTAATTCTCCAAAGCCTAATGCTTTGTTTTTCCCAAAAAATTTAGTCATCTATGAGAAAATTGGTTTGGAAAACTTGTGAGGTTATGTTGACCTTGTACATGCCCTCAAAACATCTAGTCTCGGCCGATATGACGGTTCTTCATCTTCATTATAGTTCACCAAATAATAAGACCCTGCACTTTATCTATTGTGAACGACGCCCAACCGCAGAGACCGAGAGTCCCAACCAGTCGCGCTACCTGTTCTCGCTAAAGTGACTGTAACTCCACCAAGTCTCGGACTATTGACGTAAAATATTGCCAACATATTTTAGAATATTTGTACTTTCAAAAATTAGGAAAAAAAATCTTAATTTTCGCTTGGGGAAAATGGGAGAAAGGGGGTTTCCCCCTCAACTGAAATCTAAATGTTTCAGATTCAAAACGTGAACGTGCAGAAATTTGGCTATTTCTGGCAGTTCTAAAATCTCGACGTAACGCAAACCTTGGTCTTCCCCGCTCTTACGTACGTAGGACCATAAGGCTTGGCCGGACTTCCTCCCTCCCCCAAATTGCGTTACGTAATTTGCGTACGCCTCCCTATCAACGTGCGTAGATAACCACGTACTACTCTGGTACTGCTCTGGTGGAGTACGCCGTACCAGTATAGTGCTGGTATCTTACGGGTACGCCGTAGGGTACAATCTCGGCACGCCGTACCATAGTACGCTCGATTATGTCGGGTGTTC
Source organism: Ophion ellenae (assembly GCA_963210295.1). NCBI lineage: Eukaryota > Metazoa > Arthropoda > Insecta > Hymenoptera > Ichneumonidae > Ophion > Ophion ellenae. Next base: position 67,465,683 of record OY723385.1, read on the forward strand.
GCATACGCGTTACCGGTTGCAGGTAATAGCTCGACACTTGTGGATGCGCAACACGATAAAGGAGGCGATCGATGCTGCGAGGATTCATCATCAGTTGTTCCCAATGACGATTGCCTACGAGTACGGGGTGACGAGGCCGCTCCTCGACGGTCTCGCCAAACTCGGACACCGAGCTTCGCGTTACAGGGAGAGAGGCAGCGTCGTTTGCGCCCTCGTACGAGTCAACGGTACGATTTACGCGAACGCGGACTACAGAAAGAACGGCGATGTCTACGGCATCGACTGAGGATCTTCCACGCGCTTTCGTGCGATGCAATGCGCGCGACAATGTACATCACGGTCTTGCATACATGTCAGGGGGCTGGCACCTCCTATCCCTTACCGTATATAAAAATGCTACGCTTTTGACCGCTTTATTTGGTTCTACCCCTCCCCGTGGCGCTAGTAGGTCACTGAAAATATTCCTATTGCGCAGGCGCGAGGCCCGCACGGCGTACTTAACCACCCAGACGCCGAATACGACTATTTTGACGTTTGGAGTTTAAGCCACGGTGCCGAATTGATGAAATTACCGAAATTACTTATACTCGTGCGCTAATGCCGTGTGTTGTCTAGGATCTTGAAGAGGTGCATTTTTCACTGTACTAGCCGAGCCTCGCATTCGAGGCTATGGAAAGTCTTCGAATTACATGTGTGCGTGTGTGTATATATCAGGGGGCTGGCACCTCCTATCCCTTACCGTATATAAAAATGCTACGCTTTTCGACCGCTTTATTTAGTTCTACTACCTCTCCCCGTGGCGCTAGTAGTCTTCTGACGATTTCCTATTGCGCAGGCGCGCGGCCCGCACTGCCGCAAACACCATATTAGACCATCAGTGTGTATTGTTGGTGGTAAATGGGTATTGCCCGATTATGTGTGTGCGTGCGTACACATACATAGCCCTTGTGCGCGCACTCGGTCTTACATACAGGTCTGACAACAGCGGTAGTGGGGGTAGGCACCCTTAGCGGTTCTGTTTTTTATTTCGATTTCTGCCGCTTGGTGCGTGACGGCAAGGGGAAATAGTGGTGTGACGAAGAGAGAAATAGCTCTTCTTTTCTTTTCCCTCCTGAACGCAACGCACGCGCCGTTTGCCCCAACTTAATTTACCGTATTGTCGTGTAAATTGCATAATATACCGAACCAATAAGAAAGATGTGTTGATTAAAAAAATGATGACTACCTTCATCCAAAAAAAACTGATAACTTTTTGAATACATTAATTCATACCAGCACATATTACGGCCATTTACAGCCTTTTTTCTACAATGGCTCACAATACATCGTTCTTCGAATTTTTTTTCGCACACGTACTGAGACTCTTTCAGTCCCGGAATAGCATCGAGCCATTTTTGGTATCGTTCGAGGTTTCTGGGCACGCGAAACACGGAGCATTGATGCTTACAATTTTTGTACCCCGTTGTACAATTGCGACCCGCGCAACCCTTAGCCATTTCGCATTTTTTTCGCAAACACTACCAAAAAAATTCACACTTATGCGTAAAAACACGATAAAAAATGTATCACGGTAAATCGCGTAGGACCTTCTGGTATATGGTCGCAAATAAAGGTTATTTTGCCAATCGCGCCACAAAAACATACGTAAACACCTTGGGTCCATTCGCCGGTAGGAGGTAAGGGGAAACTACTTCCCCTTGCTAGTAGGGACGCGTAGCGGCGCCTAGTGAATCGAAAAGTGAAGCCGATAAGCATGCCTACCCCCACCACGAAAATTTCGCTTCGTTGCAAGACCTGTATGTAAGACCGTGTGCGCGCATCAGGATTGTTTGCGAGCAACTAGCGCTGCGAGTGGCAGAGTAGGACACTACAAATAGCGGACAATTCGCGTGGTAAAAATTTCAAAAGATGCCAGTCCCTTGGTACATATACGTAGCCCCTGCGCGCGCCGCAGGATTGTTCGAGAACAACTAGCGCTGCGAGTGGCAGAGTAGGACACTACAAACAGAGGATATTTTGCGTAGCGAAAATTTTGAAAGATGCCAGCCCCCTCATACAGGTCCGCAAAGTCCTACGGTTGGGGTCAGGGGGGTGACACGCCCGCACTGAAATGCATGCATTAAAACGCTATGCATTTTGTCCGGATTTCTTAACTCTACCTCTGACCTGTACGTGGCGCTACTGGTCACCTAAATATTATTTTGCGCCGGCGCGACGACTGCAAGCGCAAGGCACACATTTCTACATTTGGAGGTTGAAATTTTGTTTTTTCCGTTTCTGTATAACTAAAAGTGCTAACCGTGTGGTGAGATTACTCAGTCAGTAATGCCCACTTCTTGTTCGGAAGAAGTGCAGTTCTATTTTTCATACGTACATCTAAGATTGTTGCCATCATCATCATTCTATTAATTCATGTATCATAATAAAAATGTTATGTGTATTGATAATGTAATATGTATATTGGCGGATTATATGTGTGTGTGTGTGTATTCGGCCAATAAACAACGCCGTCATATATATGACCGCAGCGCGCGGGCGTGCAAGTTTCTTAGGCGATAAGTAGCGCCACGAGTAGCAGAGTGTGACACTAATGAATCCCAACATTTCGCATCGCGAAAATCCCGAGCGGTGTCATACTCCTGGTTGGGGCAAACTCGTTTGGCGATGCAAATTTGAAAAGTTCCACTTGCGACAACCAGAGTCGCGGCGATCTGACAGAATACTTTCGATCTTTTTCTAACTTCCCATGTTCGCGACCAACCTAAATCATATGACCCGTTTTCTACTCTAGCGAAGACAGACGTCACAGTTGCGAAAAAAACCGAAGAATTTCTGGTTAATAAACAGCTCGAACTCAAAATTTGAGTTGATTGAGCGATCTGATTGATTTGTTTAGTTTGCTTTTTTTGGAAAAGGACCTAAGATTCCGGAGCTCACGCGAATTTACTTGATTAATTAAGCAAATAAAAAATCTGTACAGCGACTCGGTAATTCTACTCATATTTCATTTCTACTGATAACGTAGGGTAAACCGACCAGTGAATAGACGAATAACGACACTGGACACTGGATTCAAATGGACTGTAAAATGAAAATATGCGACGACTTTTTAAATTGCTATAGCTAACGAAAGATATTCTGATAGTAGAAAAAATATTCGAATTACAATAACAAATGATATTGGAGGAAATGATAAATAAGTAGCGAAATTAGTAAATCGCCAGTGAATGGACGAAATGACCAGTAAATGGACGTGTAGATGAACGCGTAAAGGCATAACGATTGATTATTAATTTTTATCAACTGCTTGATTTGGGGTTCACTGTGTTGCATAAAATTACAATGTTTTTATACATATGCATATTATATTTGTTAATACAATTTCGTAGAAAATACACAACGCTTTTTTTTTATCTTAACTTGACATTCTCAAAAAACTACCAAAGTTTGTTTCAACAGACAAATAAAATATTAAATTTTGTCAAAAAAAAAACGAATAAAATGATTTTATGACAAAATTTAATGAAATGTACATTGTTATCTCGTAACAGAGATTAATTTTGCAACTTTCAGCAGATGAGCTAAGTTTGTTACTCTGCTTCGAGGATGATCGGAACAGAGTCCACATGTCCATTCACTGGAAAGAGGTTAGAATACAGTGAATAAACATGTCCAGATTGGACCTAATTAGTACGAACTTTTTAAACATTTTTGCAAAAAATCAAAGATCAATTCTATCTCGAGTAATGAAAGTAATATTTACCTTCAAACCTTATAAAAATCATTGTTTTCGCCTTTAGAACGCCTACTGTGCACAGCCGTATCGTAACTAAGTTGAGCAGTGTGTCAAAATTCGACATCAAACTGAAAAAACGGTTTTAACGACAGCTGTTATTTTTTCCGCAAAATTATAATGATTCGAATTTTTATCGACAATTTATTGAATTTTGTACTTAATAATGAATAAAAATGAATTACATTTTTTTCAAATGTATTTCAAGACTTTATTTATCAAGCCCAACAACTTTTATATCCAAATCTTTTATAAAATCCTCAAAGAATTCGCGAAAATAGCCTTTTTTCGTGGCTCCAATGTGGACTGGCCCCTTAACAATGAATGCAAGACTTTGGGACGACGGTTGCGAGTGTCGTCGAGGTCTGGAGACAACCCCCCTGCTGTCGATCCCTAAGCGCCTCGCGTACGTTCCCTGTGCCTTTGTTCCTTTTTTTATCCCTTAGCTCCAGAATAAACGGCCCGGGCGTTTACGACCCACTCAAGCGCCACGCAACGCGACAGCTGACCGAGTCCCGTCGACGCATAAAGAAAAGCAACGAAAAATCTGTTCTCACAGTTTAGAGGCAATATCGTGTTGCATGTGCCACTCGAGTGGCCCATATGGGTCATTCTCTCAAAATGATCCCTTTGCAGCACAACGAAATTTCTAAACAAAAATATTTAATTTTTTCATTTAAAAATTGCATTTGACTCCAATTCTAATTTATATAATATAAATTCCCTATGGGTAACACTCGAGGAATGTTTTTCATACTTAACACCCAGAAAAAAAAGGATGACGATTTTTCTGCCAAATATGTTTTGTAGAAAGATTTCGAAATAGTCCAAACTGCTGTATACCAAAAAAACCTACAAAGTAATCGAATAGCATCTATTTGAAAAAAGTTCGGTTACATGCAAAATGATCATTTCGGGAGAATCGCCCATATGTCAGACAGCAACCGAATACCTGATTCCGTCTTCATCTGCCTCGATCGATAGATTCCAACGAACCTAGCGACCAAATCATGAACCCACGGTTTTCGCTTCACCAACCGAGTCTGTCCCCACCACAGTCTTACATACAGGTCTTGAAACGAGTCCCCGATAGACGAACGTGCTGTGAAAATTCACATGTCAGCATTATAGCGGCAAGAGGACAGCATACGGCGGCACACCGTGACACCAATATGCTGTTTTTTGCTTCCGCATTAAGCTGCAAATTTATGCCACAGTGCGTGGTTTGGCGAAATAAATGTGTGATGCCAAGGCGGCAAGTTATCAGCAAAAATACGCAACAATTACCTGCTGCAACAACGGTACTGATGCGGCAAGGTCCAGATTTGGAGTGATGTCATCTTTATATCGCGTTTCAGTCATAAATACACCACGCTGCGATGCTCCGTTGCCGGTAAAAACGAGGCAAGTTATCGCGGCAATGAGACGGAAAATTTGGAATACGTTATTCCAGCAAGGTTAGGGCACATTGGCGGCACGCTGTGACGTTCCATTGCCGGCAAAAACAAGGTACATGGTTATAACCATAGGCAGATTCGCTACGACAAATGTCATGATCCTAAAATTAGTTATATAAGTTGAACCAGTTGGATAGTCGAGTGGTTAGCGTGCTTGCCTTCTAAACCAGCCCATCGTGAAGTTGCGGGTTCGAAACCCAGCCTCGTACTTTCGGAAAAAAATAATGACGGGCATGACGCGTAGCCCTCAGTCATACGCGGGCTTCGCACACACGAACCCGTACGTGTGTGCGATTGTATTCAATAAAATTATTTATTTTGCCCTCTTCTTAGTCCCACTTGCCCAGCTACCGGTAATGCAGAACCCGATTTAGCCGGTCACAACACCGCAATAGCGGGCTTCGTTTATGCCGGCGACGGAGCGTTCCGGCGTGTTCTAAATATGCCGGCAACGGAACGTCACAGCATGGCGACAATGTGCCTTCACCTTGCCGAATAGCGTATTCCAAATTTTCCGTCTCAATGACGCGATAACGTGCCTCGTTTCTACCGGCAATGGAGCGTCACAGCGTATCTCCAATGTGCTCTCAGCTTGCCGAAATAACGCATTCCAATTTCTCTGTCGCAATGCTGCAATAACCCAGCAATGAACGTGCTCCAAATGTACCGCCAATATTCTATATTTTCGTAGTGCAATATTAACACCAGTATTCACGCGAAGATGCGCAATGCTGTGCTGCTAGAACACAGCTTAAGACGGAATGACACTTCATCGCGGTCGGTATGGTAGAACAATTATAGATACCCAAAAATCTCTGAAACGGCTCTTCAGATCCCGTCGAAACTTTGCCAAACGACGTCAAATAGATAGACCAACAGCTGTCTGCCCCTCAAATTTTCTGAATTTGAGAAAAAATGTAGATTGGCTTATCTGGGAAAATACTGTGGAAGTTTATCAAAAGATCAACGGGATTGTACCTGAAGTCCAGTTTAGAGACAAATGTAGATTCTGACGGACAAGAATTAGAAAATGAAAAGATAATATTGCGATTGCAAATAAAAAACGTCACGTTGAAGTTAACCTCAATGTCCAATGTCCAATCTGTCCAAAGTCAAAACATATTTCATCGATTGTTATGTTATTTTTCCATTTCCCAATTTTCACAATATTTGCAGGTATAAAAAGAATCGATTATTTTATATGACGGTTCTCCCATGCTGAATGTATATATAGATGCGTTGTATAGGTACATGTCGCCAGCAAAAATTGAGATGCCTTTGCTGTACGTAAAAGAACTTCAAGTAAACATCGACGAAAGGCCCTTTATAACCCATTGAAAAGTGTACGGCTTCGCACAATCATATTTTTAATTTGCGTTGAAAATATCCGATAGACGAATCAAATTTGCGCGGGTATCCGGCGTTGCCACACGTCGAGCAAGATGGCTGCTGTTACGTCACGAAAAGTCTCGCTCTCCGAAAACTTCGGTTTTTGCGACTTTATTTCTAAATGTATTGCTTATTTCTGCGGTGAGCTTTCCAATTCAGGGTGCCTTATCGATCACAAAGATTCAACGTACGCAACCATCAGTTTTTTTTACGTGTTTCTTGGCTCCAAGTAGCACAAAAAAATCGATATATGAGAGGACAGGCACATTTTGTCGTCTACGTGTGACTAATTCACCAACTTTAACAATTAATAACTCGGAAACTGTACGGTAAATCTCGTGGAAACTCCGCATACGCATGGACGAAGGTCTCGACAATGCTATAAAAACAAATCGGGCTTTTATCTTGAACTCGCTCCAATCACCGTACCTCCTTAAATTGTCAATAACAGTTATTTAGGCATATCCAACTTTGTTTATACGCGCAACGATTTTCAACTATTTACGCACATACGCCTATCCGCTGGAACCTTTCATAATCGGTTTAGGTTAGTCTCATGACACCCCCCGATCACAATGACACACGGTGGCGACGATAAGAAAAAAAGCTTGGACACTAAGCGGCCCACTCGCCGCCTATCAAATACGACCGTGGTCCCAACCACTTAAAACCCCTGGATCTTCGATACTCGGCGGCTGATTACGTCAGCCGATCGAATTCGATCGATCGACTTCGACGCTTTCACGAAAATGTGTCAAAGTCGGATCTGCGTCCATAATTCGACCCGTTCTACCATGTCTACCTTATCGACGGGGATTCGCATCTCGTGCATGCGCGCACTGTACGGAATCGAAAACAACAGCGCGAGGCCGTTCTCTCCCACTCTGCACGCCTCGCTCAACGACCTTCCATCTGTCTGTTTATAGATCGATTCGCGGGCCTTGACGAAGATTGAGGTAAATCCGAGCGTGATAATAATAAACGTTCAACGAATATTTTGATTAAGAAATTATTTTCTCACGCTGATACGCGGCGGGGTCGCGCTGATTGAAGGAAACTCGACTCACCGATCATATTCAGTCAACGCGGCGTTCCTTGCACTCGTATTCTCTCAATGTAGCACTGTTCAAGCGTATACAGAAAACGCGGATAAGAATGCTGCGTTCTAACGACGGTCCTTATGCGCAAAACTCCCACCTCTCCCATTGCGCTATCTTATTGTCTTTATACATCCCGGCGATACCTACGATTGACAATCAACTGCCCATATATATATATATATATATATATATATATATATATATATATATATATATATATATATATATATATATATATATATATATATATATATATATAGGGTGATTCACAACTAGCAGAGTTGCCTTGACGAGCATACAGGGTGTGTCATTGCGAGCAAAGCGCTTTTTTTCAAATATGCGACAAAAATTTGTCGAGATCAGCCCCCTGACACTGGCCTACTATTCCTATACGATAAACGTAAACGCGTTTGTCCCGGCTTTTCAGTTCTTGAAATCGCCACTACGTCGCGTTGGCTGTTATGTGACAGCCTTCGGCTCTGAATACTCCGATAAGCTGATCGATTGGATACTTTTATTTCGTGCTGTTATCGCAACAACGATGACAGCACGAACTGACACGGACATGACAAAATCCACCATACACGCGCATAATGGTTTGCATAGAGTTATCTACACTAGACTTTTATGTATGTAAAATATTCGGAACACCGGTGCAACAGATATGTGCATGCCTGTCACACGACTACTAGCGCCACAGTGCGGCAAGAACATTTTGCGAACAGCATTTATCTACCACTGTCAGCCCCCTGGTCGAGATAGTCGCGTTCATAGTCCGACGCTGAGTGAACAATTGCGTAGTACTTGCTCCCACGCGATTTTTTTATTCGTCAAATATTAAGAGATCAGGGGTTTGCACTTTTGAAAAATCGATTTTTTGTTGTCTTTTCTTATACTTAAACATTTCAAGAGTATAATCCCAAAATTTCAAGTCAATCAGAGCAAAATTCTCGAAGTTATTGACTATTTAATCCCACTCCTCTAACACTGTAGCTACGGCTTCTCTAACTTCAAACGCGTTTTTCTCGAAACCACTTTTTCAAAGTCCGTGTTCACTGCCATTTGAAAACTACATGACCGATTTATTTCAAACTTGGTACACACTTTCTACGTATAAAATACCTCCCCCCCAACGGTTAGTTTGACATTTTTTTTACATTGAGGGGGTTTTCTACCCCCAAAATGGCGAAATTTTTTGTGAAAAATAGCACTTTTCACTTTACATGACGACCAAAAATTTAGAAGTGAAAAAAAAATTATCAAAGACCGTTGGGGGAAGGAATTCATGATGCTTTGAATAAATTTTAATGGTACTTGATTTCAGATAATTTCTAGCTGAGATACAGTGAACACCGCAAATCGTGTTTGTCCAAAGGCGTTCTTGGAAAAGCTTTGTCACCGGCTTGTTTGTGGATATTTTCGCGTACAATTTTCACGGAATGTTCTTTAAATGACACTTAACAATGTACAAAAGGTTTCAATAAATTTACTCTATCCATAGAGATGAAAAAAAATCGCGAAAAAGTGTTTTTTTTTCACGCTGAAACCCCTACCCTTCCCTTAAATGACCTAAAATTGTTTCACGGGTTACATCTAGCTCGAGACCGAAAAAAAGAGGAGTTTTCGTGATTTTTTCTGGGAAAACGTGTGCAGGTTTTGTTTTTTTTATTAGGTTGGCACATAAGTTGTGAGCAATTCGTCGACTATAGCTCATTACTTATGTCCCAACCTAATATATTGAGGAGTATTGTTTTAAGAGGTTAGGATACTGTGACGATGCGAAAATCAGGGTTATTTGAAAAAATAAATTTCAATTAAAGGAATAAGTGCAATGATTGGAAAATGGTTTGAACTTTTATTTGTATGTAGATTAGCAAAGGTGTGTACCAAATTTCATTGAAAAATATTAGTAAATAAAGAAATTATAAACAATCTCGTAAAGGACCTTTGAACGTGAGGGTCTGAAGGGTGTACTTGATTTTGGCCACCCGGTTGATCTGAAACAAAAAAACCAGTTTTTTTTGTTCTTAAAATAGATAATATTGGACAAGACTTGACCGAGATTTTTTTGTTATCGGGTTCCAAAAATCAAAAAACAAATTTGAATTTTTTTTTTCAATTTTTCGAGGAAAAATTAAATGATTATTGTTAATAACTAATGAAAAAAATATTAAGAAAAACGTTGGTTGAGACTAAGGTACTATTACACTGAATAAGTTTACCAAATTTTAATTCAATCTGTTGGTTAGATGTTGAAAAATCGTGTGCACCGTTTTGAAAACCATAGTTTCCAGACAAGCGCGTTCAAAGTTTTTTAGCAATTATATTGTTGTAGTCGTAAGTTTGCCTTCAATCTGTGACATCTACAACATATGGTGGACCGTTCTCCTTAATTTGAGTTGCTTCAATCAACGCACGAGAGTTTTTAAATGTTCATAGTAGACTAACGCCTTGAGGCAGTCCTCTAGTTTCTCGGAGCAGGTATGAGCTTCTCGGAGAGGCTGAGCAATTCAAACACAATAAACCGCCTCTTTCTGAAGCAGTTCAAAAAGTTATAAAGCCAATTTATGAGGATTTATCCAAAGAAGAATTTTTAAGCAGATGCCTGGGAGCGGAAACTCAAAATAATAACGAGTCGCTCAATTCGTTAATCTGGACTTTTGCTCCGAAGCACCCCCATTCTGGGCCAAAAGTGATTGAAATCGCCACGTTTCTCGCTGTCATAATCTTCAACGAAGGATTCAAATCTATCCTGAAGACCTTGGAAACCATGGGAGTGAAAATCGGCCCACAAGCTATAGGATATGTTCAACAGCGTGATAGCTCTCGAATCGACCGTTCAGAAATGCGCACGAGTGATGTTGTAAAACAGGCCCGAATCGCGAAAAGGGAAGACGGAGCAGCTCTGCGTGACTTCCAAGAAGAAGAGGAAGGCCTATTGTATGGTCCAGGCATAGCAGATTGACGGTGAGATGAAATTTTTAGTATAAATCAGATGCGCGAACTTCCAAACGTGTTTTTCTCGAAACACCATTTTTCGAAACGCTGACCACGATATTTCAGAAACTACTGCACCGGTCTTGTTCAAATTTATACAGCATCTTTAATATGTTATAAGCCAGCGATTGAACTAGGATTATCATGATTGCTTCGATAGTTTTTTTTGTACGAGCGAAAAACTTACGAAAAAATGAGTAAAAAATAGAATGTAATTTCCAAAAGTGTATAAAAAAGTCAATTTTTGTAATTTGGAATTCACTCTAGTTCAATCGCTAGTCTTAAATATGAAGATTAAAGGGCCGTTTGGTTTTTTTATTTCAGATAAGCAGAACAGCCGCAATCTTGGTCACCGTCAAGCACCTCTTTGACTTGATGTCTTCCTGTCAGCCACTATAACCTTTATTCTATTATATATTTTGACTTAAAAAAGTTTGTAAAGCTTATTTAAATGTTAATAAAGATTATGCAAAAACAATGAGATTGATTATTTCGATGCTTTGCCCGTAAAAAATTATTGAAAAAGCCGTAAAAAAACAGCCGAGAAACTAGAGGACCGCGTTAAGGTATTCCTTTCGCGGAGGGCCGTATTTTGTAGGGGCATAAGCAGGGCCTTTTGAATCGTCGGTAAATCACAATTGCGCGTAATAAAAAAATAGGTTACAATGGATTATTATACACAACGATAAACTAGAATAAAAACATTCGTGCAAATTTAGTAGATTGAGACATTTTTGAATTTATTTGAAACGTCACGGCTACGAAAATTCTTCTGCCAGTCACATTTTTCCAAGTTTTAACATTAATATTTTCTTTAAACGTTCGGTGACCCTCTGTTTTTATTGTCGTTACGGAATCTTCAGACTTTTTCACACCTGTGAGCAGCTAATACCAGGCATCTAGAGTTATTTAGTGTATAAATTATTAGATAGAAATGTGGCCAGTGTGACATGCCCATAAAGCGCCGTGTAAATAAGACGATTTTTAGGGCCGTAATTTTTCGTTAAAGGTTCGGTACCTTGGCTTGAAATTTTACCAGTATACCGGGATGCATTTTTACTTCATTATAAACGAAAATCAGTTAAGTGTAAAATATTTGGGTTCGTGAAAGGAATACCTTAAGTATCTTTTACAATTTTCGAATTGAAAAATACTTATCGATGGGGTAGATACAATGGTTTGTGCAGATCACTGCTTCTCGGAAACCAACCACCCGATATTTAAAAAATTAAACGCGTTTAGTTTTTGCATGAAATTATCTAGTGTTTGGGCGAAGGATTTAATAAAATATTGATTTTAGAAAAAAATGGCAGCAGTCCAAAGTGAAAGTATCGACTTTCGATGGAAAAAAACGCTCCATTTTCGTTGACAAAAAAAATATGCATTGAAAAAAATTCCTTCATTCAAGGATTGCTTTTTGGGATATAAAAGAAGCTGATGAAATTTCAAGGAGTTAGGCCACAGTAACGGGTATAAAATCGTGTGCGAATGTAACCATTTTTTTCGTATGAAAAGTGATTCACTCGTAAAATTAATTGGACATCTATTTAGTATGAATATCAAGCTGTTAGAAAATATATATATTTTTTTATGTACAAAATGGCCGATTACTAATATTTTCTTTTGTTAACTTTTTTTATGCACTCCACGGCGTGACATTTAGCATCCATAATTTTTTACCTAGAACAAAAAACAAAAGTTCTCGTCAATCTACATTAGAATACGTGGAGAAGTACGTACGGAATTTAAAAAATATTGTTTTATTCAAAAGTTGTAGGTATTTGAACTTAATAAATGAATTTTCAGTGAAAAATTTCGTTATAACTGCTCATAAACTGCTCACAAAATGAAAAGTTTTCGATTAATCGGAAATTCCGTACGTACTTCTCTGCGAAATGCAATTAGGAACAAAACTTTTAAATTTGAAGTAAACCGAGTGAAAATTGTTGAAGTTATTTGTCACGCCAATTGGAAAAAAGCTGTTTCGAGAAGTTTCGAGTAGTCGGCCATTTTGTACATCGAAAAAAAAATAATCATTTCTAACAGCTTGATATTCATGCTAAATAGATGTGTAATTAATTTTATGAGTGAATCACTTTTTCATACGAAAAAAATTGTTAAATTCGCACATGATTTTATACCCGTTACTATGTAACGGTAACGGCCGTGACTTTTGAGATATCGCGGTCACCGATTTTGTAAATTTCATTTTGAGCAAAACACATTCAACGTTCGCCGGTCCGCGGAGCCTACCTATAAACGCGCATATAGCTCCCTCAATTTCAAACGGAATTACTTGAAACCTTAAGAGAACATTTTTGACTTGTTACATTTAAATAAGAATCCATCGAGAATCAAAAATCCGTATTTAAAAAAATCTCCACTCGCGGTAAGCCCTTAATCATACGATCTATTTACAAGGCGAATCTCCGCGTTCATTATGTATCACCAGAAAAAAAAAGCAAGAAAAAAATCACTCGTCCGAACGTGAATTCGAATCAGCGCTCGATGCGGCTTTCACGTTCCGCGCGTGCGCACCTGCAGTGCCGTTGCTTACTACTTGGACTTTGACCGCGAATATCTAGGACAATTTTTGTCGTGCGACGTTAAAACAAAAGAAGTGTTTTGCTAGCAACGACCGGTGTGCAGACAGAGGGAACCCTGAGAGGTGTGCATCGCCCTGTACCGCGGCATCTTGATTTTCGTTTAGAAGGGAAATAAAGTCGTCGGGCGTTTCCATGTAAACAAAGAGTGGGACGAAAGCGCGATACCGTTTCCAATGCGAACTTTGACCATGTTGCCCGCAGCTCAAGAGCGCGCGATAAACCGTCGACTTTTCCTCGTGCGAATCCGCAGAGTGCGAATATCGCGCAGCCGCCGTGAATAATTGCTTGCGTGTATTTTCTGATAAAAGGTCTGCGGGCGCGCAAAGCGTTCACGTACAGCTGAGCGTTGACTTTTGGCTGAGCTACTTCGAGAATCTGAAGAAAAAAAAGCTCATCTCTTGCTCTCTCTCTTATCGCTTACCGATGGTCATTCTATCCGCGCGCTCGAGAGAGAGCGAGAGAGCGAGAGGTAAATTGGCGAAAAATGAAAGAAAGCACGCCGTCTTTATACGTTTCGCAACAGCTGCAATAATATTTGTACGCGTCATCATCGCGAATAAAATAAGAGACGCTTTGCGTTATGAGAGTCATACGAGAATATTCGATAAATATTTATTTGTAACAGACGATATGCAAATGTGACGCGACGCACTGCGCGTCAATGAGAAAGAAAATTGCTGAAATCCCGTACAGGCGAATGTGTACCGAGTGATTCGATCGAGATTAACATCTTTTATTTTCTTCTACATCTAAGAGTATCTCGAAATTACCTGACATTTCAAATTGCGCGCCATTTTTTTGTGGCGAACATAGAGTACTAATCTTTGACAACTGGCATTAGGAAGTATTGAGGTTTAGTCATTGAGAATTACACGATCGAGCAACGCATGGAAATTCTTATTTGCTGCATTGTTACTGCATAGTTATTGTGGACGAAGTTTCACGGTCGTGTTATCTCGCGCCGCGGCGATGTGAATTGGCCACCACGATCGTGCGATTTCACGCCATTGGACTTCCTTCTTTGGGCTTTTCTGAAAGGAAAAGTGCATGCCAATGATCCACAGACCATTTCGGAGCTCAAGGAAGCAATAGGACGCACCATTGATGAAATTAATACGCAATTATGCCAAAATGTTATTGAAAATTTTCGCAAAAAAGTGAACGTTTGCAAACAGGGATGAGGCGGTCATTTATCGGATATTGCGTTCCACACATAACCTCCATGTTTGTACATTGTATTGAAATAAACATTTTCGTACTTTTCAAATAAATAATACGTTTTATTAAGGGGTTAGGCCACAATAACGGGTATAAAATCATGTGCGAACTTGACAATTTTTTTTCGTATGAAAAAGTGATTCACTCGTAAAATCAACGGAGTGTCTCCCCGTCCGGATATCGGACGAATAAGCGTATGCTATTCGTCCGGATAGCGGCTCAGATCACGCCGTATTTCCAGTAGACGTTCATATTATTGTGATTCATGTTAGCTGGAATCCGGAACACCCACACACACACACACACACACACACACACACACACACACACACACACACACACACACACACACACACACACACACACACACACACACACACAATTTAACACACTCTATCCGGACGATTATATATATATATATATATATATATATATATATATATATATATATATATATATATATATATATATGTATATAATCGTCCGGATAGTGTCTTAAATTGTTAAACAATCTATCTGGACGAATAATTTACACGTATTCGTCCAAATAAAATCTTTATAATTTTGTTTGGTTTCCTTTGGTTTTATGTCGTTTTGTTTGTTTGGGTTTGTTTGGTCGGGGCGTTATGCAGCGTGAACTGAGCCGCTATCCAGACGAATAACACGCTTATTCGTCCGATAACCGGACGGCTAGCCGCAGCGTAAAATTAATGACACATCTATTTAGTATGAATACCAAGCCGTTAAAAAATATGTATATATTTTTTTCGATGTACAAAATAACCGACTATTCGAAAGTTCTCGAAACAGCTTTTTTTCAATTGGCGTGACAAATAACCACCAATTTTCACTCGATTTACTTCAAATTTAAAAGTTATGTTCCTAATTGCATTTCGCAGAGAAGTACGTACGGAATTTCCGATTAATCGAAAACTTTTCATTTTGTGAGCAGTTTATGAGCAGTTATAACGAAATTTTTCACTGAAAATTCATTTCTTAAGTTCAAATACCTACAACTTTTGAATAATACAATATTTTCTAAATTCCATACGTACTTATCTAGGTATTCTAATGTAGATTGACGAGAATTTTTTATTTTTGTTCTAGGTAAAAAATTGTGGATGCTAAATGTCACGCCGCGGAGCGCCTGAAAAAAGATAAAAGATAATATTCGTAGTCGACCATTTTGTACATCGAACAAAAAAAATATCTTTTCTAACAGCTTGATATTCATACTACATAGATGTGTAATTAATTATATGAGTGTCACCTTTTCGTACGAAAAAAAATTGTTCAATTCGCACATGATTTTATACCCGTTATTGTGGCCTAACTCCTTAATAAATTAAAATGTCAGGTCATTTTGAGACACCCTGTATCTAGGTCGGAAAAAAAATTGTTACAAAAAAATTATTTTAAAAACCGACGATCGTCAACGTCTCGTATTTATTGTTACACTGAATAACCCGTTTGGTTTTAAGATTTCGGATGGACCGATTAAGCTGGTGTCGAAAAACATTTCATCATCTGCCAGCGGCCATGTTATTGTTGTTTTTCTGTATTTTCTGCTGATTTTTTTAAGGCTCAATATATGTCCCTTTGTGAAAAAATGTGATACTTTTTTACCAACCGTTTCCCAGAAAAAATCGGAATATGGCCATTTTTTTCGAGTCTCTAGATAGATGTACCCCCTTAGTAATTTTCGACGTAGCCTCGACCGCGTCGTACTCGAAAATATATTATCGAGTCTATTATACGTAAATATCGAGCACCTCACGCGACGCGACTCACACCATCAGTCATCCGCAAGAACTAACTGTAAACAACAGACATCCACCCGAGCAGTTGTGAATTCTTTCTTTTGTCCCGTACCAATAAGGTCGCGATCGCTCTTCAAAATCATAAGCTTCGACTGTCACGAGTGAAGCAGTTTCTCGAAAATTCTCGTCGTCACACATCGGAGCAAGATTCTTAAGCCACGCCCCTTTGCGATCGCTCACTCCAGATCGTCCGTTGGGCGATTTTGTTTTTTTTTTCCCGAGAAAAATAAAAGACCCGTCTAGAGCAGCACGACGATTTTCGTTTGGCCGAGGTGAAAAAGTTTCGCGGGTCGTCAGTACGTGAAACGAAGAAAAGAAGGTGAAAATCTCGTCGCATCGATTGCCGCGCAACGTTGAACGCTCGTATTCTGTCGCAGACGCATTGTTTTGTAAACACAAACGTACTGCGTACTCGGGGAATAGGCGCTTGTTGCCACATGGAAAGGAGGGACGAGCTGGAGACGCGTCGGGGGGCGCATGCGCGCGACCCGCCGGGCGCTCCCGCGTTTATAAGTAGGGGAGCGCGCGGTGCACGGCGCAGTACACCATCGAACTCCGAGCGATCAACTGTTCACAGCAACTCCAACGAAAAAAAAACAAACTAGCCAACGAATTTTACGTGCGCAGTTTTCAAATTTTCGAAAAAAAAAAAACGTGATATAAGAAATAAATATATTCATATATCCGCGAAACATGTCCGCCGAGCAGCACTTCGACGAGTACGAGCATTTCAATTACGATTACGACAAACACATTTTCACCGGGCACGGAGGCAAACAGAGGAGCAAACGAGAAGCAACGGAGCACACCAACCACAATGATCCGTGCGGCCATTCCAGAAAGATCGTCACGAAGCTCATGAACTCCGAGCACAACAAGCGTCAAGTCGACAAAAGCAAGGCATAGGCGTAAGTTCGATCTTCATTTTCTTTTTATCGCATTTTCACCCATCTTTGTCCGATGTCGGCGCAGGCGGGTAGGCCCGCGACTCGCAAACTGCGTAGTTTTGCTTTCGAGGCCACATCGCTGTTTACGACTCTCACCTCATATCCGCCGATCAATATTCTCATTTGTTTCAACGTGTTTTCTTTTTTTCTTCGGCTTTCAGGTGAATCGGCTCTCTTTGTGCTCTGTCGCGAATACTTCGCTTACCTCTTCGCACCGGAAGACAAACATTTATTCTTTTTGTATTTTTCATTTGCGCAATTGCCGTGTACGAGTATTAGCGAGGATTCTTATATCGATGTACGAGAAATCCATGTACGTGTAAAATAAAGCTAGTTTTTTAAAAAAACCCGCCACTGCCCAACGCTGCGACATTCTGAAATTGTCAGGGTGGGCAATACATATATATATATATATATTACACATACGCGTACGTATCTAGGATTTATGTACGCAACTTCGATGTTAAAATAAAAGTATGATTTGTAATAATGTGGTACCACTGTTATTTGCGACGGAATATCTTCGTGCTGATAATTCACTCCAGTCGATATTCGTAATCCCTTTGTTTGTGCACGAACGCGGCTTCACCTTCGCGTGCGAACGTGACGATATTACGTGGCCTCGAGAATACGTCGTCACGTCTATCCTGATATAGGGTAAACCGACCAGCGAATGGACGAAAGCTCATTTATATTTAAAATAAATGAATATATATATACATACATACACACACACACACACACACACATATATATATATATATATATATATATATATATATATATATATATTAGGGTGATTCGTTTCAGGGTAACTTTTTTTTGACCCATCGTGCCCGAAAACTTAGTTGGTACCCAAAAACGAAGTTTCGTGAAAGGGGGATGTCAAAAAATATTTAGAGGTCGCGAATCAAAATTGAAGGTTTCCGATTTGATTAACATTGAAAAAAATGTTTTTCTCTTTATTAGTGTTACCATTCCGCGAATTTTTATAACCGTTTCAGCGGTATAATCATTTCAAGTGAATATTGTATGAAAATATCTATTCAAACGGCTGTAACGCCTAAGCTATTGGATATATCGAAAAATATTCAAATGAGAACTATGTAGAGAAAGTAATTTGCTACAAAAAAGTCTCTTAAGCCGAGCCCGTAAATTCAACTCTTTCTCAGCTATAGGTGGATGAAGTAAAATAAATAGATTTTTTTTTGTTTAAAAGAAAATCTATTGATTTTACTATATTTCTATTATCTATATTTACTATATTTCTATTACTATATTATCTATTTATAAGTAGATTTTTTTAAACAAAAAAAATCTATTTTATTCATCCACATATAGCTGAGAAAGAGTTGAATTTACGGGCTCGGCTTATAAGACTTTTTTGTAGAAAATTACTTTGTCTACAAAGTTCTCATCTGAATTTTTTTCGATATATCTAATAGCTAGGCGTTACAGCCGTTTGAATAGATATTTTCGCACAATATTCACTTGAAATAATGATACCGCTGAAACGGTTGAATTTACGGCCATGGTGGCCAACTTTATTGTGGAGTATCATATTTCCTATGAGAACACACTTGGAAAATATCCCGATATCAAAATTCGCGGAATGGTAACACTAATAATGAGAAAAACATTTTTTTCAATGTTAATCAAATGGAAAACCTTCAATTTTGATTCGCGACCTCTAAATATTTTTTGACAACAC
Organism: Ophion ellenae; assembly: GCA_963210295.1. Taxonomy (NCBI): domain Eukaryota; kingdom Metazoa; phylum Arthropoda; class Insecta; order Hymenoptera; family Ichneumonidae; genus Ophion; species Ophion ellenae. The sequence continues at coordinate 67,484,721 of OY723385.1, forward strand.
CCCCCTTCCACGAAAGTTCGTTTTTAGGTACCAACTAAAGGTTTTCGGGCACGATGGGTAAAAAAAAGCTGCCCTGAAACGAATCACCCTCATATATATATATTGCCGACGAAAAAATGATACTAGAATTTCGCAAAAAAATCGCAGTTTTTGTTAAAACCGATTTTTCAGTTTAATATCGAACTTGACGCCACACAGAATTTTTATAGTTGTACAGCCGCGCAACTTAGATACGGCTGTGCGCGGTAGCTGTTCTGAGACGAAAATAATTGTTTTTGAGTTTTGGGGGAAATTGTTACTTTTTTTTACTTAAGGGGGGAGGTTCAACCACATTAGAGAGGCTCGAAAAATCCGATTTTTTTTATTGCATAAATCGGAATGTGCTGGAATCGCAGATTAAGCGGTAAGCATTTTACATTATTGTTAACTTCCTTGAATTTCTAGTTTCCGAGAATTTATTTTTCAAACGCGTTTATCTCGAAATGACTTTTCACATTTGCGTGCAGTCTAACTAAAAAAGTATAGAACCGATCATTGTGAAAATTGATAGTATGATTCTTTATAAAATTACGAATTATATGAACCAACTTGTGAGATGATATCATGATTTTAAGGGTATTTTTCTTTGCATAATTAGAGAAAAAAATCGTAAAAATCGAAGTAAATTGTTCAAACACCTGCAAAATTTTTAATTTTCATTATTTTCTTAGAAAATAAGTTAATAATGTAAAATCAAAACCTTTTTGATTTCAGATGAAAATCGGAATGGCTACACTGCACGCAATTGGAGAACTATACTCACAACCTTCAGCGGACATCACAGCGTAACTTTGTTATTTTTGGCTGAAATTATTCAAAAACTGTTCGAAATATGAATGAAATGATGTCAAAATTTGATTAAAATCCAATTAATTCTTCCCACCCAAAAAAATCCCCAAAAATCACTAAACATCAGTGTCAAACAGCCTCCTAATGTGGTTTCCCCCCTTAAGGGGTCTTCTCACTTTAGACGCTAAAAAGGCTACTTTCATGAATTTTTTTGATAGGTTTATATTATAGATATTGATATAAAAGTTGTTACAGTTAATATATACACTTTCGAAAAACATTTTAAAAAATGTATTTAAGGCCTTAGGCCACAGTAACGGGTAAAAAATCGTGTGCGAATTTAACAATTTTTTTCGTATGAAAAAGTGATTCATAAAATTAATTACAAATCTATTTAGTATGAATATCAAGCTGTTAGAATTTTTTTTTTCGATGCACAAAATGGCCGACTACTCGAAACTTCTCGAAACAGCTTTTTTCCAATTGGCGTGACAAATAACTTCAACAATTTTCACTTCATTTGCTTCAAATTAAAAAGTTATGTTCCTAATTGCATTTTGCAGAGAAGTACGTACGGAATTTCTGATTAATCGAAAACTTTTCATTTTATGAGCAGTTTATAAGCAGTTATAACGAAATTTTTCACTGAAAATTCATTTCATAAGTTCAAATACCTACAACTTTTGAATGGAACAATATTTTTTTAATTCCGCACGTACTTCTCTAGGTATTCTAATGTAGATTGACGCGAATTTTTGTTTTTTGTTCTAGGTAAAAAATTGTGGATGCTAAACGTCACGCCGCGGAGCGCCTAAAAAAAGATAAAAGAAAATATTAGTAGTCGGCCATTTTGAACATCGAAAAACAATTCTAACAGCTTGATATTCACACTAAATAGATGTGTAATTAATTTTATGAGTAAATCACTTTTTCATACGAAAAAAAAAATTGTTAAACTCGCACATGATTTTATACCCGTTACTGTGGCCTAAGGCCTTAAGTCACTATTTGTAGACGAAAATGGTAGTTAGAAAAATGTCCGAAACAAAACACCCGAAACAAAAAAATCAAACGGTTTTAGATTCAGTATGTTAATGGCTACATCGCATATCACACGATTTTTGACATATGCAAAAATAACAAAATGGCAGACATTTTTCGAAAAAAAAAACAACAAAAAAAGTTTTTCCACCGTTTTTGGCAAAAAAAATAGTAAATATAAAAAATTATAAAAATTCTCGATATGCGCTATAGCTATGGTTGTGAAGAATATGTGGTTAACGTTTCATAAGGATCGGTTCAGTAGTTTCGAAGATTTTATCAACAAGCCGTCGAAAAATGTTGTTTCGAGAAAAACACGTTTAAAGTTTGTTTGAACTACATAAATACATTGAAAAAAATGTTTAATGTATTTCGAAAGTGTATGTATTAAGTGTAACAACTTTTATATCAATATCTATAACATAATTCTAAAGTTCATGAAAATGGCCTTTTTTTAGCGTCTAAAGTGAGAAGACCCCTTAACTCTACGTTCAAACACTGAGTCATTTTGACCCGGACGAATTTGAAATAAAATGCTCACTTTCCCAAAATTGAAAGTTTTCAACAATTTTTTACAATTCAATTTGATACTTTCCGAATTTTAATTAGACATATTGAGAAATGTTTGAAGTTTATCCGGGTTTATTTTTTTCTTTAAAAACCGACCCAAGGATTGTTAAGGACAGGTGGGTGACGTACGATGCGGGTCCAGTCGACCCAGTGTGTCAAAATCGTGACTAAACATATGTGTATCAAGGAAGGGTAGTTCAATAGAATATAATCAATCTATGATTTTTTGCAAATCTTTCAAATAAATTTGGGCGGTATTACGATATCCGTGGTTCCTAATTCTGATTGTCGCGGTCTTCATATTTGACCCAAAATAGGACTTTTTTAATAGTGGTAAAAATGTAAATTCAACCCTCAAGGGGGTGACACGAGGGTTTTAAAGTTTATATGAGACAACATATTTTTTGGTCAGATTTGCTTGAAACTTGGTATAAATACACTCCAATACAAGTAATTAAACATGTATTTGTTTGCGTTTGTTTGGTGTATTTATGCCAACGCAAACAAACACAGTTAAAGGGTTAAAAGTACTACTTGACTGTCTACACGCACCGAACAACGAGGAAAACATATAGTGTTATATATCAAATAAATTTGGTAAGTTTCAAGTAAATCTGGTCAAAAAGTATGTTTTCTCATACAAACGTAAACACCTGTTTAACCACCTTAAAGGTTAAATTTTTGGAAATTGCTGAAATACGTGTTTAATTATTTGTATTTCGATGTATTTATGCCAAGTTTCAAGTAAATGTAACGAAAAAATAGGTTGTCTCATACGAACTTTAACCCTCTTAACGGTCGAATTTTAGGAAATGGTAGTTCAAATATGTGTTCAAACGTGTTCAAATATTTGTTTTGTAGAGTATTTGCGCCAAGTTTCAAGTAAATCTTTACAAGTAAATATTTACAAGTGAGGCTCCAGCTAGAAAAGAGGTTTAGAAATTTTGTACCGAGTCGATGTATTTGAGGGCACTTTGTTTATAATATTTAAGTCGGGGGAAGACAATTTCAACCCTTATTTCAACCCCCAAAACGCTTTTTTAAAAACTTTTTTTAAGGTATGGGGGCAACGGGTTTGGTGACATCAAGTGAGTCAAATGACGTGGGTTTGTCATTTGACCCACTTGATGTCACCAAACAAACCCAAACAAACGTATTTCAAAAATATAATTTTTTCTGGAAATATTTTTTTTCTAAAAAAATACCCCTCCCCCACCATAAAAAACATATTTTCATACTGCAGAATAGGCCCGACGACGTGAAATTTTGTTTGGAGCCGATTAGGGCTGGACTTGTAAATATTTACCAAATCTGATACAATATATGTTGTCTCATGCAAACTTTAAAACCCATTTTCACCCCCTTAAGGGTCGAATTTCAATTTTTACCACTCTTGAAAAAAGTCTTATTTTGGGTCGAATATAAAGGCTGCGTGGTCAGAATCAGGTGCCACAGATATCGTATTATGCACTATATTTGTAATAATACGTTTAGTTATAATTTGTAATAATTAAACATGTTTCTCTACCGGTGCTTCATTCTAACCAATTTCCAGTGAACGGACGTACGCGCTCTGCTCTGTAATTCTCAAAGCAGAGTTATACATTTAGTTCGTCTGCCGAATATTGCAAAATTTATTACTGGTGAAAGATGACAATGTACATTTCATTAAATCTTATTATAAAATCATTTCATACGTTTTTTTTTTATTTTGACAAGATTCAATTTTCTATTTCTCTGTCGAAACAAACTTTGGGAGTTTTTTGAGAATGTCACGTCAAGATGCAAAAAAGCTTTGTGTTTTTTCTACGAAATCTTAATAACAAGGACAATACTCGTATGTATAAGAATATTATAATTGTTGTGCAGTGATCCCCAAATTGAGCATTTAAGGAGGTTGGAGCGTTAGCCACAATCCAAGGTTAAATTTAATTTAAAAAAAATACATGTTATTGTTTACACTGTACTGAGTCTTTACGAATTTTTTGAACTTTTTTTCACCACCAAACACCAGAGATAAAAAATAGTTAAATGTATGTAATTTAACGTGCGGTTAGATGGGCAAGACTTTTACACTAAAGGTTATGTAATTTTTATTGTTATTTAGCACCAAGATAAACCATTTCTAACAACGGATTAACGCAAACTGAACCTTTGTGAACATTTAGAAAAAAAAATTCTCATCTTGCCCATCCGTAAACCATGGGCCAATAATCTTGTGACGTAAATATGAATAGGCATAATTATGAATTACCCAAAATTTCATTGTGAATTGTATAAAACATTCGTTGTCGTAGTTTTTTCATAATAATCATCGATAATATTATGCTTTTTCAAGTTGGTAGTAACACAAAAAATTTTCTACTTTACGTAATAAAAAATGTTGAAATGCATAATTTTGCCTTTTAATTATAAAAAAAAAAATTAGCATATACAGAATAAATCTGTACCTCGTATGCAGTTTTTTGAGGTTCATTGAGAAAAAAAAATGAATAAACCGTCATTTAACTCAACTGAATCGCTCCAACCTCCTTAATAAAAATAATAAATTGTTATCCCTTGACATCGTTCTTCTACACCAGCCGTTTATTTACTCTCGACCGACTGTCCATGTACTGGTAAATTCGTCCATTCACTGACGATTTAGTCATTCCGCTTCTTACTTATCAATTCCTCCAATATTATTTGTTGCAATTACTTCGAATATTTTGTTTCTGCTCTCGGAATATTTTTTGCAAGCTATAGCAATTAAAAAAATAGTTTCATAATATTTTCATTTCACAGTCCATCCAAATCCTAGTGTCGTTATTCGTCCATTGATCATTTTAATACTCGAGACATTGTGGTGAATGCTTAATTGTTCGTTTATTTTTATAATGGCAATATATGGTAGAAAAACAGTGCGATGCCATTTACTGCAACAACCCAGGAAACGTTATATATAGTATGGTAAAAAATAATCGGTGGATACATATATGAATGCATATGTAATATGTGAACATTTTTAGAGTAATTTGTGATCGACGAGATTGATTTCCTGCCGGAGAATACCCGTGAGGAGGAATTCGGTCGATTGAACGGATATCTTCAATGACTTTGGTGCTTTCGACAGCATGGCTCTGGCTGCCGCGAGGTCGTCCTCCCTGCTCACTATGACCGTTTTTTCATCCCAGGAACGAGCCGCCCGAACGAGAACTCGTCCACCGCACGCTTCTGCCATACCTGCGATTGTGAATCCGAAAACATTATGGGCTTGCCCACTACTGATCGATTTTAAGGGGTCTTCTCACTTTAGACGCCAAAAGAGGCTATTTTCGATTGCCGATGTCACAACTAGTGGTTTCCCCTTGAATATGAGGTTCAAGGTCAAATTGAAGGTCACCATTGGATTCCTCGTTGAAAATTGCTCCAAGAATTGTCTTGATCTGAGAAAATACTGGACCGTCCCGTTAACCCAACCCCGACCTTTCTTAAGTTCAAATGACCTTCAGCTGACCTTCAAGGTTACACCTGACCAATGACCTGAGTACATATTTGAATGTGAAATGTTCGGCTCTTTCGATTGCCGATGTGAAAATAGGGGTTCCCATTCAAAAAAACAAAGTTGACCTTGAAATAACCTTGTGATAATGAGGTTCAATGTCAGAGTGAAGGTCACCATTGGATTCCTCGTTGAAAATTACCCATGACCGGACCTTGAATATTTATTTTTTTAAGCAACCCTCCGAAATTTCCAGGTTTTTCCATACTTTTTCCCCACCCTGTATACATAAAACATTTTTTAAATGTATTTCTAAAGTGTATTTATTAAGTGTAACAAATTTCATATCAATATCCATAATATTAACATATTTAAAAAATTCATGAAAATAGCCTTTTTTGAGCGTCTAAAGTGAGAAGACCCCTTAATGGAACTTGTATATTAGTCGGCCACGTAGAGTAGCGGAAATTAGATTGCTTGCCGCTGCGCCGTTGAAATATTCAAAGCTTTTTGTGATTTGTCGTTTCTTCAATTTTTCGATTTTTTCATTTTTATTTTAAAGCTTTTTTTTATAGGGGTCTATAGATTTTTAATTATAATCCGACTTGTTTTATAGGCGAGGTCGATAGGCCTCTAATAAGGATCGGAAAAATCGTTCGAGTGATTTTCGTACCCCGAATCAGCGAAGAAAAATATGAGCGATTAAGGGGTTACACCTAGTTGAAATGATTGAAAATATCGAATTTTGGTTTTAGATGGATTTTTATATATAACATTTCAAAAAAAATATTGTCTGAAGATTTGAAGTCAATCCGCTCAAAATTGAGGGAGTTATGGGCGTTTATAGGTAGGTTCCGTGAACCGGTGAACTTAGAACGAATTTCTCTCAAAATGACTTTTTCAAGATCGGTGCCCACGACATCTAAAAAATTACTGCATCGAGCAACCTTAAATTCTACAAGCTTCTTTTGCGTATCAACAAGCAGGGCTTGAGCGAAGGAATTTTTTTTTTCGATGTATATTTTTTTTTATCAACAAAAATAGACGTTTTTTTCACCGAAAATCGATACTTTCACTTCCGACTACGGCCATTTTTTCGAAAATCAATATCTTATTAAATCTTTCGTGCAAGCATTAGATAATTTCATGCAGAAATTGAATGCGTTTGATTTTTTTATTTCACGTGATTTGTTACAAACAGCAGTCTGCACAAACCATTGTATCTCCCCCATTTATAAATATTATTCAATACATATATTGCAAAAAATACTAAAAACCATACTTTTCATTGTACAATAAAAAATTTGGAAATCTGCACAGGCTTTCCCAGAAAAAATTCACGAAAATTCCTCTTTTTTCTGATAGCGAGCTGGGTGTGACCCGTTAAAGAAAAGTGAACTTTCGTTGCATTCCAACCATGCAAATTTCATCATTTCATACTGGTATGTCCGTCTCAAATCGTACGGTTATTTTAGGAAGACTCGATGCTGTGCAAGTACATTGACACTGTATAAGAATGTTAGATGATTCATTTGTGAAACAAGATAAAAATGAACTAGTTCAGCACTTTCAGAGATGGAATACCACTACCGGCCTGTATAGTAGTTTCGTAACCGCACCAGTACGATTTAAAAATAGTCGTATGGTTAATCCAAGTAGATTGAATTTTGTTTTGACTTCACGAACTCTGCGCCGCAGTCAACAAGCATGAATAACTTAAGGTATGCTTTTCACGAACCCGAATATTTAACAATTAACTTTTTTTCGTCTTCGATTTTGTCGAAACTCGTATATGTGATCAAACATTGAAAACTATTAGAAACTTATTTCTCGTTATGTGAGAAAAAACGGCTTTAAGGGGGAAAACTACTCCTCAAAGAAAGGCCTGTCGAGGGGTGGTTTTGCAGTTTCATCCACAAGCACCCCACCGATCTGAATGAAACAAAAACCAAAATTCTTCTAATGTAAAGCGATGAAAAATCCAAGATAAAAGTATTGAAAAAAAATTACATTAAGGGGTGAAACGTTTTTCTGTAAGGAGCCGTTTCCCCCCTTAAAAACGTTGTTCCGCCGATAAAAAAATGCGTGTCCAATAGTTTTCAATGCTTCATCACATACGTGGGTTTCGATAAAATGGAAGGCCGACATTTAAGGGAAGGTTCTGCCTTGTTGGGCCGAATTATGTTCGATTTTTCGCCAATTTTTTATGCGAAAAGTATTAAATATAGAATGTTGATATTTGGTATGTCGACTAAGCGGTCTTTATTGAACATCAAAAGATTTTTTAAAGTATGACAAAACATGGTGGTAGGCGTGGGAGGAGCCGAGTATGTCGGTGCGCGGGCGATGACATTCTTCGCTTGTGGAAGTGATCTAAAGGTGATCTGAAGCAAAAAAATCAAACATATTTCCACTTTGTACAATATTGTGTATGAGTTGACCTAGAATCAAGAAGAAAAATTGAAAAATAAAAAAATGGTGAGCGATCGGAAGAAAGTTTGTTTTTTTTTCCCAACAATTTTCGCAGTTTTTTGCTCGCTATTTTTTTATTTTTCAATTTTTCTTCTTGATTCTGGGTAAACTTATACACAATATTGTACAAAGTGAAAATATGTTTGATTTTTTTGCTTCAGGTCACCTGTCCGGGTCTTAGGACTTCCGCAAGCGAAGAACGTGGTCGCCAAACGTCGGGAAAATTTTTTCATACTCTGCCGTCATATGTTGTTGTTGTTTTTCTGTATTTTCTGGTGATTTTTTAAAAAGACTCTCAATATATGTACTTTTGTGTTGAAAAAATGCGTATAAAAATCGGAATTTGGCCATTATTTTCAGGCCTCTAGGTAGATGTAGTCCCTTAAGTTCCGCACCATCGGGAATACTCTGACAATGGTTTCTTTCTCACGAGTACGATTTAGCACAAGCCTAGTACGATTGAGCAACAATATTCCTAAATCGTACCTTATGTATACTTTTGCTAAAAGAGCATGCAACAAGTAATTTCGAGCTTGGTTTTATTTTGAATCCTTTCCATTTAAGGCAGTCCTCTAGTCTCTCGGGTCGAAAAAATCAATTTTTTTTTCATAAATCACATCTACAACATGTGTAGAAAATGTGTGCCAAAGGATTTTTCGATATTCGAAGTGGTTCACAAGTTACGGCCCTGGAACGGAGCAGGTATGAGCTCCTCGGAGAGGTTGAGCAATTCAAACACAATAAACCGCCTCTTTCTGAAGCAGTTCAAAAAGTTATAAAGCCAATTTATGAGGATTTATCCAAAGAAGAATTGTTAAGCAGATGCCTGGGAGCGGAAACTCAAAATAATAACGAGTCGCTCAATTCGTTAATCTGGACTTTTGCTCCGAAGCACCTCCATTTTGGGCCAAAAGTGGTTGAAATCGCCACGTTTTTCGCTGTCATAATCTTCAACGAAGGATTCAAATCTATCCTGAAGACCTTGGAAACCATGGGAGTGAAAATCGGCCCACAAGCTAAAGGATATGGTCAACAGCGTGATAGCTCTCGGATCGACCGTTCAGGAAGGCGCACGAGTGATGTTGTAAAACAGGCCCGAATCGCGAAAAGGGAAGACGGAGCAGCTCTGCGTGACTTCCAAGAAGAAGAGGAAGGCCTATTGTATGGTCCAGGCATAGCAGGTTGACGGTGAGATGAAATTTTTAGTATAAATCACATGCGCGAACTTTCAAACACGTTTTTCTCGAAACACCATTTTTCGAAACGGTGACCACGATATTTCAGAAACTACTGCACCGATCTTGTTCAAATTTATACAGCATCTTTAATATGTTATAAGCCAGCGATTAAAGGATTATCATGATTGCTTCGATAGGTTTTTTGTACGAGCGAAAAACTTACGAAAAAATGAGTAAAAAATAGAATGTAATTTTCAAAAGTGTATAAAAAAGTCAATTTTTGTAATTTAGAATTCACTCGTTCAATCGCTAGTCTTAAACATGAAGATTAAAATGCCGTTTGGTTTTTTGATTTCAGATAAGCAGAACAGCCGCAATCTTGGTCACCGTCAAGCACCTCTTTTACTTGATGTCTTCCTGTCGGCCACTATAACCTTTATTCTATTATATATTTTGACTTCAAAAAATTTGTAAAGCTTATTTAAATGTTAATAAAGATTATGCAAAAACAATGAGATTGATTATTTCGATGCTTTGCCCGTAAAAAATTATTGAAAAAGCCGTAAAAAAACAGCCGAGAAACTAGAGGACCGCGTTAAAATTTAAAAAAATATTGCAAATAACAAGTCAGTTGCTGCGATTCAGGCAAGTCTACCCTACGCGCAACGTGCTTCAAAAAGTCGAAGAAAAAAACCGCGCACCTTTCAATTCGTGTATTTCCGGCTGGTCAACTTTTGGCGTCACGATTATGGTGAATCCCTCCAAGAGTTTTCCCGCTCTGGCGGTGCGTAAGCTTTTCGCAAGCTTGAATTTAAATTTGTCCTCGGCGGCGAGATCTCGTAGGGTGAAGCTGTCGCAGTCGAGAAAATGACCGGCGTCGTTGCTCTCGATCAGCCAATTTACGGAAACGACTTTCATGCCTTGGGCAACGGCGCATAGAAATTTGAAGGTTCGCCGTACCTTGTCGGTTATGAGTACGGATGCTTTGGACGGATCCGACACGACGACTCCACCTGCGTCAAGTGTGCATCGTGAGATAAAAATAAACAACAACAACAACAATTCGATAAACATTACCTAATTTCACGACCATTTTTTCGTAATCCTCATCTTTGACACCGGTGAATAAAACCTTGTGCTGTTCATTGGGTGTGCACGGTGACGAGACGATTGGACCGATAGTTTTTCGATTTTTCGCCCGAGCTTTCGGGGAGACTTCGGCTTCCCTCGTGGGTTTCGGAGTCGAACGTCTCGGTCTGGTTACCTTCGACGCGTCAACATCGGACTGCGCGTCCTTGTCTTTTTTCGTCCTTACCTCAACGTCGTTCAGTCTCGTGAGTTGAACTTTGGCATAGGCATTGCACTTTTCCGTAAGTGTCGGCAGGGAGTTATTGACTTTGCGCGACTCGAGGCTATCTCCAATTTTCTTGGCCGCTCGGCCGTTTCTCGTTGTCGGAGTAACGCGGGGCCGTTTTCTCGATACTAGCGACGACTCTACGATAGCGCTCGTCTCGTCGACGTCGTCGTCTGTGCGATCGACGCTATTGGCATCTGTAACAATAAGGGACGACGGGGTTTCGGATAATTTAGGTGTAGGACGACGGCTGGCAGCCATTTTTTTCGTCGCGACGTTTAACGCGGCTCGGGTTGCGCCTCCTGCTCTGCGAACCTGCTTCGTCGTAACTTTCGTACTCTCCGAGGCGGACAATAATCTATCGGCGATCGTCTTTAGATCGTTGTAATCCAAATCCTCGTCCGAATCACGCTCGTCGTCCGATATGCGATTGCGCGTCACGTGTTTGCCCCTGGATCGCGATTTTTTCGGGACGACTGGCGAGTCCGGCTCGGGACTCATGTACGATCTGGAGTCGGCGGCACGTCGCTCGGTAGAGCCGCTCTTGGTTTTGCGCGCCGTCCGCTTAGCGGCTTTATCGGCCTTTTCGACACTTTTGGATTTGCCGCGGGCGGAGCGCCCGAGATTTTCATCGTCGGACGAGTTTTCGGAGGTGGTGGGACTTCCGGGATTCGACAGAGTTCCGTATATCTTGAATTTCGGCAGCCCGGAGAAAATGTCGTCGTCGTCGTCGTTAGAGCGGAGTAGTCGTGAAGAATGAGGGCCACTTGCTTTGTAACGAGGTTCGTATTTATATTTGCCTTTTAACGTGCATCCTTCTCACTCTATCTCTCACCCCCACCGTGCTCGAATGTCAATGAATCTCCGAGTCTAATTGGAATGCTTACCTGATCGCGCGTTGTCCTTGACGTCCGTGGCGGTCGGTGTTTGAGGGAATTCACGGTCGCTGCCAACGGCGCGACCATCAACGAAGCCGAGAATTTCCGGGGCCCCGTTACGCTTCTCGGAACTCGGCGATTTCCGGGCAGCCTTGGAGCTGCTCGCCACCTCGATGGGCAGCGATTCCGGAAGTGCCGGCGAGGCTGTAGCCTCGCGAGTGCTGCTCTGCGTCATTTTGAGGATATCGACGAGATTTTGGGTCATTAGCTGGGTCGGTTCGTCAGTCGGCTCGGCATCGCTCGTCGCCTCGTTCCCGAACATGTTACCGAGCTTTTTCTCGAGCCCGTCACCGGTGGAATTGATCGTCGTGTCCGGGCTTTCGTTCCGCTCGGTTTCTCTCGCCGCTGAGGACATTTCCGGACGGCTGCTCGGGCCGGCGATCTCCTCATCCTTGCCCGGTACAACCTGCGTCAGGGCTGTGTGAATGTCTTGATAATCGATCACGGGGGCGCTCTCGTCGAAATCGAAATGCACCGGGGACTTGGTTGGCTGTGACATCGGAGTGGAGGTCGCCGCGTGGAGGACCTGCGTAGGCAAGAGGTCGAGATCCGCGTCCTCGTCATCGTCGAGGACTCGAGCGGTCGAACGAGCGCGCGGCGCCATCTTGCGGTGAATATCCTCCAGTCGTTGAGTCTCCGCGTCTTCTATGCCAGCGACGGATTTGACTTTCGTTTCTACCGCGCGTACGGAGCTCACTTCCGGTTGCTCATTGGTCCGATCTTTGTGTTGGAAGCTGGCGAATTCGTTCTCGTTGTCGGTGACGCTTCCGTCACTCAGCTCGTTCGTTTCGTCGTCGGTTTCCGCGATCACCACGCACTCGTCACGAGCGCGCTTCTTCGCGGCATTCTCGTCGTCCGTGTCGTCGCGATCGGCCGCGATCGGAAGCGGCAATTTTGCAGCTTGAAACGGGACCTGCGTCTCCGCCTCGAAGATATTCTCGTCGAGGCGGACGTCGGTCGGATCGTTGGTCGGAGATTTTTGCAATCGCGGCCGTTTCGTCGAACGGGCGAGGGACGAGCCACGATTCGCGATATCCTGGGTCTCCATTTCGTGAATGTCGTCCGGAAGGTTCGCGTCATTCGGAGATTCGGTGGAATCGTTGAGCCTTTTAGTCTTTACACCGTTCGTGCTCTTCAGTACGGAGTCTGGGTGGTCGACGGTACGCTGGGTCTCCGCGTTGTAAATATCCACGGAATCATCGTCGATACGAGTTTTATCGATCTTTTCCGACTTCTCGGCGATTTCGCTGATTCTTCCACGGTTACGCGGAAACTCGGCACTCGGCATCTCCGGTCGACGGAACAAACGTCGCTTTTTGTCGTTTCGCTGGGAACCAGGAATGATCGAGGCGTTCGCATCTTCCTGAAATTCACGCGGGCATTGTGAAGCTTGCGTTGTGAGATAATGAGCGTATGCTCGAGGACCTGGCTACGTTCGGTCGGTTGAAATCATACGGCCGAGTCTCCTTCTGGACGGAATACATTTCGGGCAAGCGTTTGTAGTTGAAAGATCTTTGAATGGGTCTGCACAAGCTTCGAATGTCGAAAAAGCGATTTTTTTTGCATTGTTGTGGTCTAGGGTTTTAACTTTGAGGGGTCTTCTCACTTTTGACGCTAAAAAGGCTATTTTCATGCTTTTTTTTTGATAGCTTCATATGGCAGTTCTACGATGACCGTGGCGCCGCGATTTTATGATGGATTACACACGCACACACACACACACAGGGTTGCCAAATTTGTAATGAAAAAGTAATGCATTATTCATTACCCTTTTAATGGGCAATGAAAAAATATTTCATTACCAATTACATTACATTCAGTAATGTAAAAAAAATGCAATTACTTATGGCATTATATTTTGTAATGTAAACAATTTCCGTTACTCATTACATTGGATTTTGTAATGTAAAAAATGTCCATTACTCATTACATTATATTTTGTACTGTGAAAAATGTTCATTACTCATTACATTACATTTTGTAATGTGAAACATTTTCATTACAAAATGCAATGTAATGGGTAATGGAATTTTTTAACATTACAAAATTTAATGTTATGAGTAATGGAATTTTCTTACATTACAAAATATAAGGTAGTGAGTAATGAAATGTTTTCACATTACTAATGTAATGTAACAAATCTGCATTACTCATTACAAGGTAATATGGATTATTATTCGTTTCCCATCGGGTGAGATCGACCCAGTGCAAAAACCGCTGCCCCTAATGGGAAACGAAAATAATCCTCATTACATTGTAATGAGAAATGGAGATTTTTCGCATTGCATTGCATTAGTAATGTGGAAAAATTTCATTACTCGTTACCTTATATTTTGTAATGTAAACAAATTTCATTGCTCATTACATTATATTTTGTAATGTGACGAAAATCTATTACTCATTCCATTACATTTTGTAATGTAAAATATTTTCATTACCCATTACATTGTAATGGGTAATGAAAATATTTCACATTACAAAATGTAATGTAATGAAAAATGAACATTTTTTACACTACAAACTAAAATGTAACGAGTAATGAAAATTATTTACATTACAAAATTCAATGTAATGAGTAACGGAAATTGTTTGCATTACAAAATGTAATGTAATGAGTAATGGAAATTGTCTACATTACTGAATGTAATGTAATGGGTAATGACATTTTTTTTTCATTGCGAAATGTAAAGTAATGAGTAATGAAAACGCTAATGCATTACAAAAAGTGATGCAGTATTTGCAACCCTGCACACACACACGCACGCACGCATACACACACACACACAAGCTAACACGTGCAAACACCAGGTATGTCCGAAATATTCATTCATCTAAACATATATATCTCAGTCACATATATCCCAGATATTCATTTATTCAAACACTATATTTTTGTCGTAGGGGGGGGGGGGCTCCGCCCCCACAAGAGGCTCTGCCTCTGAAGTCTGCTGGGGGGTTTCACCCCTCCCCCCATTCATCACACCATAGAAATACGTTCCAATAACTATTGAAAACAAAAAATTAAGATTCCATATCTCGAAAACTAATATCGATATCGAAAAATTGTATTCTTCACTTTCGATTTGTCTCGTCGGGATCCAGAAGAATCCGTCATTAAATCGCGACGCCACGGTTATCGCAGAACCCCCGTTTATGTTATAGATATTGATATAAAAGTTGTTACACTTAATAAATACACTTTCAAAATACATTGAAAAAAAAATGTCATTAATTTAAGTCACTATTGATAGACAAAAATGGTAGTTAAAAAAATGTCCTAAAAAAATTGTAGGCCTGCGCTGTTGATAAAATCTCGGAAATCGATCATCCGAAACAGAAAAATCAAACGGTTTTAGATTCAGTATGTTAATCGCTATAGCGCATATCATACGATTTTTTATATATGCAAAAATAACAAAATGGCGGACATTTTTTGAAAAAACAACAAAAACGTGTTTTTTTTCACTGTTTTTGGCAAAAGAAATAGTAAATATGAAAATTTAAACAAATCCTTGATATGCGCTATAGCTATAGTTGTAAAGAATATGTGGTTAAAATTTCATACCGATCGGTTCTGTAGTTTCGAGGATTTAATCAACAAGCCGTCGATAAACGTTGTTTCGAGAAAAACGCGTTTAAAGTTTGTTTGGGTTACATAGATACATAAAAAAATATATTTCGAAAATGTATTTATTAAGTGTCATCAATAACTATAATATAAACCTATAAAAAAAATCATGAAAATAGCCTTTTTTAGCGTCTAAAATGAGACGACCCCTTAATTTGCAACAAAATTTTTGTAAAAATTCCAGAAGTTGACCGAGTTATGACGATTTTTGTGGAGGGTCAGATCGACCGGTTGACCTTTTTTTTCTTTTGCATTTTCTCGAAACTGTTTTATATTGGTCCGATTCACTTCAAATCCAGATAGAGCTCGTTTACAATACTTCCTATCGTATGAGCGGATTGTTTTTTGATACGCTCATCCACTTGTTGATAACAAGTGATTAATGGTGTTTTGTTTTTGTCGAAAATCGAACTTTTTTTCCTACAGGTTGCCATTTTCGTGATCTTCAAATAAAATAAAAAAGTATCTGGCTATACGAAAGTTTTATCATTATCCTAAAACTACGTTTTTTATCCTACTTTTCAGATGACCCTAGTTGGCTTTTCAGAATCACCTGGACCGATTGGCTATCCAGCAACGGCGGCACTTTGTTCATATAATAATAATTGCATTGTTCATCAATATTTTTCAATTAAAGGAGAAAAAAATGTCAAGGCTGTGTATAAATTGTGTATAAAACCCTGACCTCGTCATCCCAATACTCTCATCAGAAAAAATATCGAAAATCGACTGTCTTAAGGGCCTCAAGCCTATGCAGACCCGTTAAGGGGTTAGGCTACTGAGAAGATTTCAAAAAATCGTTCGTCGCTTGGGGCAACTCAAATTGAAGAGGCAGGTCCAACATATCGTGCAGGAATCGCAGATTGAAGATAAACTCACAATGACAACGATTGGATTGCTTCAAACGCGTTTTTCTCCAACGTATATTTTTCGGAACGGTGTACACGATTTCTCGACATCTAATGAATGTTTTGACTTGAAATTTGGTACACTTATTGAGTGCAATAGTAGTTTAGCCTTGACCTACGTTTTTCTTCTCCCCATTTTTTTTTCTCATCAGTTATTAATAATAATGATGTAATTTTCGGCGAGAAATCGAAAAAGAATTACCATTTTTTTTGGATAATCAAAACACGGAAACAAAAAAAGCTCGGTCAAGTCTTAGCCAATATTATCTATTTTAAGAAAAAGCTGTTTTTTGTTGTTTCAGCTCAACCGGGTGGCCAAAATCAAGTACACCGTTCAGTCCCTCACGTTCAAAGGCCCTTTACGAGATTGTTTGTAACTTCTTTAGTTATTAATATTTTTTAATGTAATTTGAGACACAACTATGTTAATGAACATACAAATAAGTGTCGAAAAATTAATTTTGAAGGAGTTAGATGATTGAAGAATCGGCATTTTCTCAATCGTCTTACTTAATCCTTCAAAATTATTTTTTTTAAGGGTCGAGATACCTTTGGTCTAGAAAAAAAATTGCTAGTATTCATGATTTTTTTTATAAAGAAAGATTTCTTCACCATTTCAGAGACTTAGGGTATATTTTATTACTACATTTGGCTGTTACATAGTATTTTTCTTTATTAGTCTTTAAAAATCGCGGAAATAGCACGGCCTGATGAAATTTGGTATAAATCTTTCGGTAATTCTTTAGATAAGTGTCTTTTTCGAAAAAATAACTCTAACCTTTTTTTTTGCTATTTTCTCATTTATTGGGTTATAATTGATGATATTCAGTCGGGGGGGGGGGGGGGGGGGGGTGATCCCTCCCATGAAAAGTTATGGGGTTTTAAAGTTCGCGAAAACTACGTGATAAAATTGGGCATTTTGAACATTTCGACGCCTATATTGGGGGGGGGGGGGGTATAAAAAAGCCTTTCTCAATGCAAACAAACCCAGCCCCCTCCGGCGTGAGGGTTTTAATATAGGAGTTTGTTTGGGTTTGCGTTTGTTTGGGCAATAAATGAGAAAATAGCAACAAAAAAAATTAGGCTCATTTTCGCAAGAGTCACTTATCTAAAGAATTACCAATCTTTCCAACCTTCTTGTCTAAAAAATGACCCTAAATATTTTCGAATTTTTAAAAAAGTATTATTTTATTGCAAAATGAAGTCATTTTTTCGGAAAATTCAACCTTTTTGTTTCAAAGCGTACCGTTTCATCGATTTTCAGCATTTCTCACTTTTTCTTGGTTCATATTCTGCGTGTGAGTGTTAATGAAAGAACAATTTTCGTTGGTTTCTTTCACACTAATCCCGCCGACGCCACGCGTTACGTCGTCTAACAAAATCCGCCGCAACCCGTTGAGAAGACCGTGCCATACGCCTTTTTTTAAATGTTAATAAAAATAATGCTATGTAACAGCCAAAAATAGTATTAAAACATACCCTAACTCTAAAAAATTGTGAAGCAATGTTTCCTAAAAAAACTATGAAAATGAGTAATTTTTCCTCGGTTAAAGGTAAGCTCCCCCCCCCCTTAAACATTCCCGATTTTCTGGTCGTCACAGCAGTCTAACCCCTTGAGCAGCGATCCATAATCAAGTACTCGCCCCGCTTTGCGTAAAGTTTCTCAAAAAACAATTGCCCAAATGACGATTCCCCGTATACAATTTTTCGATAACGATTGCCCGAATAAACGATTTCTCAAATCCAATTTCCCGAAAGAACAATTCCCTGCAAATAAATTACCGAATAAACAATTTCCAAAATGAACAATTTCTCGAATACAATATTCCGAATGAACAATTCCTCGAATGAAACATTTCCCGAAGAAATATTCTCGACGATTTTTTCGGGAAGCCAATATTCTCGGGTCGATATTTCCTTGCATTAATTTTCCGGTTATTGATTGCGGCATTCGCAGGCGCCAGAAATATACGTTCCCACACTTAGCATAACCCAGAATCAACGACGTCGACGTGGTGGCTTCTGACTCATTTTTTTTTGTCGACATTTTTTTATTTACATTCCTTTTCTCTTTAATTTTTTGTTTTATTATTTTTTTAATTTCAAATGTTTTACATTTACATTTAACCCAAACAAATTCAAATAAAAAAATTGTCCATTCGGGAAACTGTGATCGGCAAATAATAATTTCTTTCGGGGAATTATATTAGAGAAATTGTCATTCGCGCAATTGTTTTCGAAGAATTTTTCGCAAACAGCTCGTGCCGCGTTAAGGCGGGATATACATTTACAACGATCAAAAAATCGATATCTTTTTTTTTCTTTAAACGATAAAACTATATATGTAGAATATTTTCCCGAAGTTTCAAATCGAAATTCGACAAACTTCAAACGTTACAGCCCGTCAACGCTGTGCCTCGCCGCTCGGATTCGGAGCGGGCGTGAACTTCAAACGCGTTATTCTCAAAACTGCATTATCGAAATTGGCGTGCAGGATTACTCAAAAACTATTAAGCCGATTGAGTTAAAACTTGTTATAAATATTGATAATATTCGTATCTTCTACTTGACGATTACTTTCTTTGAAAAATTAAAAAAAAAAATTCTTTTTTCATCCACATTTTACAGAAATGTTGCGTGAAACGTTGATTCTTTTGTAAATGCGTGCTATTTTCTTACATTTGCATTTTCTTCACAGCTCCGTCATTTTGATGATGAATTAAGTAAAAAAAAATTGTTTTGTATACTTAAATATACTATTAAGGGGCCGGTCCACTTTGGCAATTTCAAAAAATCGAAAGCAAGCAAGACTTGAAGAAATTGACGATGATGAGCAATCAGAAGGGATTTTGTACGGTGCAGGAATTACCGATTGAGTTTAGGTAAGAGTTTTTCATAGTATAAACTTCAAACGCGTTTTTCGCGAAACAACGTTTTCAAAATCTAGCTCCATCGTATCTCTAAAACTAATAAACCGATTCTCTTGAAATTTGAACCACATATTGTAAACATGATTCGCAACAAGATGACCCTCGATGGTGTTAAAATTTTGATTTTTACTCTTTTTTTTGCGAAAAACGCGTTTTTTTACTTTTTTAGTTTTTCATCTGCCATTTTTTTATTTTTTGATAAAACTTTATGTCCGAGGGTCATTTTGTAGCTGGTGTCATACTGAATCTAATGGACTTCGATTTTTTCGTTCCAGACAAGCCGTTGCCGAGTTGTGATAGAGCTACCCAGCCCACCTATTTTTGAGGCGTTACGTTAAACTATAGTTTTTGTACTTAAAAATGAGTTAAATTTTTTTAAATGTATTTCAAGACTTTATTTATCAAGCCCAACAACTTTTATATTCATATCTTTTATAAAATCCTCAAAAAAAAATCGCGAAAATAGCTTTTTTTCGTGACTCCAAAGTGCACTGGCCCTTTAAAGCAGTGATGCCAAGTTGGGGGTTTTGCCCCCAAATTTAGGGGAAAACAAAATGTGAAGGGGTTTTTTTAGGGGGTAAATTTATTTAGGGGGATTTTTTAGCGGGTACATTATTTAAGAAACTTTTTTGAGGGCGTGAAATTAAAGTGTATATCTTGAAAAAAAGTGAAAAAAAAAAAGAAAACAATGTATCTTCAATTAATTCGATCGGAAATTGCAATAGGTCAATTCGTTCGATCGTCAAAATTATGTGCGCGATAAAATATTTTATATATTCGAAATACATATTCCTGCGAAGAATCTATCATTCGCAATAAATATTTCTCATAAACTAAACATTAAATGTAAGGATCACTTTTCTTTATGCTCAATTATAATCGATTGCCTTTCAAAATGTTTTACACCAATGCCATACTTCATGTCTTGTACTAGCAACACAAGTGGCGCTGGTGGCTGAATTTCGCACTACAACGAACAACAACTTGCAGGTCAAGACCAACGAATTCCGTTTTCTCTTTTACTGCTTTTACTGTTCGACGTTTTCACGCTGTCACGTTGAGGTTGTGTCCGTTAGTTTGTTGTCTCATTGCGTATTTTATTTCAAATTTTATTTCGAATTTCGAATTACGACCAACAACTTGCTGATCAAGAGAATTCCGTTTTTACTTTTACGGTTCAACGTTTTCACGTTGCGAGTTGTAACGTTGAGGTTGTGTCCGTTAGTTGGTTGTCTACTCGCGAGTTTTATTGGATTGCAAAGTAAGTCAAGTACTCAAACAGGGTGTACAATGAAAACTTTAGGGGTTTTTCATCGACATCTAGGGGGATTTGAAGTTGTTCCTAGGGGGAACATTCTGTAGGAGTTGGCACCACTGCTTTAAAGTATACCTAAAGTTTGATAATTGTAGAATAATTATTTCTTAGTTTAAAAAATTCCTCAATATTGCTTATTTTTTCCCTGTCTAAATGTATATCCCGCTTTAGAACACAAAAAACGCTGAAATCCACGTCGATGTTGAACTTACGAACGAGAAACCGTCTTCGTGTCCCGTGGATGAAGCGGCCGCTTTGCGCGAGGCTCTCGTCGTAACAACAGGTGTCTTGGGTGAAACGTCAACGCCGCTACGTTCCAGAGTCTCCTTCGTTGTCGCGTAAATCGCCTTGACCCGTCCGAACGCGATGTCATCTCCATCGTTGATAGGATAAAAAAAGAAGGTCTTGAGCGAGAGCTGAAAGGGCAATGAGTCATGCACCTGTTAGAATTGCTGTTCAATGAGAAGTCGGCCCTGAAGGCCCGAGAGGCTCTTCGTTGGACTATAATTGTATTTGAAGAATAATAGTTTCTCACGTTTTTGAGGGTTGTTCCGTTGACGGATCGCAGATCCGTAATGAAACTGGCGTCGGAGCCCGCGTGGATTTCAGCGTGCACCTTCGAAACCGTCTGGAACAACAAGATACGTGTATCAGTCGAGATAAGTGCGCCCGGATTCGTTATTCTACAGGAGGCAGGCTTGAGAATGGTGTGCGCGAAACGATGGATGGCCCGACTTGTGATAACGATGTGATAATTGCAAGTGAAAAAAAATTAATTTGCCCCTAAAAACGCGTATCGGACGAAAAAAAAAAAAAAAATGGGTACAAGAAGTCGCGACGATAGCCCGCGATGATAGCCTCGATGCCCGCGTATTGTCAGCGGTCGCGCGATTCCTCGATACGACGCCGGCTGGTATAAATACGCGAGTCAAGCGAAGCGAAAACATCAGATCCCGGTTTGTGTTTCGCCAAATTCACAAAAACGACCTGGTGCGAATTCTAGCCGATAATCATGAAGGTGTTGTTGGCCCTGCTGGCGCTTGTGCCGATCGTACTCGCCGGTATCGATCATCTTCGCGTCGAAACTTCCCTGGGACCCATCAAGGGACAGTACAAATTCTCGCAGTACGGACGACGCTATCAGGCCTTTGAGGGCATCCCTTACGCCAAACCGCCCGTTGGACATCTCAGATTCCAGGTAAATAGTCGAATCTTCGTTGGCACTTTCCCCACTCGACGCTTCTCTTTGGCCTGTCGTACCTTCCAACGGCAAAATTCTAGCCTTACAGCGAGACTCCGTTGTACTTCCGGTGTGCATGACACGTAACGCCCCCCCGGACTCTTCGACTTGGTCACGCAAAATTTGGATTGAAAATGTCTTGCCCACTGGAATAGTATTTGGAAAAAGTAAAAAAAAAAACAATTTTGGAGGGCAGATGAGAACAAAATTCGTAAAATTCTATCGTGAGTATCATTTTGTAGGGGGCTGTGTCGTGATTTGAGAAAAACAGGTAAACTTCGGGAATTTTCATCGGAAAAACTAATGTTTCGATTGGATCCGGGTTTTTTTTTATTGGATAATATGTACATTGAGGTATGTTTAGGAATTTTTTTAAAATAAATTCGTTGACTGGAAGCGATTAAAACGTGATGATCTCGAAACATGGTTTTCAAAGTCGGTGCCAGATGTATCTCGAAAACGGCTTGTCCGATTTTGTCCAAATTTGGATACAATATTCTTCGATAGTTTTTCTCGTTTTCCACGCAGGGGTTTTTCATTTGATTGCACCATTGCTTTTTTATGCAATGTGTATGCAATCCAAAATCGTCGGAAATTGCGAACGAAAAACGAATGTTAAATTAAAACGGTCGCAATTCCGTCAAAAATTTCAAAAAAATCCTACGTGGCGAACGAGAAAAACTATCGAAGAATATTATATCCAAATTTGGACAAAATCGGACGATCCGTTTTCGAGATACATCTGGCAACAACTTTGAAAACTATGTTTCGAGATCATCGCGTTTGAATCGCTTCCAGTCAACGAATTTATTTTTTTAAATTCCCAAACATGCCTCAATGTACATATTTTCCAATAAAAAAAACCCGGATCCAATCGAAACATTAGTTTTTGAGATAAAAATTCCCGAAGTTTACCTGTTTTTCTCGCTGTTTACTCAGGTACCTCCCCTTAAAAAGTACATCATAGTTACTTATTTACTATAGTGGGCTTAGAGAAAAAGTCGAAAAAGTGACGGTAAAGGTGTTTTCTGTAACTTTTTGACAGAAGAAAAAAAATCGGATGGAAGTTTCGGTAATAATGACGTTTGCATCGTTGGAATGCAATGAAATTTTGGCTCATCTTTCATTTTTACCATTATCCGAAGCCATTTTTGACTAATTAAAATCGTAAACCTCCAATGAGAATCCGTAGAAACGTTTGAATGACTTTCACAGCCTGGAACGGCAAAAAATGTTAACAATTAAAAAGACTTCAATTTCGTTGCACTCCAACGATGCAGATTTCAACATCATTGGTGAGGATTATTGCAAAAATATAGAAACCATCTAAACTTTCAGTTTTTCAATAGTTGAGAGAAAAAGAAATTCTCATTTTTCAGCTTTTACTCCCGCTCACTGTAGTAAATATGTAATTATACATTTTTATATTCAGGGCACCATCCTCTACAACCGCCATACTCAAAGTCAAAGCCCTAGGGCTCCGCCGAAAAAAAAGAACTTCATACCTCCCAATAAATGGAAACAATTTCATCAATTTACAGTGGAATTAATACATTGTTATGTAAAGTATTTATTTTCGTATGATTTTTATTAAAAAATAAACATAAAAGCAGGTTTTGCTTATTTTAACGTTCTGTAAAATATTTAGTGTTTCAAAAGGGTTCAGTCGCCAAAAAAGTTTGAGAACCGCTGCTCTAAAAAACGATACCCATGCTATAGTTTCAAGAAAAATTACGTCTTTTCCTCGAGTACCAAAATCGTTGTTTGTAACTTTCCATGATGCTATTTTAGCGCGTTATTCTCTCGTGAGATTGATCCGCTGTGAGTGAACGGTGAAAAAGGCCAGTTCCATCGTGGCGGAGAAAAAAAATGCCCATATGTACGGGAGAATTTGCGCATTAGTTTGCACTTGACTGACGCGTTTTTTTTCTCTCCATCGGATCAATAGCCGCCTCAACCGATCGAGGCATGGACCGGTGAGCTCGTGGCGACGAAGCCAGCCTCTTCCTGTCTGCAATGGTCCCACGTGCCGATTCATCCCAAGGAGAGAGTGGTAGGCGCGGAGGATTGTCTCTACCTGAACGTGTACGTTCCCGTGGTCGAGTCGTCCAAGAAGTTGCCGGTCATCATCTGGATCCACGGTGGGGCCTTCCAATGGCACATGGAGTACGACTATCACACTGGAGATCTGACCAAGCCCGATTATCTCATGGACAGAGACGTCATCCTCGTTACCTTCGACTATCGTCTCGGACCTCTCGGTAATGTTTCGAGTCGCTTATCTACGGCGTAACAAGTCCTCCGAGCAGGCGTAAGAACGATAAATGTTCGATCCAGGTTTCCTGAGCACCGGTGACGAGGTTGTGACCGGCAACATGGGACTGAAGGATCAGAGCATGGCCCTGAAGTGGGTCAAGGATCACATCGCTGCGTTCAACGGCGATCCCGAGGAAATAACGCTGACTGGTTTGAGCGCGGGTGGTGTGAGTGTTCACTACCACTATCTGTCTCCCCTCAGTGCCGGACTCTTCAAGAGTAAGTCGACGTCAATTTCCGCCTTTGCTATCCCGCGTTCCCATGAAATTCGACGTACCCGGGTTGCTAATAATGCATTACTTTTTGTAATGCATTAGCGCTTTCATTACTCGTTACTTTACATTTTGTGATGAAAAAAAATTTCATTACCCATTACATTACGTTCAGTAATGTAACAAATTCTCATTACTCATTGAATTCAATCTTGTAATGTAAAAAAATTCCATTCCCCATTACATTGGAATTTGTAATGTAAAAAATGCCCATTCCTTATTACATTACATTTTGTAATGTGAAATATTTCCATTACTCATTACATTACAATTTGTAATTTAAAAAATGTCCATTACCCATTACAATGTAATGTGTAATGAAATTTTTTGTCATCACACATTACATTGCATTTTGTAATGAAAATGTTTCACATTACAAATTCCAATGTAATGAGTAATGGAAATGTTGTACAATACAAAATATAATGTAACGAGTAATGGACATTTTCTACATTGCAAAATCCTATATATTGAGTAACGGAAATTGTTTACATTACAAAATATAATGTAATGAGTAATTAAATTTTTCTTACATTACTGAATGTAATGTAATGGCATTAGCATTATTCATTACTTGTTTAATAGGTAATGAAACAATATTTCATTACCTATTCAACAAGTAATGAAAAATGCATTACATTTTCATTACAAATTTCGCAACTCTGAGCTGTACCGAGTGAATGTTTCGCTTCCCCAGGAGGAATATCCTTCAGTGGATCGGCATTCGACTGCTGGGCGCAGACCGAACACGCGGCCGAGAAGGCAAGAAAACTCGGAACCCTATTGGGATGCCCGACCGAGAGCCACGTAGAAATGATCAAGTGTCTAAGGGAACGCCCGGGCCGCAGTATCCTCCAAGCCGACGGCGAATTCATGGTACTGTATTCTCCGAGGTTGAGGTTAACACGCCGGACGGCATTATTTATTTATCCCTTGTTTAAAACGTGGTATGCGAGCCTACGCTCATCACCATTAAGGGGCTAGACCACAGTAACGGGTATAAAATCACGTGCGAATTTAACAATTTTTTTCGCATGGAAAAGTGATTCACTCATAAAATTAATTACACATCTATTTCGTATGAATATCAAGCTGTTAGAAAAAATATATATATGTTTTTTTTCGATATACAAAATGGCCGACTGCTCGAAACTTCTCGAAACAGCTTTTTTCCAATTAGCGTGACAAATGACTTCAGCAACTTTCACTCGATTTACTTCAAATTTAAAAGTTATGTTCCTTATTGCATTTCGCAGAGAAGTACGTACGGAATTTCTGATTAATCGAAAACTTTTCATTTTATGAGCAGTTTATGAGCAGTTATAACGAAATTTCTCACTGAAAATTCATTTCTTAAGTTCAAATACCTACAACTTTCGAATAAAACAATATTTTTTAAATTCCGTGCGTACTTCTCTAGGTATTCTAATGTAGATTGACGAGAATTTTTATGTTTTGTTCTAGGTAGAAAATTGTGGATACTAAATGTCACGCCGCGGAGCGCTTAAAAAAAAGATAAAAGAAAATATTAGTAGTCGGCCATTTTGAACATCGAAAAAAAATATATATTTTCTAACAGCTTGATATTCATACTAAATAGATGTGTAATTAATTTCATGAGTGCATCACCTTTTCATACGAAAAAAATTGTTAAATTCGCACGTGATTTTATACCCGTTACTGTGGCCCAAGGCCGTGAACGTTTTACGGCCCTTCATTATTCAAAAACGTTTGAGTCACGTAGCCTCGGGGCGGTGTCCCCGAGTTTCCATCCCCGCGACGAGGAGGCGAACTCTACTTTCTAGCTTGAGTCTTTCTTGAACTCTCAGAGACGTTACTACTCGACATGTAGAGCAGAGAAAATTTTTCTAATTTTCTTCCTTGTGCTTGCGGACATTTAGTTATTTTTATTTCAATTGATAATAGAAATCGCCAAAAAACGATTAAGTCCTTCAATCGATTGAAATAACGGTTCCGAATCAATCCTCCGATTCACCTTCACGAGACAGTATGTTACCAACATAAATACTGTCTATTCTAATCATCTTCCAAGCACAAACCAAAGAAAACTGGAAATATCGACAATATTCAGAACAAATAAAATTCTGAAGAGGATCCGAACCAAGGATCGAAACGTACAAGAAAAACCCTTTTTTCCATCACGACCTTGGAAATCTCACTGGCCGAATCAAAGCCAATTCCTCAACAACACGTCTACTTTCTAGCACTTGACATTTTCCACATGTATTACGTGTTGGCCCTTTTGACAATCGATTCTCTTTGCTTTCAGCCATGGGGCTACAATCCGTACACTCCGTTCGGGCCGGTGGTTGAGAAGGGCAGCCCCGCGCCGTTCGTCGATCGTTCGCCAATCGAGATAGTCAAGAGCGGCCACGCTCAGGATGTCCCGTGGATCACCGGTGTCGTCAAGGAGGAGGGTCTCTATCCGGCTGCCGGTACGCTCTCTACCTGAATTCCTTCATGTCCACACTCGGCGCTCTCTCCTCATCCTAATGAACGACTTATCCGCAGACTTTGTCGCCGACAAGGTGCTCTTGAAGGAGCTCGACCACAACTTTGACCTCATCGCACCTTTCCTCCTTGACTACAACTTCACGATTCCGTTGAACAAACACACGAAGGTTTCGAAACTCATCAGGGAGCATTATCTTGGCTCGAAGAGCATCGACAGTTCCACCACAGCGCCGGTCATCCAGATGGTCGGTGATCGAATCTTCGTCGTTGATGGCGTCAAGGCCGCGAAAATGATGGCGAAGGTCAATAAGAGCCCGGTTCGGTACTACTACTTCACGTACAGAGGCGCCGAAAGCGCCAGCGACGCCATGAGCCGCACCACGCAAAACTTTGGTACGTGCGACCGATGAAAGATGGCGCATCGACACGCCCGAGCGTGTTCATTTATTTTTCGGCGCTGTCGCAGGTGTGGCCCACGGAGACGACACCTACTACGTCGTTGGATCACCCTTCGTCAATCCCACCACTACCGCCGACGACAGAGCCATGCAGAGATACTTGCTCGACTTCTGGGCATCCTACGCTACTACCGGGTAAGAGCCCAAACTTCGCATCCGTTTTTTTTCTCCTATCGATGAATCTTTTTCAATGACGTTTTTCGCATCTCCCGCAGTACACCGGACCTCGGCGTTCACTGGCCCAGACTCAATCCCTCCGAGGAAGGCCTGCATTACTTGCACATCAAAGCTCCCGGTGTCAGCGTCATGGAGCACGACTCCGACTTTGGACACTACAGCTTCTGGAACTCCATCGACTTCGATGAAAACAAAGTCCACGGCAAAAGAATTGAGCTGTAATTCGCCGTGAGAGAAACACCGGCTTAAACCGGCGGTCCTCTTCAGGACCCATACATGTGGAAATAAAAATTACACATTGTAGCAACGACGTACGGATACTCATTGCTACCTGCCTCGAATCTTGCACGAACGTTATTCAACGGAGAGCCTTTTGAGCAGAGTCGGGCGTAATTCTGTTCATAAATACGAATACGAATTTATTCGTATCGTGATTTTCATGTGAATATAAATACAAATTTATTCATACTTCACTTATTGTGAATACGAATACAAATACAATTGTATTCACAAATATTCTGAACATACAAATAAATTCACAGAAACATTGTGAATGTTCACAAAAATGTGAATATTCACAAAAAGTCCTGTGAATTAATAAAAATTCACATAAAAATGTGTGAATGCAAATGTGTTCACAAAAAATTGTAAATACGAAAAAATTCACAAAATAAGTTGTGGATTTTTTCGTATTTAAGACAAATTAAAATCAAATTCACAATGATTAGATTAAAATTTACACCAAAAGTGAGTTCTTGTTGAGTTCAACACGATGTTTTCTCTCAAAATACGTAAGGACTCACTTGTGGCGTAAATTTTAATATAATTGTCGTGAATTCGATTTTAATTTTCTTCAACTTGAGGAAATTCACAAATCATTTTGTGAATTTTTTCGGTAACACGCGTTTTGACCCGACAAAAAAATATCCGACGACAGAATATCCGCAGGACAAAATATCCGCAAGACAAAATATCTGCCGATATTATATACAGTTTAAAGTGTACAGTCATGCCGTTGAAATTTATTCCATGTCAAGTGTACAGTCATGCCGTTGAAATTTATTCCATGTCAAGTGTACAGTCATGCCTTTGAAATTTATTCCATCATAAAAAGGAGGAAAATTATTAATAGGTGACGGATATGTTCGGGTTTGTTTGGGTTCAATGAAGAAATTCGTATTATGCCCCCACCCCACTATCGCACACACCCCACAAAGGTGTTTTATCCTCGCGCCAAAATATCCGCAAGACAAAATATCTGCCGATATTATATACATTTTAAAGCGTACAGTCGTGCCGTTGAAATTTATTCCATGTCAAGTGTACAGTCATGCCGTTGAAATGTACTCCATCACAAAGAGGAGGAAAATTATTAACATGTGACGGATATGTTTGGGTTTGTTTGTTTAGGTGCAATGAAGAAATTCGTATTATGCCCCCACCCCACAAAGGTGTTTTGCGCGCGACCCCGTTGATGTGGTGGACGAGATTTAGGATTTTGTCTCGCGGATGTTTTGTCATGAGAATATTTTGTCTTTCGGATACTTTGTCGCGGATATTTTGTCGTCGGGTCAGATGTGACGCAGCCATTTTTTTCATATTCATAATGTAATATTTGAAACTCACAACTTTTTTGCAAAAATTTATTTGCCTCGACGCAATGTTTTCTCTCAAAAAACGTAAGAACTCACTTTTGGTGTAAATTTTAATCTAATCATTGTGAATTTGATTTTAATTTGTCTTATGTACGAAAAAATTCACAACTTATTTTGTGAATTTTTTTGTATTTACAATACAATTACATCAAAAGCATTCACAGATTTTGATGTGAATTCTTTTTAATTCACAGGAGCGCTTGTCAATATTCACATTTTTTGGGAATGTTCACAATTTTTTCTGTGAATTCATTTGTATGTGCAGAATATTTGTGAATACAATTGTATTTGTATGCATGCATGTGAATACAAATAAGTGAAGTATGAATAAATTTGTATTTATATTCACATGAAAATCACCATGTGAAAAAATTCGTATTCGTATTTATAAATAGAATTACGCTCAACTCTGGAATATCAAGCTGTTAGAAAATAGGTATATATTTTTTTTTTCGATGTACAAAATGGCCGACTACTCGAAACTTCTCGAAACAGCTTTTTTCCAATTGGCGTGACAAATAAATTCAACAATTTTCACTCGATTTACTTCAAATTTAAAAGTTATGTTCCTAATTGCATTTTGCAGAGAAGCACGTACGGAATTTCTGATTAATCGAAAACTTTTCATTTTATGAGCAGTTATAACAAAAAATTTCCACTGAAAATTCATTTCTTCAGTTCAAATACCTACAACTTTTGAATAAAACTATATTTTTTAAATTCCATACGTACTTCTCTAGGTATTCTAGTGTAGATTGACGAGAATTTTTGTTTTTTGGGCTGGGTAAAAAATTGTGGATGCTAAATGTCACGTTGCGGGGCGTCTAAAAAAAGATAACAAAAGAAAATATTAGTAGTCGGCCATTTTCTACATCGGAAAAAAAATCTAACAGCTTGATATTCATACTAAATAGATGTGTAATTAATTTTAGGACTGAATCACATTTTCATACGAAAAAAATTGTTAAATTCGCAAATGATTTTATACCCGTTACTGTGGCCTAATGTCTTAAGACGGCTGTGGACATAACGGAAGTTGAGTTAGGTCAGTGAAGTGCGGGTAGAGAGTGATAGGTAAGGGTTCAGATGAGAAGGGCAATGCGTGAAAATCCGCAAGGCTCATTGGATCACTCATACATTGAAACTCAGGAAATAAAAGTAGTCTTTGAAATAGCCGATGCAAGCTTCAATGATTTAAAAATGCAATCTCATTTTATAATACTGAAAAATGGAATTTTTGAGTATCGAAAAATGCGTTTGTATTTTTGAGTATGAAAAATAGAATTGCAGGTTGCATCTTGATGCAACGAAAATTAAATATTCATTTAATTGTTTGAATTTTCATTTGAAAATGTTAATCACGAAAATCCCGGAGTCGTTTCTCGAGATGCTTATTTACAGATCCAAGTTCTAAATCTGCAAAATAAGATTTTGCATGACCATGGAAACGAGCAAATAACAAAACCAACAATTTTGATATTTCCATTGATGCAATGGAATTACATTTTTCAGTATGGAAAAATGGAATGGCAAGTTGCATCTTTAGAATTGAAAAACAGGATTGCAGATTGCGTTCTTAGAATGCAATAAAAAGTATATATTTTTCAATTGCTCAAATTTCTATTGGCGCATTTTACCTATGGAAGTCCTTGAACCATTTCTCGAGATCTTTATTTAGAGATTCAAGCTCTAAATCTACTAAATGAGATTTTTCATCACCATGGAAATGGGTAAATAAAAATATCAACGATTTTGATATTTTCATTGATGAAATGGAATTGCAATTAGAACTGCATTTTGCTGTATTGAAAAATGGAATTGAGTTTTTCAGTGCTGAAAAATGAGATTGTATTTTTCAGTATTGAAAGATGGAGTTGAATGTTTAAGGAGCGATATACACCAAGATGGTCAAGGTCGAGGATTTAGAAGCTATGAATATTCTGTCGACCGTAGAAGACCTACACTATGGGCCTGGTATCGATGATTCCATGTAACTTGACAAATTTCATGATTTATTCATTCCCAAATTTTCAAACGCGTTTTTCTCAAAACCACGTTTTTCAAATCGGTACCCAAAATTTCTCGAAAATCAATTAACCGATTGCCTTGAGGTTTTTCTGTGGTTATTTTATACACCATTATCGAGTACTTGTCATAGGATTTTTTTTCCGTTACTTAGTTTTTGTTTTATAGGCAAAATAAAAACTAATTTTTGGCCCAAAAATATTTATGTTCAAACGTCCGCCATTTTGTCGTAAATCGATATTTTCAAAATCGGCTATGACAAGTACTAAATTATAGTATCTAATTTAATAATCTTTTTGGTTTTTTTTTCAGATGATTTTTGAAGAAACGCCGGTGGGTACCGTATACGCAGATTTTTTTACGACGCTCCAAGGATCATACAATATCCTTGTATATTTTTTATATTTTTAAATAAAGAAAATTATACTTATTTTTGAATGTATATACTTTTAGATAATTAAAACCCCAATTCGAAATTTCAAATAGTTTTTCTTGAAAAAATTCACAAGAATGACCTTTTTTTCCGGCTCCTAGGTGTATATCTCCCCTTAAGTGTTGAACAATGCGATTGCAGTTTACATCCTTAGAATGCAACGAAAGAGCTATATTTCTTCAATTGCTCAAATTTCCTATGGCAAATTTTACTCGTGGAAGTCCTTTACGATTAAATCTTTACCCTTGGAATCATTTCTTGAGATGCTCATTCAGACATCCAAGATCTGAATCATCAAAGTAAGATTTCGCATGACTATGAAAATAATCAAATGGGATTATCAACAATTATCATCACGTTTCATGCTGCAAACTTCAACACCGTACTGAAAACCATAACGTGACAAAGTATAATTTCACATAATCAGAAAATCACATCCACGGCATGCAATCTGCAAAACATTGAGATAAGAACAGTTTCGACGCTGCACCTCGCGGCTGTGGTCTTTCCTATAGCCCAAAGAGCCTGTGGGCACTATCGGTAGCGTTGAAAAAAATTGATCACTGGTTCATCAATAAATGACGAGTTACGTCGTTCGACTGGTCGTCGCTTACCGGGTCCTCCAAAGCGACTGCGCACACGGGTGATCGTCCGATCCTGTTGAGGCCCTCAGTGATCGGATACACCTTGGAGCCGACGCGAAGAGTCCCGATCTGTAGGAATTCAAAACGTTCGATTATCGAAAATTTGAGTCTCGGCGTTCGAGAATTCGACGGAGTTACCGTTTTTGGTTGTTTGTCACCATTGCGGTCGATCGTTTGACGATCATCGAGGACTTGCGTCGCTTCGAGGTAATCCATGTTTGCCATCGCGTCCTAGTGAACCTTAACCTCTACAGCTCACGCGGAGGATGTCTTGAACGAGCGGTCGATTCGTAAACATCCGCATCCGGCGTTTAGCCTACCGCGATCGATCTCTGCGTACCACGTGTGCCGGATTTCGCGACCAAAGAATCTATTGTTCGTGAATGTAAACAAAATTGAAAGCGACCCCGGCCGTAACCTAACCTCAGATTAGCGAAAGAAAAAAGCCCCGCTCCCGTGTCAAGGCTCAATGATGAAAATATTTCGTCAATGAAACGGAGGCACGAAAGAATTACCCGATCTTATCTTCGGCCAAGATGCAGAGAATTCTTCGAGTAAAAGAAAGAAAAAACAACGTTACAATCTCGTGAGCGCGGGAGTTTGTTTTGCTATTCCTCACGTGACGACTGATATTTCGAGGAAAAAAGAAAGCGTCATCTTGCGTTCGGTGAAACAAGCCAACGATATGACAATCTTTCTTTTGTCCTCGAATTCGAGCGATAGGAGAGCGAGTAAGAATAACAATACAGCAGGGCAATCGGATTTTTACCGGCTGAGTCAATATATGCTGTTTATCATTCATACACGCGTGTATAGTACGCGGCCGAGGAAAATTCAACGGCCGCGAAACGTAAGGGATTCGGGGATGATGTTTCAGAGGCGCCTCGACACACTACGAGGCTAGTTCGATTGACCTAATCGCCTATATTGATTGCCGTAAATACGATATCTAAGCGGAATTTACACGAATTACGAGTAGTACACGAGAAGCCCGAATTTTCGTACGCGGGGTACTCGCGTTTGTGCACCGAATCACCTTGAATCCGAATTTCAATATGGCGAACGACGACAAAGGACGCAGAAAGTGGGGAGATATTTCACAAGGTAATAACTCGAAGAAACTCGGCGATTGTAAATCGCGAGCCCGACAACAACAATAATGCGTGCGTCGAGCGATAAACAAGCGTCAAACATACGAACGCATACTTCGATTTAACAATTGTACATTGTAACCGACCGATCGACGAACAAGCTAACCTCAAAATTTCCCCAAATTTCGTGTTTGCAATTTTGTCGTTGGTGTTTATCGCGCAATTTATTTCTCCCGTTATCGTCCTTCCGTAAAACAGATACGCGTTTACGACAATTCGAGCCGTCAAATTTCAACGAATTCGATCGCGATCGCTGCGGTCAGGTATTTCGGAGGTGTCAGAGTGGGTTCTTATCGGTACGAGCGTGCCGATTATTTGCTTCCGGAAAGTTCGTCGCCGGGTGAAGGCGGAGGAAAAAAATAATAATCTCATTGTGCGCAGATATCAGAGGAGACTGCAAACTGGACAAAGGAAGATTGGGAGACGCGCGAGGGGGGGCGCCGAGCAGGGCGCCCCCTCGAGCGATTTACACGCCGGGAAGCGGACCGTTGAAGAAATCTGGCCGGGGCGCGGACGAAACGGAGCGCGAGGGCAGCTCGGGCGAGAGACCGAAGCCCGTCTCCGTTCAGGACCGTCTCAGGCCGATGCATTTCAACAACTCGGTACAAGGCGAAGCTCCCGAAATGCACGGAAGTGCCGACGCGAAATCGGACGCCGGCGAGGCGGGGCGGCGGCACAGCGACGAGCGCAGCTTCGGCAGAGCGGGGAGTCATCAGGGCGGAGATCCACGGAGAAGAAACAAGAAGCCGGAACAGCAGTTGTACGTACCCAAGAAAGTCCAGGAGGCATCGGCCGAACGGGATGTAACTAATAGGTGAACCACGTTACCGATATAATCCGGATTGTTTACTTTGGTGCGCTTTCTCGCTGTTTCCGTCGATGTTCGTGGGGTTTGTTGGAAATTGTTGGGTGTGCCAGCAGGGCCTAGTCGGCTGAAACGCGATAAATAATTCTACGGGCTTTTACTCCGTTGCTAACTTTTTAGGGTGCACTCGCCTGAAGACGTAACTACTGAAGGTTTTTGGAGCTTGCTTTGATTTTATATAAATGGGGGTGGCTAATGTATTTATTTTTTTTGGGTAACGCCAATGTGACATTGAAAAATCGTCGAGGCATATTGCGTTCACACTTAAGGCGTTACCCCCACTTGTAGCGCAAAAAAAGGCCTTTTTCATGAATTTTTTTAAAGAAAACTACAAAACTTTTTTAATCGATCAATATACCATCTTAAAGAACACATCTTGAAGAACTTTCAGTAATTTTTTTATTGAAAAATATTACATTGTTTAGTGGCAAATGGCCGTCAATGAAATAATGTTTTTATACACACGGTTTGCGGTGACCAACATTGCGGCGAAGTGGATCATCTGAAAAAAAAAATGCGGTTGGATTTAGTCAAATATAAGTATAAACTAGTCTTTAATCGAAGGATTTTAAAAAATATTCATTTTTCACAAAATGGCGGACAGTCAAAGTTAATGGTTCGATTTTTACGAAAAAAATCGAACGATCAAAGACTACATTTTTATGTATTAAATAAGCCTGCAAAATTTCAAGAAGATCTTGGTCACCGACTTCAGAAATGCCATTTTGAGAAAAACGCGTTTATAGTTTCTCTTTCAACGCTCTTTCAACGCGGATTCTTCTCTTTCAACGCTCATATCACAGTCAATTTTGTTCGGATCGACTTGAAATTTTCAGGACATATTCTCAGATACTTATACTTCAAAAAAAAGCAATAAAAAAATCGATTTTTTCAAAATCGCAAGTGGGGGTAACCCCTTAAGGGAAGGGTAGGGGTTTCAGCGTGAAAAAAGACACTTGCGAATTTTTTTCATCTATATGGATAGAGTAA
Source organism: Ophion ellenae (assembly GCA_963210295.1). Classification (NCBI taxonomy): domain Eukaryota; kingdom Metazoa; phylum Arthropoda; class Insecta; order Hymenoptera; family Ichneumonidae; genus Ophion; species Ophion ellenae. Next base: position 67,520,065 of record OY723385.1, read on the forward strand.
ATTTATTTAAACCTTTTGTACACTGTCGAGTGTCATTTCAAGAACATTCCGTGGAATTTGTACGCCAAAATATCCACAAACAAGCCGGTGACAAAGCTTTTCCAAGAACGCCTTTGGAAAAACACGATTTGCGGTGTTCACTGTATCTCAGCTAGAAATGATCTGAAATCAAGTACCATTAAAATTTACTCAAAGTATCATCGAATCCTCCCCCCAACGGTCTTTGATATTTTTTTTTCTTTTCTAAATTTTTGGTGATCATGTAAAGCGAAAAGTGCTATTTTTCACGAAAAATTCCGCCATTTTGGGGGTGGAAAACCCCCTCAATGTAAAAAAATCTCAAACCAACCGTTGGGGGAGGTATTTTATATGTAGAAAGTGTGTACCAAGTTTGAAATAAATCGGTCATGTAGTTTTCAAATGGCAGTGAACACGGACTTTGATAAAGTGGTTTCCAGAAAAACGTGTTTGAAGTTTAGAGAAGTCGGAGCTACAGTGTTAGAGGAGCGGGACTAAATAGTCGATATCTTCGAGAGTTTTGCTCTGATTGACTTGAAATTTTGGGATTATATTCTTGAAATGTTTAACTATAAGAAAAGACAAAAAAACAAATCGATTTTTCAAAAGTGCAAATCCCTACCCTCCCCTTAACGGGGTCGTCTAGTGTGATGGCCGTTTTTCAATGCTTTTTTGGGGATTTTTTTTTAAAAAACCATTAAAATAAAATCATTTATAAATTGTACATCATTTTTATTAACATTTAAACAAACTTTGTGAATTTGTTGAAGTCACATAGAATATAGTCGGAGATACACCGCCCAACAGGAACACATATATAAAAAGAGGTGCTCCACTGCTGCCATGATTCCGGTCGTTCTGCTTATCTGAAATAAAAAAACCAAACGCAATTTTAATCGTGAGACTTGAGGCTCTACACGGAACTAAAATAAAGTTAGAATGCAAAAAAATATATATTTTTTTACACTTTAGAAAAAAATTCAATTTTTCGTTTTTTTTTTGGGTTCTGTATAGCTGATAAAAAGGAAACTAACGAAGCAATCTTAATTATTTTAGTTCAACTTGTGGTTATATATGTACTAAAGATGCGGTATAAATTTGAGCAGAATCAATCAAATAGTTTTTGAGATATCATGGCAGCAGCTTGAAAAAATCGTGCTTTGAGAAAAAAGCGTTTGAAAGTTGTTGTATATAATTCATAATAAGAAAATTGTCACACCATCAATCTGCTATGCCTGGACCATAGAGTACACCTTCCTCTTCTTCAAAGAAGTCACGCAAGGCAGTTTTCTCTTCTTTTGATCTGACACACTAGACGACCCCCTTAAGGGGCTACCTTAAGGGACTACCTAGAGGCCCGAGAAAAATGGCCGAATTCCGAATTTCCTTTTTCTGGGAAATGGTTGGTAAAAAAGAAATGCATTTTTTTAACACAAAGGTACATATATTCGGAGACTTCAAACAAAAATCTCCTGGGAAATTTCCTGGGAATATAGCTAAAAGGTGATACTATCGAATAAAAATATTTTTGGAAAACGCAATTTTTTGACCCACCTAGGTAGATCTAGCCCGTTGAAAAAGATATTCAAAAGGAACGATTTCGGAATATTGCTTTTTAATCTTACCGGGTCTGTGGTAAATAGTACTTGTAGCAGAACATAATTCAGGAGGTATTTACGATGATGGGGATTATCGAATCTGCAATTTATGCTTGTTTAATCGGGTGCAGAGCTCGTGAAGCCAGAACAAAGTTAAGTCTACAGTATAAGTCCTTGATTATCCGAACTACTTGGGACCAGACAATGTTCGGATACTAAAAAAATCGGATAATCGAAGATATATCTCGGATTTCCGGAAAAATCAACTTATATAATATAAATAGTATCAAGAATTCTCTTCATTGATCCAACGACCCTAAATTCTTTATTTGATAGCGATCGATAATAAAGAAAGTTTCAATTTTTATACCACCACTACTTATGCAGTTCAATCCCAATTGTGGCTTAAAATAATGATCAATTTTCTGGCTGTCGCATAGTAGTTTCCCGTTTTTTGGCCACTAACAAGGAACATCCCTCAGGTGACACTCTTCGATTTTGTTGAAATTTGGATATATTATAGAGCACCGAAAAGTAACCGATACGTATTTTTTTTTTATCGGCGGAAAAACGGTTTTAAGGGGTGAAACCACCCCTCGAAAAAAGGCATCTCTAGGGGTAATATAGCAACTTCACACACAAGGCGTCCACCGATTTTAATGAAACAAAAACGAAAATTCTTCTAATCCGAAGCAATGAAAAATCCACTATAGTGACATTGCAAAGAAAAAATTAAGGGGTGAACCACCCCTATATTAAGGGGTGGTTTCACCCTTCAAAACGGTTTTACCGGCGATAAAAAAAAAATACGTATCGCTTACTTTTCGGTGCTTTATAACATATCCGAATTTCAACAAAATCGAAGCGTGTCACCTGAGGGATGTTCCTTGTAAGTCTCGAATTCGTTTTAAGAACAGCAGATGTGTGGGGCTATTTTCTGGTTGGGTTTCAAACCATTCCAGGGTGGTTCCTCGGATATACATACAATGTATATACGATCTGATTTATGGACATATAGGCAATGTTTTTTGAAAATATCTCGAAGTGTTAGGAAACAGCTTTATTAGAGAAAAAAAGGTGGATACCTTAGGGCGATACCTTAATTGAGAAAAAAGGGCATCATTGAGTTCGGATACGGCGTCGAAGCAGTCGGATGACCGAAACTTCGGATAATCGAGGTTCTAGTGTACTTGAATTAGCCATACAACTATTCTTAAGGCGGGATATACATTTAGGCAGGAACAAAATAAGCAATATTGAGGGATTTTTTAAACTACGAAATAATTATTCTACAATTATCAAACTTTGGGTATACTTCAATAGTATATTTAAGTATACAAAACAATTTTTTTAAATTAATTCATCATCAAAATGACGGAGCTGTGGCAGCGTGTTACAGCAAGGTCGCCGCGGGAGTTGCGAATCGGCGTGCAGTCTAGCTTCCCGTAGACTTTGATTTGCAAAAAAAATTGAAACATTTTTTCAGTTAGAACATGTATAGTTTCTGTGTGACGGTAATTAAAACGAAGAATGTGCAAATTTAAGGAAGTGGCACTCATTTATAAAAAAAATCAACATTTCACGCAACATTTCTGTAAAATGTGGATTAAAAAAGTAGTTTTTTTCAATTTTTCAAAAACAATTCTCGTCAAGTAGAAGGTACCCATATTATCAATATTTCTACCAAGTTTCAACTCAATCGGCTTAGAAGTTTCTGAGTAATCCTGCACGCCAATTTCGATAATGCGGTTTTGAGAAAAAACGCGTTTGAAGTTCACGCCCGCTCCGAGTCCGAGCGGTGAGGCGCAACGTTGACGGGCGTTTGAAGTTTTTCGAATTTCGCTTTGAAACTTTAGGAAAATATTCTACATATATATTTCTATCGTTTAATGAGAAAAAAAGGGAAATCGTTTTTTGATCGTTGTGAATGTATATCCCGCCTTAAATGACGTTGAAATTTGCTAACTGGAACGCAACGAAAGTTAATTCTTTTCAGTTGCTCGAAGGTTTTTTCGGTCGATTTAGACTGCGAACATTACTCCAACGTTATTACTTATTATTACGAGAGATCTACGACCATGACTCGCAAAGAAGCCTTTGGATAGCGAGAAAAATTAAGGAATGAAAGAAAAGAAAGAAAACATCGTTGCATTCTAACGATGCACACTTCAACGTCGGTATTCTTGAGTCGAACCGGTACGAATACGAAACAATTACTGGTCTACAGTATAACGTTGAATTTTGCACTATTGGAATGCAACGACTTTTTCGTTAATTTTTCATTTCTTTATTTTTACGCTTATCCAAAGCCTTCCTTTTTCCCAAATTGAGGTTGTAAATCTCTGACAAGGATACGTAAAAACGTTTGAGTGATTATCATGGTCAAAATAAATTTGGAAAATAAAAAAAAACTATCTTTTCGTCGCGTTTCAACGATGCAAACGTCAACATCATTCTGCAGTTTATCGATGATTATTTCTTCATTTAAAATTCTGAACTATTTTTATTTCGTTTTACATATAAATTATTTAATATTTTTATACAATGTTAATGTATCTACGCCAAATTGAGTCTACCTGAAATAACCGTACAATTATGTTCGAATAAAAAAGAGATCGGTTTTAAATATTTTTTTGTAATAAAAGTATTGGAACCATGGGGTCAGGATTTTGTACACAATTAATAAACAATCTTGCGAATTTTGACTTTTTTTTGTTGAAAAATATTTCATAAACAATGCAGGTATTGTTATTTAAACAAAGAGCCGCCGTTGTCGCATGGCTAATATGGTGGTTTTGCCAACTAGGATGATCCGAATCGAAAAATGAAAAATTTGCTTTTAGTATAGTAGTAAAACTGTCGTATGACCGGTTACTGTTTGGTATTGCGAAAATCACGAAAACGGCAAGCTTTAGAAAAAAAAAGAGTTCGATTGTTGACAAAAGAAACAATCTTAATCATCTGTTATTAACAACTGGATAAACATGTTATGGAGTTAGGCTACTGTGACAACCAGAGAGGTTATTTTAAAGAACATTTTTTTTTAAGAAATGAGTAAGATGATTGAAAAATCGTTTGGTCATTTGTTTGTATGTACGTTAGCAAAGTTGTGTACCAAATTTCGTTAGAAGTTATTAATAATTAAGGGGTTAGGCCACAGTAACGGGGATAAAATCATGTGCGAATTTAACAATTTTTTTCGAATGAAAAAGTTATTCACTCATAAAATTAATTACACATCTATTTAGTATGAATATCAAGCTGTTAGAAAATACATATATTTTTTTTCGATGTACAAAATGGCCGACTACTCGAAACTTCACGAAACAGCTTTTTTCCAATCGGCGTGACAAATAACTTCAACAATTGTCACTCGATTTACTTCAAATTTAAAAATTATGTTCCTAATTGCATTTCGCAGGGAAGCACGTACGGAATTTCTGATTAATCGAAAACTTTTCATTTTATGAGCAGTTTATGAGCAGTTATAACGAAATTTTTCACTGAAAATTCATTTCTTAAGTTCAAATACCTACAACTTTTGAATAAAAGAATTTTTAAAATTCCGTACGTACTTCTCTAGGTATTCTAATGTAGATTGACGAGAATTTTTGTTTTTTGTTCTAGGTAAAAAATTGTGGATGCTCAATGTCACGCCGCGGAGCGCCTAAAAAAAAGATAACAAAAGAAAATATTAGGAGTCGGCCATGATGTACATCGAAAAAAAATATATATATATTTTCTAACAGCTTGATATTCGTACTAAATAGATGTGTAATTAATTTTATGAGTGAATCACTTTTTCATACGAAAAAAAATTGTTAAATTCGCACATGATTTTATATCCGTTACTGTGGCCTAACGCCTTAAAGATGGGGCCGGGTTGAAATTCCGAACTTAGAATTATCATAACGCTCTAAACTCCGGAAGAAATTTACCCGAGAGACTAAAACTCCGAAAATCTGAACGGGGCCGGGTTGAAATTTCGAACTTTGAATGATCGGAACGCTCAAAAGTCCGAAAGAATACTACCCCGAAAGAGCAAAACTCCGAAACAATTTTACACGAAAACCTCGAAAATCTGAACACCGTCAAAGTAATGCGGCTATGGAAGTTCCAAAAGTTTCAAAATTTTCAATAAATCGACTTACTATTTCACGATTTTTTATTTATTTATTAAGGAGTGATTTTACGTCAATTTTTAAATTTGTCTCGACAATGTTATACGTTCTACATCTTTTACAGTCAACTGTGTAAACTTTCGCTGGCATGATCTCGACGAACCTTGTAATTTCGGAACATTAAAATTAGGGATTTTAAACCTCGGTGCATTCAAAGTTCGGAATTTCAACCCGGTCCAATGTCATGATATATGGCGAAATAAAAATCACCACGCGGTGTACCGATTACGATAAGCGAAATAAGAATGAAGGGGCCAGTCCACTTTGGAGCCATGAAAAAAAGACTATTTTTGCGATTTTTTTAAAGGATTTTATAAAAGATATGAATATAAAAGTTGTTGGGCTTGATAAATAAAGTCTTGAAATACATTTAAAAAAATTATTTCATTTTTATTCATTTTTAAGTACAAAAACTATAGTTTAACGTAACGCCTCAAAAATAGGTGGGCTAGGTAGCTCCGTCACAACTCGGCAACGGCTTGTCTAAAACAAAAAAATCAAAGTCCATTAGATTCAGTATGACACCAGCTACAAAATGACCCTCGGATATAAAGTATTATCGAAAAATAAAAAAATGGCAAATGAAAATCGAAAAAAGTTCTAAAAAACGCGTTTTTTCGCAGTTTTTCGCAAAAAAACAGTAAAAATCATAATTTTAAAACCATCGAGGGTCATCTTGTTGCGAATCATGTTTACAATATGTGGTTCAAATTTTAAGAGAATCGGTTTATTAGTTTTAGGGATACGATGGAGCTAGATTTTGAAAAGGTTGTTTCGAAAAAAAAGGCGTTTGAAGTTTATACTATGAAAAACTCTTACCTAAACTCAATCGGCAATTCCTGCACCGTACAAAATCCCTTCTGATTGCTCATCATCGTCGATTTCTTCGAGTCTTGCTCTCGATTTTTTGAAATTTTCAAAATGGACTGGTCCCCTAAAAAAGGAGGCGTGGATTTTTTCGAGACTGTGATCTTACGTATACTCGATTGTCGTCGTTTGAGCGCAGATCGCCTCCGAGACCGCCGACACCTCCTCAGTCGAGCCACCACCAGCCGCAACCGAACGTTCACATAGCGTGGGAGAGAGAAAGGGTGGAGGAATGTGGTGGCAATCGGGAGTGGGACGGTCGACCGAATCGCGGCTACAGAAACGAGGGAAATCGCAATCGTATGGGCGGCGGACGACAGACGAGCGGCGACTCGAGCAACAACACTCGAAACAGGCCCGACGATCATGGTAAACGTTTTTCCGGCAATCGCAGAGGTAACCGGAATCCTAACGAGAACGAGGAACGCGAATGGCGTTCCAATTCGCCGATGTCTGCGAGAAATTATGGAAACCGTCGGGAATATCCCCGGGAAATTCGCCAGGTAAGATAACAGCACTATTTTCGTTGGCCAGGATTGTGGAGCGTTAGCCACAATCCAAGATTACAAAAAACAACCTGTGTGATATTGTCTAGACCAGCCATACTCAAAGTGTGCTCCGCGGAGCTCTGGGGCTCCGCCGAAAAAAAAAACAACTTCCTATCTCCCAATAAATGGAAATAACTTCATTAATTTACAGTGAAAAGGTCATTTTTGTGCATTTTTTCAAGGAAAACTATTTGAAATTTCGGATTGTGGTTTCAATTATCTAAAAGTATATACATTGAAAAATATGTTTAATTTTCTTTATTTAAAAATATCAAAAATATACAAGGATATTGTATGATCCTTGGAGTGTCGTAAAAAAATCTGCGTATACGGTACCCACTGGCGTTGCTTCAAAAATCATCCGACAAAAACCAAAGATTATTAAATTAGATACTATAATCTAGTACTTGTTATAGCCGATTTTTAAAATATCGATTTATGACAAAATGGCGGACATTTGAACATAAACAGTGATTTTTGGGCCAAAAATTAGTTATTATTTTGCCTGTAAAACAAAAACTAAGTAACGGAAAAAAAATCCTGTGACAAGTACTAGATAATGGTGTATAGAATAACCAAAAAAACCTCAAGGCAAACGGTTCATTGGTTTTCGAGAAATTTCGGGTACCGATTTGAAAAACGTGGTTTTGAGAAAAACGCGTTTGAAAATTTGGGAATGAATAAATCATGAAATTTGTCAACTTACATGGAATCATCGATGCCAGGCCGCTAGTGTAGGTCTTCTACGGTCGACGGAATGTTCATAGCTTCTAAATCCTCGACCTCGACCATCTAGGTGTATATCTCCCCTTAATACATTGTTATGTGAAGTACACATTTTTGTCCGATTTTCGGCAAAAGTACGATATCCGGGGCGTCAAGATTTGACGGTGAATTTAGGGTTATCGAGTCGAAATAAACAAAATATGGAGAGTGGTAAAAGTTAATATTTCGCTTATTTTGCGTTCAAATAAAAATTTTCGATAGTTATCGACTGTTATTAACGATTATCTGACGATTTTTAGGTAAATTTTTGGAAAGTGAATAATTTGCCTAAAAAATTGTCAGATAATTATTAATAACAAATGAACTATGCAATATAAAAAAAAATCCTACGTTCTTCCATAGACAATGTAATTTCCAACATATATTCAACATTTCAAGTGAATCGGTTGAAAATCGTCTGAGTTATGTTTCCGGCCAACTTAAAAAATGCAGTTTTGAGATAAACGCTGCACAGCCGCCATTTTGGAATTGATCGCTTCGAAAAAATTATTGTACACAGTCACTGATATGTATGATAAACACCCTTCTTTGTAATCTCGATTTATTTTGTAGTTTTTCTGAAAAAAAATCCCCAGAAAACTTATTTTTTCGGCCTCTAGAGTGGGTCTAACCCCTTAAGGAAGCCAAAACGGCAAATTTTTTATTCTTGAAATTCTCATTATTTTGGTTCAAATATCAAGAATCAACGGTCAAAACTTGGCGCCCCGGATATCGTATTATCCCTCGATTTTCATGAAAAAATAAACATCAAACCAGGTTTTGCTTATTTTGAGCTCCTAAAATATTTATCGTGTCAAAAGGCGTCCGTCGCAAAAAAAGTTTGAGAACCGCTGGTCTAGACTATACTGAGTCTATGAATTTTTTGATTTTTTTTTTCACCACGAAACACCAGAGATAAAAACGTAAAATTAAATGTATGTAACTATAGTTTTATGCATTTAATTTTACGCGCGGTCAGATGGGCAAGACGTTCACACTACGGGTGATGTGATTTTTTTTTGCTATTTAGCACCAAGATAAACCATTTCTAGCAACGGATTAACGCAAACTAAACGTTTTCAAACGTTTCGAAGAAAAAACCCATTTTGCCCATCGTAAACCATATACAGGGTGTCCTGTTATAAATGGATAATTCTGCAACCGTCGATAGGTCAGATTATGGCTTACTATATGCTGGAATTTCAGTTCAGTAAAAGTCCCACGGTTTTCGAGATAAAAATCATCTGCTTTTGATTTTTCGTAAATTTTTTCGCGTCGAAACTATTTATTCTCCATAATCAAAATTTGATGTACATATTACATGCTTTCGATTTCGAATTTTTTGTGTCGTAACACTCTGCTACAACTCCGTCATTTTTATGATAAATAAATTTAAAAAAGTTGTTGCGTATACTCAAATATACTAGTAAAGTATGCCTACAATTCGGTAAATGTAAAATAATTATTTCTCAGTTTAAAAAATCCCTCACAATTGCTTAATTTTTTCCTATCTAAATGTATGTCCCGCCTCCAAGTTTCAAGATTCAAAAAACTTGTGACTAAATGACCAACTGATTAATCTTCGATTCCGGGACCATGAAGTACTCCCTCATCTTCTTCGTAGGGTTTATTTTCGGCCTGAGCCCTTCTGTACGTTACAAAGCCCCCTTAACGATGTTTTGTTCTTCGAAGAGTATCGTCGAAAATTTCCAATTTGTATCTTCAACAAACACGTGTTTTTAATATCGAAACACGCGGCTCCGATTCAATTAATCGGAAGAAAGACGGGATTGTAATTGACTTATTATTGAAGTCAACTTTCGTTAAACTCTGTAACATCGATGGGACTAAAGAGACAAGTATTATCGACAAGGGTTCGGAGCCACTCGCGGCAACACCTAACAACGCTAACGAGTACAATCGCATTCGCGACACTCGGAGCGTCGACCCCCCGGGATTCGCTGAAAAGTTTCAACGGAAGCCACCGTCCGGACGAGGAATGGGCGGAAAATTGGGCAACAAGATAAATCTAGCGCCTCGGTTTCAACGGAAATTATTGGCCGAAAATGGACTGGATGTTCCGCCTGGAAATACGCTGTTTGTTAAGCCAACCGACGATTGGGACGGCAGTACGGCTACGTTCCAGGTATGTATTCGCACAATTAAGGGGTCTTCTCACTTTAGACGCGAAAAAAGGCTATTATCATGAATTTTTTTGATAGGTTTGTATTATAGATATTGATATAAAAGTTGTTACACTTAATAAATACACTTTCTACATACATTAAAAAATGTTTAAAAAAAAATGTATTTACGTATCGCAAACAAACTTTAAGGGAAGCTTCTGCCTTGTTGGGACATATTCAATTATTCAACTATTGTATTCCAATTATGCAAACTTCAACATCATTATTTCGATACACTTTCTTCTTTTTCGACACTCTCGATAAAAACTGTACTTTCAGGGCTCGTCCGGTTATAATAATTCCTCGTGGACGCGCAACAATGCGCCCCCACCTCAGTCCACGTGGTCAAATACGATACCGGCACGGAGCCGAGGAAGAGGAAGGCTCACTGCCGCGGAATTGGAAGCACCGATCGCGAACTACAGGCCCGGCACACCCGATCAATATTCCGCCGCGAGTTCCAGGTCGCACACTCCCAGCCAGGAGTACAACACTCGGTAATGTTCCGATAACGAGTCTCTTCCTCGAATTCTATATTTCGATCGAAAAAAAAGGTCCTCGTATTAAATCACTTCAGCCCAAAATTGGCCGGAGAAGTTTTTCAACGATTATCAACATTTGATAATAATATAACTATTAAGGGGTTAGGCTACTGTGACGACCCAAAAACCAGGGTTATTCGAAAAATCAAGTTTGAAGGAATAATTGAGATGATTGAAAAATCGTTTGGACATTTATTTGTATCTACATTAAGGCGGGAGCCTGAATTGGAAGGTCCGAAAAAGCGTTTTTACGGGAATTTTTTTAGAAGGGAAAAAAAACAGATGAGCCCGGTAAATATTGAGGTATCTTTTTATGTATATTTGGAATGTATTTAAAAAAAAAGTTTCAAAATAAAACAATAAATTACTGCAAATTTATCGGCCTATTCCATGTGCGTCTTGCCACTGCAGTCCCCAATCGGCGGGAAAGATGCAGCTCGTAATTCTTGACGGAAACAAAAAAACCAATAAAATATTCAATTGCCATATATTTTTCTTCTGGGTGAATGAAGAAAAAGGTGAAAAAATCGTGAAATTATAACTTTTCTCAGGTTTGAAAAAAAATGTGTTAACAAAAAACACTTTAACATGCTACAAAAATTATTTGAAAAGACTGAACGATTTTTTAAATTCACATAGAAGAGATTTTCATACTGAAGAAAATAAACTTTGGTTTGATTCCATAGGTCGTTTAGTTTTTTTTTTGCTATCACGCCCGCCAATTTGGAAAAATCGTGAAAATAAAAACTGGAGAAAACGCGCTTCGAAGTTTTCAATAGGAGGAAATATCAATATCAAATTGTATCTTCGGAAATATTTACAATTGGCCTCTGTAACTTTGTAAATATATTTTTGCACCTTCTAATTCGGGCTTCGGCCTTAAGGGGCTACCTAGATCTACCTAGAGGTCTGAAAAAAATTGCCAAATTCCGGATTTTTTTTCTGGGAAACTGTTGGCAAAAAAAAGCATTTTTTTTAACACTAAGGTACATATATTGTGGGCCTCAAAAAAATCTCCACAAAATACAGAAAAACAACAAAAACACGGCTGCCGGCAGATTAATTTTTTTTTGCGACATTTGGCGGTGGACACTTTCCTGCTTAAGCGGTCCATCCGAAATCTAAAAACCAAACGGGTTATTCAAGTTAACTATAAATACGAGTCGTTGACGATCGTCGATCGTTAAAATAATTTTTTTCAACAACGTGACGACGAATTTGAACGCGAGCATACAAAATCTATGAAAAAAACTCGTCATTTTTACGTAACTATTAAGGCCTAAGGCCACTGTAACGGTCCAAAAAAAAAGGTTTTTTCACGAATTTTTTGCTTCCAAAATTGAAGGTAATTGAAAAAAACTTTTAAGGGTGTTATCGGGCATACATTAAACTTTATTATCAAATTTTTTTACAGCAAAAAAAAACAAAATGGCCGTTCCACAGCTATCTTCCCGGGGCATGTTTTGCTTGCAGGGCTCCGCGGCACGCAGCACCACTGGTGCACTTTTGAATCTAGAACAAAAAAAAAAACCATCAATCTAGAGGGTTATAGCTAGAGAATGTCGATCGGATTTTAAAAAGTATCAATTTTTGTGGATTTGGCGTGCCTTTGAAAAAAAAATTGATTTTTGACGAAAAAAACGGCTAGTTTTTTGTTAATAAAAAATCAATAAATAAAGTTATTGAAAATCCCGATCGACATTCTCAAGATAATGTTAATGTTCACATCTGGTCAAAATTTCAAGTAAAAAAAATGAAAATTGTTCGAGTGATGCTGCGTGCCATTTTGAAAACCCGTATTTCGAGAAAAACGCGTTTAAAGTTTTGCGAATACTTTTTTATTGGAAAAAATAAAAAAAAGAAGGTAAAAAAAAAAATTTACCGTTAGTCTGCAATCCCAGCACCATACATTTGTCCTTCGATGGCCAAATTTTCGTCTGGCAAAATTTACAGTGGCCTTACCCCTTAATGAATAAAGACAAGTGTTATAAAAGTGAGATCGTCAACGACCTTCAGATGTTTCTCATCGTATCTCCTGTAAATTTGGAAATAATCCATCAAGTAGTTCTCGAGATATCATGTCCACCGACTTCGAAAATAGTGTTTCGAGAAAAACGCGTTTGAAGTTTGAATTACCATGCTGCAATGGCTCTTGAATTTTAGGAATACTCCAATGAAATTTTCGGGAAATATAGCTAAAGGGTGATACTATGGAATGAAAATATTTCGAATAAAAATATAAATCGGTAGATGTAACCCGTTGAAGTTTGTTTGCGTAAGGTTGTCTTTTAAGGGCTCCTCTTTCCATAATACCGATTATTAAACCATCTAAGAGTGATAAGAATGATTAAAGAACAGTTCCGACTAATTTTGGAATGACGCCCATGTGCCATGTTTACGAAAAACAAAACCGCAAACAATTATTGATCGTTGCATGGAAAGGATGCCTTACGAACGTCGGGGCAGCAACAGCACGATGTATACCAGTATGGAGAGTCTCAGCCGAGTCGATACTCGGGTTCCGACGACCCGTGGCGGTTTTGGGCATTCGGACGCGAATCGGTCCCGCCGTGCATCGCCACCGCCACCGCCCGACATTCAGCCCGGAAGGAGCGCATCCCCCAGCTCGATCAAGCCCGAGCCGCAATCCTACACCCACAACCGATGGTAAGTATTATCATCCTTGCACTCTCAAACGCCTGTATTCAACGTCAACGGGACATCAAGAAGCAGGGTTGTTACGCATATGGAAAACGGGGAATTTCTTCCTGGAATAATCAGGGAATTGTCAGGGTATTTTGGAAATTCTCTGGAATTTTCTCAGAATTTACTTTTTGAAAGAATTATAAAAAATGAAACTGACGCGACAAAAAAAAACAACAGTATAAAAATAAATATTTTTGTACATTTTTTATATCTATATTATTCTTCATCATATACAAAAAAAAGTTATGTCAGTGCCAAACATTCAAAATAAAAAAAAAACTGGAAACTAATTTACTGCAAAGCTCTATACTAAGCATTCGATTCGTTGATACATAACCACATCATCATTATAGATAAGTGTTTATATTCATTTTTTATTTATTTTCACCGGCATACAAATTTCGGTTTATAATAAAGAACAGGTTCTGTATTTGCTTTAAAAGTATTGTTTTTACTTTACAATGTTTTAATGATTTTTCGAATTTCAGTTCAATTTTTAACATTTTCATATATATGCTCTTAAAACAAAAATCATATCCAGTTCGACATAATTTTTCAATAGAACGATCGAATTGAGAATTTCCTTTGTTTTTTTTCAAGCTGGTTAAAAATGTTTTTTTTTTTCTCAAAAATGATTCATTGCTATTTCTGCGTATATATTTTTCCCGGTATAGTTTGTAACGTTTAAAAATACTAGTATGGTTGGAATGCGACTTAAGGAGGCTGCTCAGAATCTTTGCGAGGCAGGCGGCAAGAGGGGAACACATATGATTAAACACGGGCGCCTGTAATGGCTGCCAACCCCGAATAATCGAATTTGCGGTTACGTAAAATAAATAAATTTCACCTAATAAATATGTGGAATGCATATAATTGACTGTATATAAATGTTATTAATCTTTTTTGTTTATTTACATCGCGAGTAAGTTATTAACCAAGTTGAAATGTGGCAAACGCGCAATTTAGTTCTCAGTAACTGGTATTACTGAGCTCAGATACGAACGCCACATCGTGAGCGCGTAGCTGTCAAACATCCTGCGCGAATTCCGTTTTTTTGTTCGGCGCAAATGACAAGATGAAAGGGAAAAATGCAAACCGAAAAACAGTACAATCGACGGTTGGAGCAAGTACAACCTGGAAAGCGGCGGAAAAAAGTAGTTGAGCCGGAAAATAAATGCGCAGTCGAGGGACGACGCGTAATTGATTTAAAGGTTATGTCGAAACACATGCACTGCAGCTTCTGTAAAGAATGATTCGAAATATTTAAATACTCTTTATGAAACCGCGGTAAGAAATTTAGAGCAAGGAAGCAATAGTTTGTTTCAAATTTTGGCGCCTATTAAAAATGGCCGACTTGACAGCAGCGTTGCCACGTGCCGTAGGGCGCTTTATCGTTTTACGCGAATCACCTGAAATTTCCTGTTTTGTTTCACGAATATCTCGATAACGAAACAGACGAAACGCTGTACTCTTCGTTGAAATTATTCATAAAAATATCAAGAATTTTTTCCGCCTATTTCCATTCAATTCTTACTGTTTTTACTATGTTGCGACAGTCGTATTAGAGTTCTCACGAAGCTTTGCTATGTCGCCCGTGTATAAGAGCCTAACTTCAACAATCAATCGCTCAACAATCACGCAGACGAAGTACTTGAAATTTTACACGGAGTCGTAACACCTGTTGACCAATATCCTCAACAAAGCTGGGAAACCTCCTTAACTTGTGGTCTTTAACTAAAAAAAATATATATATATATATATTTGACGGAAACAAAGTGTTTGATATTTGACCCTAATCTGGTTCATTGTCGAAACCTGGAAAAGTCAGGGAATTTCTGTGTCCCAAATGCCTAACAACCCTAAAAAGCGAAGTATCGAGTTCACAAACGTTCAACGCGAACGACGGGGACCTTTTTTTTTCGTTCACGCGGCGTTTCTCTGTCAAGGCAACGTACGAACAACAACACCGAGGAGGTCGCCTCAACGGGGGAGGAGGCGAAGAACGACCGGTACAGTCTGAATTCGACAAAGAGCAACGCGCCGTACAGCTCGCTGCCGGACATGGCGTCAATGGCGAACATCGACTGGAGCGAGGACGTTGAGAGTTCGTTCAGCGAAAAAAATGACAGCGAGGGTGGACAACATCGTAATTCGAGCCGAAGCTCGTCGGTCACGAGCTTGCGCGACAACGCAAGCGTTTCCGGTCGCACGGTCGGCCCGATAGCCGGGGCCAATTCGCAGTTCGCAGAGTGCGGACGTCATTCCGGATTCAGAAGAAAACGGAAGGACCGGAAGCACGCGGGGGCCGGGGACCGATATCGGTAATCAACGAACGATCGCCCATCGAGGCGCTCGAACGAACTTTTTCCGTTCATCCCTTTTTGTTTTTTTTTTTTCAGGAGCTGCAGCAGGGAGAACGAAGATCGCGGCAAGAGCCGAGAGCGAATGAACAACCATCAGAACAGGGAGAACGAGAGTGCGGGCAGGGGTCAGCAGAGGGACGGCAGACGATACGAGAGCCGTCGAGCCAATCGGAACGGCAGAATGCCACCGAGCCGAGAGTCCAGCAAAGAACGAGATTATCGCGGTGGGTTCGTTCGTAGCGCGGCCGAAGACACGCGTCGAACGAACGACGGCAATTGGCGCACCGGCAAACGCGCCGCCGTCTGCGACTCGGAGGAACCACCGGACTCGTCATCCGTTACCAATAATCCACGGCAATTCGGCAACTCGCTCGGACCCCCCGCCCCATTGATCAACTCCAATGCTAGCGTCGTCACTGCACCCTCCGCCTCCCTGGTGAAAACGTCCAACAACCATCAGCCACCCGGGCTTCTCGTTCTGCCCGACAGAAATCAAACGTCACAGCGATACGTGACGAATCGCGGCAGACCGGAGTGCCCACCGCAGCAACAAAGAAAAACACTCTTCGATCCGAACAATCCTGACAGACCGATCATCGTTCGAGCGACCGGAAACAGAACCTCGTCGTTGCAACTACGGTGAGATTATTGACGTTCAACGGGGGAGATGCCTTTAGGCGAGGAAAAATGGCTGATTTTCATTATTTTTTTTTTCGAAGGAAAGATTTCTTCGCTTTCTTTCAGGCTTGGGGTTTTATTGCTACTTTTGGCTGTTACATGGTATTTTTTTTTATTTATTGATCTTTAAAAATGGTGGAGGTATGACACGGTCTTTTAAGGGGTGAGATGTAGTCAGGGGCGTGACAAAACGAGCATTTTCAATCATTTTTCTTTTAATAGTAATTATTGTTTTACAAAAGTTACACGGACTTTTTATGTTATATTTCAGCTTGATTTGTTCAAATTTACGAAGAAAAATATTGATTATTTATAAAAGTATCGCCATCTTTGTCGGACCCCCTTCGGCATGTAGTGCTTTGCGGTGACCATCATAAAATTTTACTGGATCATCTGAAATAAAAAAACCAAAATAAAATCATTAGTTTAATAATAAAACTAGTCCTTAATCGAAGCTTTTTTTTTAATTAACAAAATAGCGGCGTCCGACAGATAACTTTCGATTTTCGACCAAAAAATCATTCGTTTATTGTCAAAAAATATTTAGAGGTCGCGAATAAAAATTGAAGGTTTCCCATTTGATTATCATTGAAAAAAATGTTTTTCTCATTATTAGTGTTACCATTCCGCGAATTTTGATATCGCGATATTTTCCATGTGGGTTCTCATAGGAAATATGATACTTTACAATAAAGTTCGTTGAGCCATGTCCGTAAATTCAACCGTTTCAGCGGTGTCATTATTTCAAGTGAATATTGTATGAAAATATTTATTCAAACGGCTGTAACGCCCAAGCTATTAGATATAACGAAAAAAATTCAAATGAGAACTATGTAGAGAAAGTAATTTGCTACAAAAAAGTCTTATAAGCCGAGCCCGTAAATTCAACTCTTTCTCAGCTATAGGTGGATGAAGTAAAATAGATTTTTTTTTGTTTAAAAAAAATCTATTTATTTTACTATATTTCTGTTATCTATATTTACTATATTTCTATTTACTATATTATCTATTTATAAATAGATTTTTTGTTAAATAAAAAAAATCTATTTTACATCATCCACCTATAGCTGAGAAAGAGTAGAATTTACGGGCTCCGCTTATGACTTTTTCGTAGAAAATTACTTTCTCTACAAAGTTCTCATCTGATTTTTTTTCGATATATCTAATAGCTTAGGCGTTACAGCCGTTTAAATAGATATTTTCGCACAATATTCACTTGAAATAATGATACCGCTGAAACGGTTGAATTTACCGCCATGGCTCAATGAACTTTATTGTGGAGTATCATATTTCCGATAAGAACCCACTTGGAAAATATCGTGATATCAAAATTCGCGGAATGGTAACACTAATAATGAGAAAAACATTTTTTTCAATGTTAATCAAATGGGAAACCTTCAATTTTGATTTGCGACCTCTAAATATTTTTTACAACACCCCCCTTTCACGAAAGTTCGTTTTTGGGTACCAACTAAAGGTTTTCGGCCACTATGGGTCAAAAAAAAGTTGCCCTAAAACGAATCACCCTCATGTACACCCTACATTATAAAGATATTTCGCAATATTTCGAAGCTTTCATCGATTGAGCGGAGAATAAACATTTCAACGTGACTGTAGCGAGACTACTACCTTAATCCGAAAAAATATCAATGAAAATGTTTCATTCACTAAAGGAGGACACTATTGTAACTGCTAATTTCCGACCGTTTTCTTTGGAATTTTTTTCAAAGAAAGGAATAAAATACACGCTCAAAAGAACTTTTAGGCTTTATAAGGTATATATTGAAATATGTAAAAAAAATATATCTGTCAAAAGAATACAAATGGCGGCGCACGAGTCGCTATAGCACTATTGGTTTTCGAACTGTCGTAAATTTAATCCTGAAACTAAGGGTGAAATGTTTTCGTTAATTGTATTCATTTTATCAGTCAAGTACGGGGGGAAATAAAAAAATAGTGGAAAAAAATAGAGACGAGTTTGAAAAAAAATTAGTTTATCGACCATAATTTTTACTATACATGAAAAGTGATATATTTTTACAATTTTCAATTAATCGAAAAAAGCGCTCGTACTTGACTGTTAAAGCAATCTACGAAGCAACAGTTAAAATTGCCAGTCGATAGGACGAAAATTGTTCGAGTTCTGCTGCGTGCCGATTTTAAAAACATGGTTTCGAGAAAAACGTGTTTTAAGTACACTTTTTTTGAGACACTACAGCTGATGACATTTTTATTCCGTAATATAATGCCATCTATTGGTAGAAAATACAACTATTTTTAGTCGGAAGCTTTTTCCCCAAATAGGCTTACAAGAGTCGAGAACTGCGTCTACCGGCGTGGCATCGTCGAAGGCGCTTTTGAGTGCTCGGAGACCCCCCTCCAAAATATCTCGAAAACCACTTTAAAACTTACCAAAAAAACGATCTTTCGAAAATTTTACAGTCGTGTCCTCCCTTGACACTCATACGCAGAATATAAATTCTAAAAAAGTGAGAAATGTTGAACACCCTTGAAATGGTACGCTTTGAAACAAATAGAGTGAATTTTCCGAAAAAAATGGCTACATTTTGCGATAAAAAATACTTTTTTTCTATTTTCAAAAACATTCAGGGTCATGTTGTAGACAATAAGGTTAGAAAGATTCATGCCAAATTTCATCAGAATCGGTCGATTAGTTTTTTAGCTATTCGTCACGCCAGTTTTGAAAATGCAGTTCAAAAGACCGTGTCAGACCTTCGTTATTTTTGAAGATGGTTAAAAAAAAATATCATGTAACAGCCAAAACTAGTAATAAAACATACCCTAAGTCTAAAAAATGTTGAGGAACTCTATCATTTACAAAAAAATGGAGGTCTTAAGTACAGGTTGGGAATCGTTGGGCGAGACGACTTTGCACAGTTTCCGTTGTGAATACTTCTGCGATTTTTTCAAAATCCTGCAAATGAATGTATAATTTAGAGGTTACATCTTGTTCTGTGTCCTGCTCGAGTGGCCCAAATATTAGACAAATAGCCAATATCTAATTCTGTATTAACGGGTTACACCTAGCTCGTGGCCGGAAAAAGAGGAATTTTCGTGTTTTTTTTTCTGGGGAAACGCGTGCCGGTTTTCCAATTTTTTTTTCACGTTAAAGAGTATGGTTTTAAATATCTTTAAAAACTTTTGTATTGGATAATATTTATAAATGTATCAGATAAAATGGTTTGTGCGGACCGCTGTTTGAAAAGCATTCTTCGCGATGACCACTGCTGCTCGGAAACAAATCATGCGAAATAAAAAAATCAAACGCATATAGTTTTTGCATAAAATGATCCAGGGCTTGGTCGAGAAATTTAATAAAATATTGATAAAAAAAAACGGCCGCACTCCGAAGTGAAAGTATCGATTCTCGGTGAGAAAAGCTCTATTTTCGTTGATAAGAAAACCACGCATCGAAAGAAAAATCCTCCGTTCAAGCTCTGTGTTTCGAAAGTCATTTTGAGAAAAACGCGTTTGAAGGTCGCCGGTTTGCGGATCGACTTGAAATTGTCGGAGAATATCCTTGACACATTATTTTCAATATCCATCGAAAGCGAAAAAACGAAATTTTCAAAACTCATCCAAGTGTAAGCCCCCAATCTCACTCAACCGTCAGATTACAGCGAACCTAGCGACCGAATTTTGAACTCACCGACTTTGGTGAGTTCAAGATTCGACCCCCACACGACTGCACGTAATGCCGTGCAACAAAAATTCTAATTAATTATAATTAATCTAATTATAATTAAACCAATTCTAATCAATTAGTTATAGTTCATCTAACTACAATCAATTAATTATATTTAATCTAACTATAATTATTTTTTAATTATTGTTATCTAATTATAATTAATTAATTATAATTCATTTCCTGCCGCAGTGAAAAGGACTCGCCCTGTCCATCGACGAGTCCCAACGTGGCGTCGGCGTGTAATTCTCACGCGGTACTTTCGCCCACCGGCCAGCAAAACTTTGGCGGCTATCGCGGTGCATCCACGGAGGCGGGAACGACGGGAGTTTCGGTCGCGCGACCAGGCGGTGTTTTCGTTGCCGAACAACTGCAGGCAAGCAACTCTCGGCCATCTTGGTACAATCCTTGCTCCGAAGTGTGAGTACCGAAGGTCTCGTTTTTACTTCTATCTACCACCTCCAAAGATTCCACGCCTCTTCGACGACATTCCGTTTCACGCGAAAACATTGCAGTTTGCACGCGGCCAAAGATCCCCTTCGGCTGATGGAGGTCGAATCGATCGATCGCGAGATTCAGTTGATCCTCAGCTCCGGCAGTTTGATCGCCAATTGGGACAAGATAACGAATCTACGTCGGACACTCCGCAACAGCTTGGAGATTCTTCTAGAGACCGACATCAAGTTCTGCCAGACCGAGAACGTCGAGCAACACTTCTGGAAGATTCTCTACTACAACATGATCGAGATGTTGCGAAAAATGATGCCGAAAGAGAGTGGAGAATTGCGGGATCGGTGCAAGCAAATAATGCTGGAAATCATCGACGAGGGTACCCAATATTTCGAGAGCTTGCTGACTGTGCTTGAGAAAAAATACAAATTCGAGCTGGAGGCTTTTCTCGCGTCGTCAGCGCCACCGAACGGCCTCGGCTTCGTCGGCCTTGCACTCGTCAGCGCGCAAAAGATATTCCTCTTCTTGGGCGATCTCGCGCGGTACAAGGAGCAAGCGAACGAGACCGCCAACTACGGTAAATCCCGACAGTGGTATCAGAAGGCTCAACAGATCAATCCGAAAAACGGCAGACCGTATAATCAATTGGCACTACTGGCGCACTACGCGGTGAATATTTCTCGCCCTCGCAATATCTTTTTTCCCCCTCTCTGATTCTCTTTCATCGCCATCTTACGATCTTTGTCGTTTTGCAGCGACGCAAATTGGACGCTGTCTACTACTACATGCGCTCTCTCATGGCCTCGAATCCATTTCACTCGGCTAGAGAGAGTCTCATAGCCCTCTTCGACGAGAACAGAAAAAAGGTACGTCTCTCTCTCTCTGGGTCTCGCTTAGGGAGCTACATCTACCTAGAGGCCCGAAAAAATGGCCAAATCCCATTTTTTTTTGGTGGGAAACGGTGAAAAAGGACCGCATTTTTACTAAGGGAAGGGTAGGGGTTTCAGCGTGAAAAAAAAACATTTTTTTGCGAATTTTTTTCATCTATATGGATAGAGTAAATTTATTGAAACCTTTTGTACATTGTTAAGTATCATTTCAAGAACATTCCGTGAAATTTGTACGCGAAAATATCCACAAACAAGCAGGTGACAAAGATTTTCCCAGAACGCCTTTGGAAAAACACGATTTGCGGTGTTCACTGTATCTCAGCTGGAAATGATCTGAAATCAAGTACCATTAAAATTTAGTCAAAGTATCATCAAATCCTCCCCCCAACGGTCTTTGATAATTTTTTTTTTTTTCATTTCTAAATTTTTGGTGGTCATGTAAAGTGAAAAGTGCTATTTTTCATGAAAAATTCCGCCATTTTCGTTCCGCAATCTTACCTCATTTAATAGCTTTACAGTATTTTTCAATTCTGTAAAGCTTAAAATATTCCTAACCGTTCAGGCCAATGGAATCAAAAATAATTAAAAAAAAATGAAAATTTACGCAATTTTTCGCGTATATAAGGCCTTAAAATAGTATCGAATAAAAATATTTTTGGAATATGCAATGTTTTGACCCACCTAGGTAGATGTAGCCCGTTAATATTTCAATCGGCATCTCCGCACCACGATCGTTGCACGCGATCGAATAAAGTCCTATAATAACGTGAATGATTTTTTATTTTGCCGCCAGTATCTTCATTATGTAAGTAATCTTCGATATTCGGTGTGTTACCTTCGGGCTATCGTTTTCACGCATCGATGCTTCGTAGTTGTCTTTTATTTTTATCATTACAAATCTGAGCGATTATGGTTTTTTTCTCCTCCCACTGTTCAAACGTCCCGTTGGACGTTTGGCTGGATTTTCGTAGAATGTCCCGATCACAGGCACATATTCATTGCACATATTTACGATTGACACTCATACGGCAGAGCATCGTAGCGAGCATGGTAAACTAAAAAACAAAAGCGAATTGCGATCGGCCTAGGTGATTGTAGCTTCTCGATACTTTGGCATTCCTCGTACATATCTTTCTCCACCAGTTGGATCTCGTTGAGGGGTTGGGCTACTGTGACGACCCGAAAGTCAGGGTTATGTGATAAAAAATGATTTTGAAGGAGTAAGAAAGATGATTGAACAATCGTTTGAACATTTTTTTTTGTAAGTGCGTCAACAAAGTTGTAAATCAAATTTTAATACAAAAATATAATTAAAGAAGTTATTAACAATCTCGTGAAAGACCTTTGAACGTGAGGGACGATTTTTTTTGAGGATTTTATAAAAAATATAAATATAAAAGTTGTTGGGCTTGATAAATAGTCTTGAAATACATTAAAAAAATTTAATTCGTTTTTATTCATTTTTAAGTACAAAAACTATAGTTCAACGTAATCCTCGAAAATAGGTCGGCTAGGTAGCTCCATCACAACTCGGCAACGGCTTGTCTTAAACAAAACAAATCAAAGTCCATTATATTCAGTATGACACTAGCTACAAAATGACCCTCGGATATAAAGTTTTATCGAAAAATAAAAGAATGGCAGATGAAAAACGAAAAAAGTTTTGAAAAACGCGTTTTTTCGCAGTTTTTCGGAAAAAAAGTAAGAATCAAAATTTTAAAACTATCGAAGGTCATCTTGTTGCGAATCATGGTTACAATATGTGGTTCAAATTTCAAGAGTATCGATTTATTAGTTTTAGAGATGCGATGGAGCTAGATTTTGAAAACGTTGTTTCGAGAAAAACGCGTTTGAAGTTTATACTATGAAAAACTCTTACCTAAGCTCAATCGGCAATTCCTGCACCGTAGAAAATCCTTTCTGATTGCTCATCATCGTCGATTTCTTCAAGTCTTGCTTGCTTTCGATTTTTTGAAATTTTCAAAGTGGACTAGCCCCTTAACGGTGTACTTGATTTTGACCACCCGGTTGATATGCAAAAAAAAAACGATTTCTTTTTCTTCAAATAGATAATATTGACTTGACCGAGTTTTTCTTTTTAGAGTGTTTCAATCATCAAAAATGAAGTTTTGCATTTTTAGTTCGTTTTTTAAAAATATAATATAATTTTAATATAAAAATGATTTATATATTTATGTTATTATTGTATAATTATTATTACTAAAAAAAAATGTTTAGAAGAAACACGTCGGTCAAGACCAAATCATTAGGGTGAACCGACCAGTGAATGGACGAATAACGACACTGTAGGATTCAGATCTACCATAAAATGGCAATCTTGTGAAAGCGATTTTTTTTTTATCGCTATAGCTAACGAAAAATATTATTCCGATAGTAGAAACAAATATTCGAAACAATTACAACAAATAATATTGAAGTATTTGATACATAATTAGCGAAACGATTAGATCGTGGGTGAATGGACGAAACTACCACTCGACCGCCAGTAAAAGGACATGTAGTGTGAATGCTGTAAAAGCATAACAATTTATTATTCATTTTTACTAAATGCTAGATTTGGAGTTGACTGTGTTGCGCAAAAATTGAAATATTCTTATACATATGAGTATTATATTTGTTATTACAATTTCGTAGAAAATACACAACGCTTTTTTGCATCTTAACGTGACATTTTCAAAAAATTACCACAGTTTGTTTCGACGGATAAGTAGTAAATTATATTTTGTCAAAATAAAAACGAAACGAATGAAATTATTTTATGGCAACATGGGGCCAGGTTGAAGTTCCGAAATTTGAATAATCAGGACGCTCAAAACTCCGAAAGAATTTTACACGAAAGACCAAAACTCCGAAAATCTGAACACCGTCATAATAATTCGTCGATGGAAGTTTTATAAGTTTCAAAATTTTCGATTAATCGACGAATTATTTCAAGAATTTTTTTGATTAAGAAGTGATTTTGCGTCAATTTTGAAATTTGTCTAGACAATGTTATACGTTCTACATAATTTACAGTCACCTGTGTAGATTTTCGCTGGCATGATCTTGCTTGCGCGAAAATTTGAACAAAATCTATAGACATCAATGATTTCTGATGATGATCTATAGAAATCATGATTTCTGTAGATTTTGTTCAAATTTCAACCAGACATTGTTCATATCATTATGCATGGTAATGAGTGAAATTTCAGAATAGTCGACTATTTAGATTGGGAGATAATGGATTATAAATTTTCAACTTTAAACACTGCAGCTTCTGCATTGAAATTTAGACAGAATAATTTTCCGTAAAAAATATTTGTCCCCTATAATAAGAAGACATATGGCAACACCGCATCGTTTTACGTATGAAATTACGTAATTTTGCGCGGCATATTTAAAATAATACTGCAACACAAATTTTTGTTTGGAAGTAATTTTGAATCGTACAACGTTTTTAATTAGTTATGTATTCACCAACACTTTTATTTGTTAATGAAAATAACATAAACAATATGAAATATTCATATTTATAACGCAAATATTTTTGTTATGATCAAAGTTTTTAACTTTAGGAACACTCTAATTTTTTTTTACTCGAAATTTTAAACTGTTTTGCGCTCGCTTCTGTTCTTTTCTCGAAATATTGAACTGTTCTGCGCTGTTGCGTTTTTATCATAGGGGACAAATGTTTTTTTACGGAGAATTATTCTGTCATCACTGAACGTTTTTAGCAAAACTGAATAGTAAAGGCAATCCAAACTTTTTTCACTCTTTCCCTAACTAGTTCGCTATCTAAACATAATTGTTTTCAAAATTTATAAACACGATAGAATGGTACGACGAATTATGTGACCTGACTTTCGGTCAATGCCGACCCTGCAGTGTTAAAAAGTTGCAATTTTGAAACTCATTATCTCCCAATCTAAATAGTCGACTGTTCTGAAATTTCACTCCAACATGCATAATGATATGAATCTGGTTAAAATTTGAACAAAATCTATAGAAATTAATCAGCGCGCGCTCGTTCTACCTTAAGGGGCTATACCAGTGTGAACGTTGAAACTTTGGGTGACTTTCGGGAATTTTTTGGAAGAAAAGTCCTCGATTAAATATTTCGGAAAATTAAGAATATATTTGGCGATATTTGACCTATATTACATAATTTTTTCATAGAAAAAATATTGAGATCCAAGCGACTTATGCGCTGCCTTCGGAGGCGCCAAAAAAAAAAGTTCCTCCACTGCTGACATGATTCCGGCCGATTGAGTAGCTGAAACCGAAAAAGGAAAAAATGTCATTAAACTGTAACGTATTTCCTGTACAATGATGTAGGATTTTCGAAAAATATCAAAATCTGACAAAATAGCGTAGTTATGAAAAAAAGTCTGTTCTCTTGCCTATAAAATGGTCGTTTTTTTCAATGCCAAATCGTCAATTTTCATCCAATCAAAAATATCCTACGTCATTGTAGAGTAAATGTATTCAAGAGTACTCAGTTCAAATTTCAAGTCAATCGGATAATTGCTCTTTGAGTTACAATGTTAGCAAATTTGAAAAATCTCATTTCGAGAATAACGCGTTTAAAGATTTAACTATCGATTTTTTCACGATAAAATGATGTTGATGTGAATGATATAAATGTTAATGATATTCTTGAAAGTATAGACTGTCGAAAAAGGCAAAAAAAAATAGATTTTTTGAAAATGTCATACTGGTATATCCCCTTAAAGTTTCACTAGAAGTTTTATCGTTGTAATCACAAGTTTACCTTCAATCTGCGATTCCTGCGCCATATATTGGAGCTTCCTCTTCAATTCGAGTTGCCTCAAGCGACCAACGATTTTTTCGACATTTTCACAGTAGCCTAACCCCTTAATAATTTTTCATACTTCATGTTGGCTTTTGATAAGCAACGAGAAGCGGGCCCGCCGGACGCACGGTAGATCCGGGCCAAAAGTAGACACGAGCTCGTGTAGCGCCTTAGCGAAATGAAAACTATTAGATGGCTTTATCGAATCGTTTACACAGTACGAGTCGACCGAACGGAAGCGCAAGGAACAGCGCGAACGGAAGGAACGAGCGAGAATGAAGGAAAAAGAGGGAGCCAATAACGCGCCCGGTGCTCTCAGGCGAGAAACTTGGATACATCCGGGTGGAAGACGCGTTCGGAGAACTACTTCGTCGACCACCATCGGAGAATCCAAATTTTTGCACAGCGACTCGGAGGAATTGTCCCAATTGACCAGTGTCGAGGTTAGAAAAGTTTGATGGCTTTTTTTTCGAACGTTTTTCTCGTCCCTGTTTAGTCACGGTGGGCTTGATTCGTACAGCAGCAACGTTAACGGGTTACGTAACCTCCAGCTGGCCAGAAAATCGACGACCTGACGGAATTTTTTGTAAAGGGCGAATCGCGAAAGATCCGAAAAAATAACAATCATTCGTTATTTACTGCCAAATTTTTTTTATTTTATGATATTATCGAATTTTGAAGTACAAGATTTTTTTTAGTGTTAAATTTCGCGCTCATTTAACGGTTTCAAGCGCGAAATTTAATTAAAAGGTCCGACACAGCTGAAAATAACAAAATGGTTTTTTTTTTGAATTTTTGGAAGTAGTTTTTAAATTTTTAGTAAAATTTTTAATTTTTCATCTATAGATTTAATTCTAAACATTTTTATAAAAAAAAAAAGTTCTGTGAAATTCTGAAAAGGAATTAAAAAATGTATTTCCGAAAGTTCGGATAAAAGGGGATGAAATCTTTTTTTCAACCGTCCAGCGCGACTCGAAAAATGCCTTTTCGAGGAAAACAAGTTCAAGATAATCCTATCGCTTCACACTAGTCATATCACTGATCATACTTAAGACTTGTACAATTGATATTTTTAACGTCAGCAAAAAAAAAATTGTAATTAAATTTTCTATGTGTAAACTGTTTAATGAATGTTCACATTTAATGAGAACAATGAAAAAATAGTTATTCCAACGATTCGCGCAGTATTTCTGGGTTTGATATTTGGCAATATTGGTTCTATCTCCGTCTCTTTTTACTCAACCAGGCGAGTTTAACTTTCATGCTTTTCAACGTCGATCTGTCAAAACAATGTCAGGTGCGGGAAATATAAAGCATTGTATTCGGTCCACGACTGGTAAAAAGCGTGGAAAATTTGTGTCGGCGAAATATGTCGGTTAAAAATGAAATATGTGTGGAAATTCGAATGAGTGAGATGAGGTTAGGACTACAGTCAGCTGTTGCCTTGCTGTCACGTCTCTTTATCGTAGCAAGTGGTAATAAATCCAATACCGGAAGTTCAAATTAAACTTGATATTATATAAAAATTAGGTCAATAAGTGTAATTTTTTTCTGAGAGTACTGGATTACTACAAGTGTTAATGTAAGTCTGATTATTTTTAAGAATCTGACGGATTCCCGCTATTATATACACTTTTGTGGCGACCGGAAATTGGGTTTTTGTATGTCGTCTGGGAATTCCTTCACAAAAATACGCAATTTTAATAGGTATTTTCTCTGTAATTGACTGATTGACATTTCGGAATATTTTCTTTTTAAAAAACCGTAGAAGAATAAAAAACAATAACCAACAATGGGAAAAAAAGAAAACGTTTTTTTTTTTCGAAAAATCCTACAGGTATGTTACCCCCTAATATTCAGGTTTCAATATAGTTTCTGTGCTTATGTTTTCGCAGGTGAACAAACGCTTCATAACGTCCTACCTCCACGTTCACGGGAAGCTCATCACGAAGATAGGGTGAGTTTATCTCTCAAGTGCCAATTTAGACGGCTCCTAAAAATCGTCGCACGATTATGTACTCAATTTACCTTGCTGCGCCCATTGCGAAAAGCAAAAAGGCTAAAAGTCACCACGACATTTGTTAGGGTAAACGAAAATAACTGAAAACCTATTTGACATTTCTAGTAAATTAACTGAAAATTCATATTACAATTTTTTTTTACATTTTTGAAAATATTCTTCTGATGGAATTATTAAGGGGTTAGGCTACTGTGACGATCCGAAAATCGGGGTTACTTAAAGACATTATTATAATTTTGAAGGAATAAGTAAGACGATTGAAAAATCGTTTGGACATTCATTTATATGTACATTAAGGAGGAATATCAGTGGGGAAAAAAATCGATTTTTTTTGCTTAAATAGATAGTTTTGGCCTTTAAGAATATGCCTACAAATTTTCAAAACAATATTCGTCTTAGAAGTATTCGAAATTGGCGCTAAGCGTCGACGCTCTTAGAGCCTTCTATACGGGCCTTTCTATACTTTAAACGCGTTTTTCTCGAAACTATGTTTTTGACCTATTGACCTATTATTAAATTTGACAGCATAACTCTGTCAAATTTTGTCCAATTGACTTCATTCAAAAAGGATTCTGTTCAGAAAACTTATCGCTATCGTCTAATCGTAGATTTTTTGAAAAATTGTTTATTTTTTTTTATTAACAATATACTGCAAAATTTTTGTGTAAAATGCGATTTTTTTTTAAATGGCCGCCATTTTTTTTCTAATCAAAATTTTCAAATTTCCTACGATGCTGCGATAGCTATACTATTATAATTTAATAATCTTTTTGAATTTTTGATTTCACATGCTTGCTGTGGCACTTATGCTGTCAACCGTCGGGGAGTCTTTTTTTGAGACGCTATTTTGCGACCGCTCCTCTGCTTAATAAAATGTACTAAAAATAAAAGATAAAAATTTTCTTGTATGCTTCATTACTTCAATAATTGATGCACAAAATTTCAAATAATTTGATCGAGCCGTTTAAAAAAAATACCTCATTTTTCAGCCTGTCACTGATATTCTCCCTTAACAAAGATTTTGGCCAGCCGGTTGAACTGGAACAAAAAAAAACGATTAAAAAAAATTAAAGTAGATAATATTGGCTAAGACTCGCGCGAGCTTTTTTTTGTTATCGTGTTTCAATCGTCAATTTTTTTCTCCGTTTTTCGATGAAAAATGACACCATTATTGTTAATAACTAATAAAAAAAATGTTAACAAGAAAAACATGGGATAAGACAAAACTACTATTACACTGAATAAATGTACCAAATTTCATGTCAATCCGTTCATTAGATGTCAAGAAACCGTGTACACGATTTTCAAAAACATAGTTTCGAGAAGTTTATCTTCAATCTGCGATTCCTGCACCATATGTCGGACCTTCCTCATCATTGTGAGTTGCCTAAAGTGGCCAACGAGTGTTCCTTATTTTCACAGTAGCCTAACCCCGTGAATGTTGAACCTATTTTACATTCAATTGATCTTACATTTTTGGCGAAATAACCGAAAATCTATTTTACATTTAATTGAATATATATTTTGTTTTAAAATTACTGAAAATCTATTTTACAAAAAAATTACATTTTTGAAAATATTCTTGCGATGGATTGTTCATAATGACGGCTAACGGGTTTGCATAAGCTTGGGGCCCAAAATACAGGGCGATTTTCAATATTTTTTTCTTCGACCAGAGTATTGAGACGACGAGATCGGGATTGTACACACGATTAATACCCAACTGAGTGTTTAAGGAGCCAGTCCACTTTGGAGCCACGAAAAATGCTATTTTCGCAATTTTTTTGAGGATTTTATAAAATATATGAATATAAAAGTTGTTGGGCTTGATAAATATAGTCTTGAAATACATCAAAAAAATGTATAATTCATTTTTATTTATTTTTAAGTGCAAAAACTATAGTTTAACTTAACGCCTCAAAAATAGGTGGGCTAGGTAGCTCCATCGCAACTCGGCAACGGCTTGTCTGAAACAAAAAAATCGAAGTCCATTAGATTCAGTATGACACCAGCTACAAAATGACCCTCGGATATAAAGTTTTATCAAAAAATAAAAAAATGGCAGATGAAAAACGAAAGAAGTAAAAAAACGCGTTTTTTTCGCAGTTTTTCGCAAAAAAAGAGCAAAAATCAAAATTTTAAAACCATCGAGGGTCATCTTGTTGCGAATCATATTTACAATATGTGGTTCAAATTTCAAGACAATCGGTTTATTAGTTTTCGAGATACGATGGAGCGAGATTTTGAAAACGTTGTTTCGAGAAAAACGCTTTTGAAGTTTATACTATGAAAAACTCTCACCTAAACTCAATCGGCAATTCCCGGACCGTACAAAATCCCTTCTGATTGCTCATCATCGTCGATTTCTTCAAGTCTTGCTTGCTCACGATTTTTTGAAATTTTCCACGTGGACTGACCCCTTAAGCCCTCGGGCTATAAAACTATGCAATAAAAAATCGACTTTTCGAAATATCAAGCTTATTTACTTTTCGAAATATCAAGCTAAAAATCGACTTTTCGAAATATTAAGCTAATTTACCCCGAAGGTAAATTGACTACACTATGTCTTCTTCCAAATTTACCCAATCTCGAATACATATCCGCTAAATTACGAAAGTTCTCATCCCCGCGTCTCCACTCGCACAAAAAAATCAACATTTTTCAAATAACGATCCACGACGTAACAATTTTCACCGTGATCCGGCATTTCTGGTAATTCTCTAGACAAGTGATTCCGAAACAAATGGGTTTGTCCGGGTTTGTTTGGGTTGAACCCGCACAAGCTAATTTTTCGGAAAAGTCACTTATCCAAAGAATTACCGAATTTTGTTTCTTCTCATTTCAGGGTGTCTACCGACCTGAAAAGTCATGAAAAATCTTAAATGTCATGAAATTACACTCGACCCTGAAAAAGTCATGAAATTTCATGAAAAATTACCAGTCTACCTGAATTATTATACCCCACTAAATTACCGTTGAGTCCATATTCAATATGAACTAACTTTGTGGTACTTGTCGATAGAGAAACGAATATCCAATCGATAGAAAATAAAATAGAAGAAAGTAAAAGAAAATGATGCGTTATCTCAACATATATTAGTTTTTCTTTGTTATTCGTGTAAAGCGACTAGATGATATTACTCAAAGTTCCTAAATGTATGTGAAATTTTTCCAGGTGTTCCCAAAATATATTTCTTTACAGCAATCTTAAAATTATGTTTGTCTCACATTTTCCACTACATATGGAATTGTACAGTTTGGTGACTTTTCGTTTATTCCGTATACTTTTCTATTGACATACAGCACACATCTGTTTGAATGAGCAAAATAAAAATATAAAAATTTAGATAATCGGTCGCACTGTAGAATGATTAAGTATACTTCTATGCCAGAAAGTCATACTAAGAGTCATGAAAAAATCCCCATTCTTTGCCTTAAAAATCCTTAAATGTCATGCAATTTCGGTCGTAGTCAAAATTAGACACCCTGCATTTGTCGTTAATTCTCCTCACTGTTTTTCCGCGTCTCTTTCGTGAATAATCGCACGAACGAGTTGGGAAGTGAGAAAGGGGGTGTCGTGGCCGATGCTGGACGAGAGGATACGTCTTTGTCCAAGGGCCGTTCGTTAATCCCTCTGGCATACAATCTTCGGCCGTAGGAGCGCTCGGATCGGCTGTTCTTCGGGAAGCGGCTAGCGCTCTGAGTTATTTCCCGGTGATAATTATTAGGTGTAGGTAGGTGTAAACAGCCAGGGCCCCGGGAAGACTCCACCCCGGCTCGTTTTATTGCCATTCGAAGAATCCACAAAGCTTCTTTCTTTTCTCTTTCGTCTTTTTATCCCGTGTATTCGTCGAAACTCCGACGAATCTCGGTTGGCTGCGGTCGACGAGGTCCATCCTCTCGGCCTCGCTACGTCGCTTCTTCTTCCTCTTCGTTATCTTCATTTAACACGGGAGCTTGGAGCGACGTAAAAGAATCGATGGACGTCCACGGGTCGCGCTTCCCATCTCTTTCTCTCTCTCTCTCTCTCCCCCTCCCTCTCTTCATCTCTGTCGCGAGACTTTATTCCCGTGGGAACAATTGTATCTCCGAAGTGTTTCCTGACCGGTGTCGCTACGTCACAAAAGACTACTTACGACGCACCGTCGTTACGTCTACACTTTCTTTGTGCGTTTCCTGCGCTATCGCCTCCTCTCGCTCCCCCTCTTTACAAACCGTTGATACGTTTTCCTGGAAAAGTCTCGCTAAGGCGTTTGCTTTTCAAAACAACCGCGTCGTTCGGACCCCCTCCTCTTCCCCGTTTGTCGGGTGCCATTGTTGCTTCAACTGGCCACTATCGGCGCAAATATCTCCAAGTTTGAAAAAAAAAAAAACAAAAAAAAAACGATAAAAAAGAAAGCCGAGAATAAACAATGAGAGCGACAACTCGTTATCCGAGTGCCTCGACTGACGGAGTTTGACTCATATTCGTCGGATGGCGTTGCCGCTGGGGCAACAGCTACCGGAGACCGGCGAAATAATAATAGTCCAGCTATTCGCGATTCTCACGTCATAGAGCGCAGCGATATTTCAATACGTCCGGTCAGAGCGTCAAACGTACACAATAACTTTGTTCTTGATTTCCTGCGAGTTGGCTATGGGATTTACCTCCATGGTTGTCAAGATTCTAGTGCAGTGAATATTTCAGTTTCCGCTCTTTTTACAAGTTACAAGCTTCTTTTTTTTTATATTTAAGGCGTGAGATGCAGTCAGAGGCGTGAAAAAACGAGCTTTTTCAATAATTGTTTTGAAATAGTAATTAAGTTTGTTTTACAAAAGTGGTTACACAGACTTTTTATGTTATATTTCAACTTGATTTGTACAAATTTTCAAAGAAAAATATTGATTATTTATAAAAATATCGCCATCTTTGTCGGACCCCCTTCGGCATGTAGTGCTTTGCGGTGACCATCATAATATTTTACTGGATCATCTGAAATAAAAATAAATTAAAAAAAAAAAAACAAAAAAAAATCATTCGTTTAATAATAAATCTAGTTCTAGTCGAAGCTTTTTTTTTAATTAACCAAATGGCGGCTTCCGACAACTTACGATTTTCGACCAAAAAATCGCTCGTTTATTGTTTTAAAAAGGTAGAAATTTTCAACAAAAATGAAAATCCTTCGATTAAGGACTAGTTTTTAATCGTATCAATAAGCACACCAAATTTCATCAAAATCCATCGAGTGGTTTTTTAATTATAGTTGTCACCGACTTGAAAAACATAATTTTGAGAAAACGCGTTTAAAGTTTTTCGATGTGGAAACGGTATTATGTGTTCGTAAAATTTTGAGTTCGATGGATGAAGCTAAACTTTTTTTATGTATTTTGATCCGCTGAATCCGAATATCACAATTTTTTTGCCAAAAAGTCGAGCATTCAATTGTTTATAGCCAATTGTTAAAACAATTCTACAAAAAATTAAAGTTTTTCGAGATGGATTATTTAAAAAAAACATTTTGGGCAATTTTAAAACGAAAGTATTTATAAAATTTTGCTAAAGTTCATAGTTTTTGAGTAATACATTTTTGAACATTTCTGAAAGAGTTTTCCAATTTTACACTTGATTTATGTATAGAAATAATAATTAAAAAATTACTTACATCGAATCATCAATTTCTGGCTCATACAATAGGGCTTCTGCCGATGTGGAAGCTTCCAAAATATCAATTTGTTGTTGTCTTCGAAGCATTCTGCCTTTCCGGGTATTATCGTTTGCGCGTTTGCCAGCCGCTACCTGCCATCGGGACCCGACGCTCCTTCACTAATTGTGGGATATCCCGGAAACTATTCATCGGATTAACTTGAAATTTTCAGGGAATATTTTCAAAACATCATACTTCAAGAAAATGTAAATAAGAAAAATCGATTTTTTGAAAATTCTGACTGCATCTCACCCCTTAAGTTGACTTGGTGTGAGATGCAAAACGGAACATCGATATTTCACCCACTTCCCGACTACGTAAAGCTTTGAAACTTTGCAAACATGCATCTAAGCGATGACAATACATGGAAAGTGCATGAGAACATATGAATTGGCTCTAAATGCTCTCGAATCGCGCAATCATTAAAAGCGTTCAATAGGCAAAATAGGTTAAAAGGTAAGGTTCAACAGGTGGTGAGCCAACATCTAGATAGATGCCTCCTATCACAGTTCTCCAGGATTTCTCCTGGCAATCAACCAATAATAACACCGCTTCGTATGGAAGGATAAATCCCTCTTTGCAAAGAATTGACAGCTCTAGTAAAATCAATCAAAGACTAAAAAGTAGAAAATATATATTTTTTTTTACCAAGTCACGTACAGTACCGGACGAAAAAAAGTACGCACCGTTCAATTTCCATTTATGTGCTATTCTCATTCCAAATGTCATCAATAAACCAGACCTTGTGCAGTCATGACGAAAGTCCATTGTTTTGCCTTTACGCCGCCGCTGAAACAATGTTACAAATATTCGAAACCAGAAAGAGAACGATTTCAGCGCGAAGAGTGCCTGTTTTATGCTGGACAAAAAAAGTACGCACCCAAGGTTTATATATTCTCATCAGAGACAACAAAGCGATTTTCTCCCAACAATGCTTGGGAAGGCAAGCGGAATGTAACCCTATAGATTTGACGATTTTTCAGCCAGTTATCGATTTTCCGTGTTCGAGTACAGTAGCAACAAATCCGCGATGCCGAAAATTGCAATTCAAGTGCCAGAACTGGTAATTAAAGACCAAAAAAGGTATTTCTAAAAGAGAAATTGGTCGAAAATATGAGATGAGTGAAGGTGCAGTGAGAAAAATATGCGAGAAGGTCAAGGAATTAGGTGTAGTCGGTGATAAAAATGGACGAGGTAGAAAAAGAAAAACAACTGCATTGGACGATCGCAACATTATCAGGGAGGTAAAGAAAAATCCGACGATTACTAGCCGTGTAATTCTCGAAAATACAGGCCTGAACATTTTCGACCGAACAGTCCGTAGGAGACTTCGAGGAGCAGGCTTGAAAAATAGTTTTGCACAACGTCGCCCTCTGATTCGCAAAGCAAATAAAATCAAGCGCCTCGAGTTTGCAAAAAAAAAAACGTGAATAAGCCGATTTCATTTTAGAAAAAAGTTGTCTGGAGTGACGAGAGCAAGTTTGACTTATTTGGGCATAAACGACGATCAGGCGTTTGGATTAAGCCGGGAGAACAGCTTCTTGAAAAAATTATTCAAAAGACTGTCAAACACGGAGTGTTTTAGTGTGGGGCTGTTTTGCGTGGTCAGGAGTGGGAAATTAGGTTCCA
The DNA here is from genome assembly GCA_963210295.1 of Ophion ellenae. NCBI lineage: Eukaryota > Metazoa > Arthropoda > Insecta > Hymenoptera > Ichneumonidae > Ophion > Ophion ellenae. The sequence goes on from OY723385.1 coordinate 67,555,709, forward strand.
ATCAACGGTATTATGTCCGCCGATGTTTACATTGATATCATAAACGAAAATCTGGAGCAATCACTGCTAAAGATCGGTCCTCAGGATGAATTGATCTTTCAACAAGACAATGATCCTAAACATACGGCTCGAAAATCATCGGCCTTTTTCCGTTCTTCGCAGATCAAACTTTTGGATTGGCCAGCACAATCGCCAGATTTAAATCCTATAGAAAATCTGTGGTCTATTTTGGACCAAAATGTTAATAAGGGCGACGCAACAAACAAAGAAAAGCTTTTTGATGCTTTGCGGGAGACCTGGTACAGTATCGACGAACAGCAAATTCACAATTTTGTAGAAAGTATGCCTCGACGTTTACAGGCTGTTATCGAAGCAAAAGGTGGTCACACAAAATATTAGATGCGCGATGTGACGACATATTTTCTTTTTTTCTTTGGGTGCGTAGTTTTTTGTCCAGCCTAAAATTCGTATCCTACGCGCTGAAATTGTTTTCGTTCAGCTTTCGAATATTTTTTATGATGTTTCCGTGAAAATCTAGAAGTGTACTTATAAAGTATCGTTGAAACAACTGTGCAAGTACTCCATTAACCATTTTCGTAAGTACAAAACCACCAATATTGAATTTTGAACGGTGCGTACTTTTTTTTGTCCAGAATTGTATATGTGACTATAAATAAAATCTTGGGATGCTCAAAATTTAGGTATACAGGGTGTCCAATAGGAAGTTGCTGAAACTAATCGACTGTCATTTTAAAACACGTGCACAGAATCAGAAAAGCCAAATTGCTTTAAATAGAGGAAACTCTGCAGTTTGAAACGCACATAAATAAAACCCAGTCAAATATTTTTTATGTCAATTTATTACATCTTATAAACATAACGAAAAAGTACAGTGATTATTGATAGATATTTTCGAAGTGCGAACCGTTAGATTGTGCACAAAAATCAATTCTCTTTTGAAAACTGTGTCCAACATACCGTTCGTTATGCCGTGAACCACTTCCTGGATGGCCGCGATCAGTTCTTCTACTGTGCTGGGGTTTTTAGCGTAACAATGATCTTTAATGTAACCCTACAAGAAAAAATCACAAGGGCTCAGGTCCGGTGAGTACGGAGGCCATTCTAGTCCGCCTTGAGCAAATTTAGGGTACCCCAGACCGATTACTCGAGTCCCATATACGCGATGAATAGCTTCAAACACCTCATGAGTCCGGTGCGGCATCGCTCCATCTTGCATGAAGTAAAAATTTTGAACCAGTCCCCTCTTTTCTGCATAAGGGAAGAATTTCGTTTCCAAAAGCTGTTTGTAACTCTCTCCTGTTACCGTAGATTCCAAGAATTTCAAATAAATTCCTTGTACTGAAATCGCTGCCCATGCCGTTACTTTCTGTGGATGAAGGGACTTCGCTAGCGATATGTTGGGATTTTCCGTTCCCCTAAACCGGTAATTTTGCTTGTTTACGTACCCATTCGTCCAAAAATGTGCTTCATCGGAATAAATAATCAATTTCTCATTAAGTTCTTCGGCTTCAAACATTCCCGTAATAGTGTTACAAAATTCGATGCCTTTCGTCATGTCATGTTCAGTTAACAATTGATGAGTGTTTATTATATACGGATGAAACTTTAAAAAATATTTCAAAATGTTGTGTAATGATGATTTGGTAATTTTTAATGCTTGAGCAGCTTTCCGAATCGAATCATTTGGATTTTGTTTGAAATAATTCTCAACTTCGTTGATCTTCTCTGGTGTAGTCACCGTAACAGATGGACCTGGCAACTCGTGTCTACGGTCCTGGAGTGTACCATACTTTACAAAGTTATCGATAATCCTACAAAAATTAACGTAAAATTACTTCAATGCAGTTTAATTGAATTGAAACACAAGTTGTGTGATAGATGAATATGAATAAATATTCAATTATCACCTTTTCAGTGTTTTCGCTGGCAACTCTATGAGTTCCAAACTTAGTACGAAACCCTCTACACGCATTACTATAAATTTTTCCCCTCGAGAAGAAGCACTCAATAAGATATACTTTTTCTTCCGCGGTGAGCTCACTCATTTTGACGCGCGCGTACTTGCTTCAACCACGGCTGGAATAAAACTGCGGGGCCTCAGGTATGCGCCTTAGAAAAAGGGACCCCTATTGAATTGATGGAGGGAAGAGACACTTATTTAGTTTTAGCAACTTCCTATTGGACACCCTGTATAATCTTGAATTTGCATAAATCCGTTAACATATCAACTGTATTTAATTTACTATAAAACAACCTTAGATTTCTTAAATAAAAATCCTGCAACTGACTATAAACGTGTCACAATAATTTCTCTAATTACTATTGTACCAAATTGAATACGGTTAATAAAACTGAATTAATCAAATTTATTAAACATTTGAAAAGTTGAGCGCCACAAGCTTTTATTCATAGTCACATATAGGTGACTTGGTAAGAAAAAAGTAGTTTCTACTTTTTAGTACATCAAATAAAAGCTTGTTAAGAAAAAAATTACATATAAATGTTCAGCTCTGTCAGCTCTGGATCTAGGTGTTTTAAGGTTACTCGCGTCACTCGCAGGTTCCGAGGAGTGATTCTATTTTTCAGAGCATACTTTTTATAAGGGACGTCTGAAATTATATTCATACATTGCATATAACAGAAATAACTCTTAACTGCTCGATCTCTTATAAAGATACAAACTTGGAAAGAAAAAACGTCGTGTAGTCACTACAAACTCGCCTTTATGGTCTGAAGACAGTCATTTTCAGAGCCGACAACCACCTTTTTCAAAACACTTTATCTTTACGTGGCTCATGGAACGACAAATCATTTTTATTATCCATCTTGCACCCTGCAACACACCAGCATCTCGAGTAATCTTTCGTTTTTAAGATTTTGTCTATTATCATTCTATTTTGACGAAGTTCACTACACTAATAGAGCTTCAGCCTTATGCCGCGAGAGGCGCCAAGGCTTGTGCGGTCGAAGTTTGCATCGTTGGACCGCAACAAAAATTCTGTTCGACAATCTTACTTCCATTATTATCCAAAATGATATTTTACAAATTTAGTTCACCAATCACTAAGTAGAAATCCAAAGAAAAGTTTGCGTTATTTCCGCAGCTCAAATGTGGTTGAGGAAATTTGGGAAATGAGAAAAGATAACTTTCGTTGCAACGATGCAAGCTTGAACGTCATTCAAGACTTTCGGGGATCGCGAATTCGCCTCGAGATGAACATTTCACGATGCGCAGATCTCGAGAATCGGGACTCGGGAAGACGAAAAGTATCTGAAGAAAAACAAAACTGAGTAAAGGCGTATATCGGGCATTCGAGCGTGGCATTAGTTCGCGGCGATGTTGTGAGCAACCCAAGAAGCTCGCAATCCATCGGACACATAATCATAATGAAATGTATCCGAGAGAGAGAGATAGAGAGAGTGAAGCGCGTGGTCGGGATGCTGTGACCCTGTTGCGCGAGCCGGTGCGGTTGTTTCGCTCTCGCTCCTTCGGCAGCCCAACGACCGTAACGTCCGTGTTTTACTTGTACGTCGGTAAAAATGTTAATTGACAATTGCGTGGCGCCAGTCGAGGAGCGTCTCGCTCGAGCAACCCCCCCCCCCCCCCTCGCTCTCTCTCTCTCTCGCCCCTGGAGCGTCGCATATACCGGGTGTTCCCCGCACACCGCGTCGTGCACCACCTCCTCGTGTACGATCGACGAGACCCCTACCCATATTGCCACAAATTCCTACGATGTTACGAATGCAATCCGGAAACGATACGCTTCTCACCGCTTTATGCGCGCGAGGATACTCCGTATCGCGCGCGTGGAATTGGTACGGTAGATAAGAGGGGCCACGAGAGATAAGGGCCGATCGGGGCACCGAGAGCCGAGGTTACCGCTCGAACACTCGGGGAAGAGGACGAACAGGAGGCGGAGGAGGAACGGAGAAAAACAACGGAAAAGAGTCGCTGCGTGCGTGTCGTCGCTTCCCGATGGTCGTTTACCTGTGGCAGGACGCGTGTGACGACCCCGGCTCGTTTCAAGGACACGACGAAACACGCAACGAGTTGCTCACTCGTTGTTCGGTATCGAACAACTTTACACAAAGCTCTCATATCTCACTCGTCGTGCCGTAATGACGATTCGGATTTACCGGCCGCGCACTTTCGCGAGGAGTCGCCGAATCTCATCAGCTTCGAGCTACTCGACGAGGGATGCTTGTCCTCGGCGATTCTGTATATGTAGGGGAAGGTGGGACACAAGCTGTCACTTTTTTTTAACGAATTTTTACTCTTGCCAAGTCAGTCTGATGAGAAAATCGTTCATAACCGATTTTTATGGAGCTTTGGGCGTGCACTAGTGCTACCATTTTTTTTGCAGAAAGATTATAAATACCAGAATGATGAGATCGAACTAGATTTGCGGATTGGCTCGTTGTACCCCACTGGTGGGGTACAATGTGTCAGACAGGTGGGTACAGTGTGTCAAGTACTGCGGAACGAAGGGTACAATGAGCCGATTGTTTTCCGCATCTGTACCTCAACGTTGTGGTCATATTATTTGCTAACAACATTGGGAGTCGACGCGTTGTGACCCACAAGTCGGTGACACATTGTACCCCACTTGTAAAATGTTTGATTACTGATAAAAATAATCATTTATTAAACTACGAATGCAAAAACACAAGTCACTGAGTGCATTATGAATAATAACACCATTGATTAGGACCGAACACCCGAGCCGCTACAGAAAGTGAGGTTATATTTGACGTTTGCCCGGCTAGAGATATTTTTTGTTCCATGGCTCAAATCAATTTGTTATATTTGATATTTTTTAATGAGCTGCTATTGACTTTTTTTTTAGAAAGAAGGAAACTTAATACAAATGACGATCCAACATACAAAAATTTGGTTCTTACGAGCTACAAACCTCCGAGAAATCGCATGTGGCTCACAGTGCCCCGTGGCACATTGTGCCTAACATCTCGGTGACACATTGTACCTCACTAGTAAAATAAGTATTAAGCTACGAATGGAAAAACACAAGTCACTGAGTGCTTTATAGATAATAATACTATCGATTAGGACCGATAACCCGAGCGACTACAGAAAGTGAGGTTATAATTGACGTTTTGGGGTTATCGACCACATTTTATGCCGCGGTACAAAATGTGGTTGAACGTCGGGATCGATAACATGACAATGGTTGGCCTGAAAAATAACAATAAAAAAGTTTCACAATCTATATGCTTAGTTTAAGCAGTTTGAACGCATGTGACGTTTAGTGGGACGTTCACATGGCGATTACTAGACCAACGATCATGACGGCATGACGATGACCCCTGTAATAGCGTCTTATAATCTCTACAAAATATTTTCTCGAAAACTGTACCGGGCACGAAAATTTCAAAACGACGTTTTTCTTCATAATAAAAAACTGATTGAGAAAGACTTAAAATAAGTTTCCTCGACTTTGCAAGTTGAGCTATATAAATTTGCAAAGTCAAGCGATCTGCTTACGTTGATGATTACTGGGCCAACTACCTTAAATGCAGTTCTCTTTGTACATAGCTGTTTTTTTTCGAAAAAAATCAATTGGTGGGTGTTTAAAAAAATATCCTTTTCGCGAAATTTGTATTGAAATTTGGAAGCTTAAAAAATACGAAATTAAAAAGAAAAACCCTCTGTACAATAGCTAGTACAATTACCGAAATTTTGGTGTTTGAAAAGTTGAAAATCGCACAATTATGGCTAGAGTTATGATTCCGGCTCGGTCGAGAAAAGTCGCTCGAGAAAAACGCGATTGAAAGTTTTAGTATACGTAAAATGGTTGCGCTACCTGCTCTCACGAAATCGTCTGTAACTTGGTCAATTTTCAATACTTTGAGAAAATACAAAAGAAAAAATCGAATCCGTTTTTTGATCGAGTCTAGGCTAAAACCATTGAAATTTCTTTCTTACCAATTTTTTTTTCCCTTAATCTTGATCGATCATCTTGAAATTTGGTTTGTAAACTTATTTTGAGTTCCTTAAAAAAATTCTGAAAAATTATAGTGGAACCATTTAAAAAAATGGAGTCACCACACAAGTGGGATCATCACACTTTAGACGGCTGAAAAAATAGGTATTGGTGGGAATTTCTTGTATGGTTCTTATAAAAGATATTGATGTCAATCTTTTTGGGCTTGATAAAAAAACTCTTGAAATGTATTCAATTTATTTTTATTCATTTTACATAATTTATCTATTCCTGGCATCCGCATAGCCCCTCGAAAAAAAACGATGTCAGCTTCGTTGATGTTATTTCTGAGTACATTCATTTGAAACACAAAAATCAAAAAGATTTGAGTTCAGTATGGCTGTGGCTACTGTTCGAACTAGAATTATTAATTTTTATGCAAAAATAACAAAATGGCAGCTCTTGAAAAAAGTCTCCAAAAAATAAGCCTTTTTTGAGTGATATTTCGGATAAAAAAGTACTTAAAATCAACATTTTCAAATAATTCTAGTTCCCGCAGTCACCATACATGTGACGAATATGTATTTAAAATTTCGTAAGGATCGATTCAGTAGTACCGGTGAAATAATCACCGAAGCAAGAACAAATTGGTTTCGAGAACCAAAAAAAACGCGTTTAAAGTTTGCGCTCGAGTAAGAGCACGCTGGAGAGCGCGCTCGAATAAACTCGAAAAATAATTGTTAGATCGTTTCGATCTTTATGAAACTTCTACACAATATTTTTGAAGTGGTCTATTTTCGAAATACAGCAATAAAAAAAGATTTTTTGAAGTTGATAAAGTGGGATGATCCCTTGGAATCTCCGAAGCATCTCCACCTGGGTGAACCTCGTAGCCACTCGATGACCCCTTTCGAATTATGCAACTTTTGCAGGAAAAGTGTTCCCCTAACAAGGAACATCACTTTGGTGTCCTCCTCCGATTTTGTTGCAACTTTTTCACGTGGAAGAGTATCGAAAACTAAGAGACACGTATTTTTTTCATCGGCGGAAAAACGGTTTCAAGGGGTGAAACGCACCCTCGAAAATAAGGGTGTTTGTCGTTTTTCGTCGATAACGTCATCGCTCTCATCTCCAATGTATAGTACAAAAAATAAACATTGTTGCGATTAGAAATTTTTTTTGTACCGTACCGCTAAAACGTTGTCGACGAAAAACGAAAAAACATCCCCATTTTTTACGGTGCGTTTCACCCCTTAAAACCGTTTTTTCGCCGTTAAAAAAAAATACGTGTCTCTTAGTTTTTGATACTCTTCCACATAGGAAAGTTTCAACAAAATCGAAGGACCCTAAAGTGATGTTCCTTGTAAGTCTGATTGGTTAGAAAATATTTCTACTGCTGAAAGTTGTTGACTCGCCCGGTATATGCTCCGCTGCTGAGACGCAACGAGAAACGAGTCAGTTTTCCAAGTACGCGCTATCCCCTTCGATCCATATCTCACGCAATGATTAATTATTCGTGCGAATCCTGTCCCTCGGTATATGCGCGTTTCCCTCGTCCTACTCAAGACCTCGCTGCACCCGAACGAGGCCGAAGGGAAAGACGCTTTGCAAGAAGGGACGTTATTAAGGACATGCACAAGGTCAACATAACTTCAATTTTTTTTTAAATGTTCGAGGTACGCGGACCCTTAAATGTGAATTAAACCCTAAACCCTACCCCCTAAGGGGCTACATCTACCTAGAGGCCCGAAAAAATGGCCAAATTCCGATTTTTTTCTGGGAAACGGTTCATGAAAAAGACACGCTTTTTTTAAACACAAACATTTCGCGGTGGATACACTCCAGACTAAACGGTCCATCTGAAATCTAAAAACCAAAAGGGTTATTTAGGTTAACAATAAATACGAGTCGTCGAACAATGCCAATGGCTATAGCGCATATCATACGATTTTTGATGTATGCAAAAATAACATTATGGCGGACATTTTTTTAAAAAAACAAAAAAAACGAATTTCGTTCACCGTTTTTGGCAAAAAAAGTAAATATTGAAATTAAAGATAATCCTTGATATGCGCTATAGCTATAGTTGTAAAGAATATGTGGTTAAAATTTCATAAGGATCGGTTCAGTAGTTTCGAAGATTTTATCAACAAGCCGCCGAAAAACGTTTCGGCAAAAACGCGTTTAAAGTTTGTTTGAGTTACATAAATACATAATTAAAAAAAAATGTATTTATTAAGTGTAACAACTTTTATATATCAATATCTATGATGTAAACCTATAAAAAAATTCATGAAAATAGCCCTTTTTAGCGTCAAAAGTGAGAAGAGCCCTTAAAGTCTGAAGTATGGGGCGGCTACTGCTCGCCCCGTCGAGTGTTAGAAGATGTAGCTCATTCAATTTTAGGAATTAGTCAATGAACATTTCAGGCACTGAAAAAGTGATAAGATCGAATAAAAATATTTTCGAAAAATGCAATTTCTTGACCCACCTAGTTAGATATAGCCAGTTAAACAGTCTTGTTTATTTTTTATTTTTTATTAATCGATCCAAAACAATCACATTGCCTTTTGGAGTAGACAAACTATACCATCGGAAAATAATATTACCACTGCGTCGTCCCGAAAAAAAAATATTTCAGCCCTCAAGCGTGGCGAATTTCTTAGGCTGCAGAAATGGCATGGCAAACAATACAGTAAAAAAATCTCCAAGTGCGTTTTCATTGATTGCTGAGTGAAAACTGGTGGCTCCTAGTCAATATTGATGGCTGGCATCCC